>CM076581.1:97321702-97692036 GCA_034641835.2 Pinus albicaulis
GGCTTATGAAGACCAGTGCTTTACCCATTGGCGCAAAATTTCACCCTTCTTTGATGTTATTTCTGAAAAGTGATAGCATGGTTAACATCAATGATATTTCTACCTACCCCACTATCTTTTCCTAACATTTTTTCTTCTCTTTGGCGTATTTGAACTAGCAGCCTTTTGACAATGTATATTTTTCTTTTTGAAAAATGAACCTATCTATTTCTACACTTATATCTGCCGGGAGTTCATATTAAATGGATGAACTCCTTCATTACTCTACCTAAACTAAATCAAACTGTCAAGATTAAGCTGTTTGACAGGATTTTGTTCTCTAATCTAAAACACGAAATTTAAAAGATGATCAAATCAGGATTAGACAGTTTGATTTGTCATGCATTTGTGGCATAGAAGACAAGCTGCACACATATTATTCTGCAGAAATGGAAACTAGGAAAAACAGGGCTAAGATGCACAATTTTTTTTTCATCCCTGCTTCCCTCTTTGGTTCTGTTTTGGGCGTGTGGAACTAGTATCTTCTCCTAATCTACTCTCTTTGATAAGTCAAGCTTACACAATGTTGAACATCTTTTTCACTCACTAACTTATCAGCAATTAAATTTAAACATGTTAAGCTATGATTAGGCTAGATAACTGAACAAGAAATTTGAGTACAAGTAGCGGCATTTAGACTTGCGCGCTTTCCGAAGGACTATTTTTTGGAACATGGGGCTTTAACATTGCTTTTTAGAAACTGCCCTCTTTTTCTACTGTTTACTGTTTTTGGTATTTTCTGCTTTTTCACTTTTTCTTCAAACCAACTACAAATGAAAAGGTGCTCACAAGGCTGAGCTTATTTTCTACTGCTGTCTTTCTATCCTAATCTAATCTGTACACAACATACACTTGGTGAACTCTTCTTTTCAATGCAACCAGTCAAGTAGATGCTCACATGGGTCATTCTGGTTTAGTTCTTTCATGAAGCTAAAGTACTGAAAAGGCCACTCCCACTTGGTTTTTTTCTGGACAGTAGTGCTTAAGTTTTTTATTATTCTTGGCAGCAACTTGTTCATGATAGAACCCACTACTCTTTTAGACTTCTCAAGGAAAACAGCAAATGGATCTTGGAATAATACTTGATCTAGAAGATCTGATATATAGGCTTCATTCAGGACTACTCTTTCTTCCACTTGGCTATATTTGGGATCCCCCTGGTAAAGCAATTCTTCCTCTTGTTCATGATCACTTGAAATGACAGGTTCATCATATATTGCAGTGTAGTTTTCATTCCAAGCTTATGTGTTTTGATTAAGTGGACTGAAAACTGTGTGGAGGTTATCAGTTTGGTGAGCATGGATACACTTTGACAGTAAATTATCTTGAAAGGACAGTGTGACAACTCTCATGTGTTTATCAACCTCTCTTTCTTCATCTGCAATTTGTAACTCAATGGAACTTGGTGGCTGCAAATTTGGAGTTAAGGAAGATTCCATGTCCAAAATGATTTCTTCAGCCATTTCAGGAAAAGGCTTCTCATTTACAACATGCTCAAGAATTTCACCATCTTCCTCAACCTCATCATCAAAGTTTAAAAACTGTTGATTTCCAATTATGTGACTGTTATCTCTGATGGACTGAAGTGAAGTGGAGCAAAGAGTCTGAGACTCTTCACTTACTTCTAAACTCTCAATGCTCTCCTTATCAATGTCATATATGACCTGTAATGGCTGCTCAATTTTCTCAAGTTTATGAAACTGAGCTTCCTCCCAAAAATCAAAAGCTGAGTGTTCTACAAAGTTAGTTTCTGTTTGGAAATCACAATCATCAACATATTGATCAAACCTTGGAGAATCATTAACATAAGAAATGTCATCAACCATGCACATTGGACTATCAGATTGCTTTTCTTCAAATTGATCTACACATCTATTTTCTGATTTATGACATGCAAGATTAACAGGAGAAAGATCAAAAAACTTTTGGTTATATGAAGTTTCAGAGGTTGTTTGTATGTTTATAAGTTGATCTATTTCCTCTTCAGTTAGAAAGGGAGGCATTTTCATTTCTCTAAAATAATCTTCTTTCTCTTGGGAAATCTGATTTGAAGGATGAATGTCTTTTTGGGCTTCACCTATGAGAGATGATGAATCATCACTTATGCCCTTAGAGAGATCCTATGGGTTTTCTTTCATTTCTTGCTTGTTTTCATCTTCAACCACTTCTTTGTGCTGTTGGGGATAGTTAGCATGTAATTCATGAGTTTTTTCTGACAGATTTTCAGGAGGCCAATTTGCCTTTATGAACTCAAATGACTCCCAGCATAAAGGTAGAGATCCTACAGGTTTTGATTTATCTTCTATTTCAGAATCTGTGATTTCAAAATGGCTGATAGCTTCTTTAGAGCATTCCTCTATGTTTTTATTTGCAACTTTCCCATTAGGCATATTTTGTTTATAACTTTTGTCTTGTGATAGCTGAGTGTGTTTAACCTGAGGAAGAAGGGTAGGTTGGTTTGAATAAGCAGTGTTAACCTTGTGTTTCTGTTTCTCTCTTTTCCTAAGTAGATGTTCTAGTTTGCCAAGCATACATTCCAATTTTTTCAACTTTTCCTCTGAAGATACTAGTCTCTCTTGATTTGCTTTGTCTTTCTCTATTGTTCTTAGTTGTGCCTCCCTATTTAGTATGTTGAATTATACATCAACTGCTATCCTTTTCATTTCTTCTAGGGTTAAAGGATCTTTGTTTTTTATCTGGAAAACCATCTCTGGGTCAAAAGAGTCTGGGTAATGTAAGAGAACACATCCGAGGGGTGGCTTTAGGTTAGCAAGCATTGCATGGTATACTTTATTGAACCTGGCTGAAAAGTTTTGTATTGTTTCCCCTGGTTGTCTTTTTAACTGATTGTACTCCTTTATGATGAGAACTTTATTACCCATGACCAACCACCTATCTAGGAAGATTTGAGTGAACTGATGAAAATTGGTAATGCTTGCAGCGGGAAGGTCTTGAAACCAACTCTTAATTTTTCCTTGTAATGATAAGGCAAACATTCTAATACGCACATCATCTTCTTCTATGTCATAAAGGTCAAGTAAATCCTCAAGTTTTCGGGCATGCTCTTCAGCAGTGACTTTGGAGCTTTCTCCATCAAACCTGGGTAATTTATTTTGAAGATTTGCAGGAAGGGCTCGTAAGATGGGAGGTAAAACCAGAGGCTTGTATCTTTCTGGGACCTTTGTGGATATAGGTAGTGTAAAAAGAGGTTCATGACTATTTGAGGCTTCAGCCAAAGTGGGAAAGGTAGCATGAAGCTCATGTTTTGCTAGGTTTTCCATAGGTAAATCTGGGGTAGGCATAGGTGTACAAGCCTGCTCATGGTCTGAGATTTGAGGCTTAGCTTTTTGAGGTTTGAGATCTTTCCAATGATCAATGTAGATCTCATCAGTGTATTCCTGATCAGGCTCAAAGTAGGATAGAACATAGTTACAGATAAAGACAATAATTTCTTGAATCCAACTAAGGCCCGAGTGCTTTTTCTTTCTAGGATGACCAGTCATGTTTTAGGTTCTTCCTCCAGTGGAGTCTTTAGGTCTATTGGGAGTTGTGGAGTCGCCAGGTGGAACTTGGTTATTTTTGTAGAGATGTAGCTATGGTCCACCACTAGTAACTAATCTGGAAATGTTTTTAAGGTTTTTTTGAGTTTTATGTGCAGCCTATGGTTTATTAAAGTATTCTAAACTTGTTTCATCACTTTGCTAGGGTGGTGATATAAAAAAGAGTTTACTCTAAATGATCTCATGGACTGCTTGCTTGTTTAAATATCTAAAGGACTAAAGAGTCTATAAGAGTTTGCTAGACTGTCATGTACTCAGTGTCCCACCATCTCCCGCTATGTTAGTGAGCGATGGGATAGGTTGATCGGATAGTAACCTAGAGTTCGGTAAAATAGTAAGGCCTACTGGAGGCTAGTGGAGTCGCCAGGTGGAACTTGGTTGTTTTGAGATATGTGTGTATGGTCCACCACCAATATTGACAAAAACCAATCTAAGGGAGTGTTTTGGGGTTTTTTGAGTTTTATGTGCCTACGAGGTTTGGAAAAGTTTCCTATAACTGACTCATCATTTTGCTAAGATGGTGAAAACGGTAACTTCTACTCTTCAAACAACACTTAAGTTTTCTAAGTTTGATTGAGACTTCGAGAATTCTAAGGTGTACTTAGATTATCACTAACTCGGAAGGTCCCACCGTGATCGTTACTATGTCAGTGAGCGGTGGGATAAGTCAATCAGATAGTATTCTTAAGGCTGCTAGAATGTCTAGGGAAACCAAGTTTGTTTATTACTCAGAGTCCCACCGTGATCGCCATTATGTTAGGGTCCCGTGATTTGGCTGATTGGCAAGCCAAATGACAGTGTAACATCAAACCAAGCTTTGGAGCCCGAGGACCTAGCCTTCCTGGACTCAGAGAGGGCTCTCTCTATATGCATAAGGGATATCTGTGTGTTTGTTTATTGTGTTCTGATTTTAGGCTAGTTATGAAGTAAGTTTTTGATTTTTGTTTTTAAGTTGTGAGGGATGAAACTGATCAAAGATATAAAATAGATAACAAGATGTTAGATTAACTGGGCTATGGGGTCAAAAAGTCAAGAAAGCTATTAGATGACGATACAAGGCTGTTGAAGGGCCGATTTGATTCAAGGTAGAAAGGATCTTTGGGCAAAATGGAGTAAATGGACATCAAGTTTGTGAACAACAAAGAGTTTCAAGCATCACTGGTTTAATAGATAACATAAACATGGTAAAGAAAACCCTTAATCATGCAACATGTAACTATAAACTAATCAACACATCGAAACAAACATTCAAGCCATGCATAGAAGTATAAGACCCTCTAACTTTGGGAAATGGCTATCAGACTTTGGGGAAAACACATAAGACGGACTAACAACTCAAAACACTATGCCGGAACGCCTAAACACAGTACTTCAAGTTATTGGGCACTTTGAACAACAATATTTGCATAGTTTTAGGCAAAGGGCTAGATCGGGACTAGGCCTCCTTGGTTCAAACAAAATGATAATCTAATCAGTCAAAGAGATAGTTTCATGGATGAGACTATGGACAGTCATAGGTAAGCAGGGCACACCATACATCCTACTCAACATGCATAGAACTATGAATGAAACTAGCAACAATATCCTCAAGTTCTTAAAGAGCAGTTAAGAATTCTTTAATGCAACCAAGGAAGAAGAAAACATGAAGGCTATGAAGATTCAGGAATTTTGAGGTGCCTCCATGGGAATATCTCAAATTTGTTCTCTACTAATCTATAGCAAGCAAGAAACATGTATCATGGATGAAAACTAGAAGACAACAAAAAAGCAAGAGACACTATACCATTCTACCATGTCATGGAATCCATCAACAATCCTTCATCATCCATCCAAGAACATTCAAGAGGCAATCCAAAAGAATAACACAAGTATTTTCTCCAAAGCTCATATGACCATATATTGCTTCTCTTCTCAAGTTCAGCCTTCTATTACAATGAATCCTCTTGGAATATATAGGCCAAGAAGGAGGAAAACCAACCAAGGCAACTAGCTAGCCATTGGTTCAAAATAAATATCTAAACTTGTCCTTGAGGCTTTGCAAAGCCCAAGGCACAAAATATCCCATAAAATATCTAAAAAATTCTAAAAAAGGGAATTAAATTGACTTTGCATCATTTTCCAAGTGCAAAAATAGCTAAACGCACATTTGGAAAAAGCAGATTTTAGAGGTTCAAAAATTACAAAAATATTTCAATTTTACATCAGAAAAAGGTCCCCTGACTTTCCGGAAACATTTGGCAGCCTTCCTATGTCGAAACGAAGCTCATGATAGCTCGTTGGAAAGCTCTGAGTGTCTACTTTCTGGCGTAACTGAAATTTCCCCAATCCGATGCACAAAAGTACTCCAAATATGCACCTGTGTGTAGAAAAGCCAGAAAATAACAGTTTGCTGATAGACCGGGCAGAGTGTGTAAAATGCGAGCCTTTTTCGCTGTTTTGAAGGGGAAAATGATCTCCAAATGCTCTGAAAATCGCTGAGGACATGCTCATGAAATTATGGCATCCGATGATACCATTCTCCTCCCTTGATGAATCCTCAAAATGAAATGGCGAATTTATGAGTTTTTGATCAAAAACTCAAAAATGCCAAAAAACCAAAAGTTGTCAAAATGGGACCAAAATTGGTGTGCATGACCCTCAAGAGTCCTTAGCAACATGCTCCGAAGCTAAAGCCAAAATGTTGAGTGCTGATGTGCCTTTCTTCACTTTCCGTGTCGGGCGCTCCCCTTTAGCCTCCTTGTTCATTACTTGTCATGCTGCTGCTCCTGCTCTGCTTCACCTTCACTATCCATCACTGTTTTAATCAAGGTAAAATGGTTTCAGATGCTGTGTGAGATGCCCTCCTTGCTATTAGGTTTTTATTTCCTCCCAGAACACTGTTTTTCCTTTCCTTTGTATATCACTCAAAAGGTAGAGTCAATAACCATCACATAGTCAGCAAAAGGAATAAACACAGTAAAAAAGGTCACTGTGTTATAGGTAGAGTCATCAAGCTCCTTGTGTTGATGTGAGCACAACCATAGTGATTATCGTTATAGCATCATTTCTCACCTTCATATGATTCATGATTGTTTTTATGGCTTTGGGCACCCATTCCTACAGACTTGGACAAATTCACTAAAAAACAGTGTAAAAATCCCCATACGCGGTTATGCCCAGCTTTTTCCGCGTGTATACGCGAGTCCACATGCACTTTTCCGCGTATGCAATTAAAATCATTAAAAAATATATAAAAATTCCCTATTTTCGGGCTGGGTTGATGGTTACTCTGGTAGTTCAACCACCCCAGCACGTGGCCAACTGTTTCCAACTGTTGAAACTACTTGGAGGGAGTATAAAAGCACATCATGTGTATGGCCTAAGGGAGAGAGAGAATTATTGATATTATACTCTGTTGGTATTCCCTATCCAAGTCTGAATTCCCATGCCTCCTGCACTTCCCATTTCATTACAAGAAACCTTTGTTTCTTGGAGATGCTCATTCCTTTATATGTCATCTCGTATGCACCAGTTCGGAAGGAATCTTAGCGAGGCAAGGGTGGGACGGATCCGGACGACGGTCTGCTCGAAGATCGTGGAAGGATTCAGGTGATCTCTCCACTCGTTATTTTTGCAGGAGGAGATTATACACAGAGACGATTTTGTTTTAAATATACATGTTAAAAATCGCTACATATATGATAGCATTGTTATTTGGGGTTACTCATATTAGTGGTTTATTCATGTTTTAGTGTATGGATTGAAAAAACACGTACATTTCGTGAACTATGATTCTCTATGGTGACTTTATTGGTTTTATTACTTTTTTACTTTACATTTCGCATTGAAGTGGAAGACATATAATTTATCACTGGACTCTCCCGGAAGGGGGAACCAGTAGACTTGCACGGGAAGCCCCTGGGAGGGCTAACCGTGGAAGATTATGTCCACGTGTATTGCGTAGAGGGTTCCAAGAAAGTTGGAACTCAGATTGCTATTAAAGATTTACGGGATTTGCACATGAAAATCCTCCTTTTCACCATTGGCAGAGTGGCAGGATCTGCCTCCCTACATCAGGCATCCAGGACGCAAATGAGCATAGAAGTAGAATGCTTGACTCATGTTTATGATTGGTGCATAGCCCTTTTACTGAACATGAAACAACAGTTGACCTCAATCCGCCAAGCAAAGACCAAACACTTTGGGTACGGTACCATTTTGATGACATTCTTCTTTGAGAAGATACCAGCATTAAGACCCAGAGTTATCTCTACCATCAGTAGCCCGCGGGACCCAAGAATTGCCCGTTGGGTGGACATGATGAAGAGATTAGGGGGAAGTGAAGTTCCCTGGACCACTTGGGACGATGAGTTCTTCCTTTGGTGGGGAGAACAAATCATCGCAGTGGACGACTATCCCTATGCCGGGATGGAATTTCGTGGAGATCCAGATCTAGTTCTTCCACCAGGCACAGCATGGGGCACAGTCGGTAAGTTTGCAAATTTTTTTGACTTATATAATTTTTTGGATTTTTTCAAATATGTATGAAAAAATGAAAAACAAACATGTTTTTGATTGGATTCATAATGACTGACAATTCAAAATGATCATGATTCAGATGTTGGACCAGTTCGACCTGAGGGTCTCCCGCGCCACAAGCATCGCAGGGGCAAAGCAGATACAGTGGATTCAGACAGGACACTTCAGGCTGTGCAGAGGAACTTGGAGGGATTAACCCGCCAAATACCTATGGCTGCCGTGGAAGACCTGCCTGAAGCCGTCCAAAGACGGGTGGTAGGAGTGCCCCGAGACTGGGTATGATTATTCCGCCGAGTTGCCACCGCGGTCACGTTCTATAGGAACACAACTTCTGGGCAGGGACCTCAGGAGTAGATAGATATTATGTATTAGATGACTGTATATTCTTTTTTTGAGACTGAACATGATCGGGGCATAAGCCCAAGTTTTGTATGACCTTATGGATCCAAATTTTGTAAAGTTTTTGAACACTCTGATGATATATATACAGCGATATTTGATGTGATGTGATAAATGTATCAAAATGTATGATGTTTTTTATGATTAAATTTTTATTGTATGGAATGATTAATATGCCAATCAATTGCTTGATTAGCTAATGAGTCTGCTAACCAATTGTCAGCTCGAGGAATATGAATGAAAGTTAAAAATTGAAATGATCTTTGTAACAAACGTACCCTCAAGAACAACCGTAATAAAAATGGGTCACGAACCCGATAAGTATTGTTAAACTGCGACACCACCAGCTGAGAGTCCAAGAAAACTACCAACAAATCAACACCCAAAGATATTGCCTCCGAGAGTAGATAAACAACTGCAGTGTATTCTGCTATATTATTGGAAGCAGGACCAATGCAGACCCCTCTTGATACTAACAGCTGACCGGAAGGATAATGAAGCACCCAAGCCGCGGAAGCTAAGTTCCGTTTGTGTCTACTAGCACCATCGACGAAACCAAAATGACTCATGACATCCGACACAACCTGCCAAAGCAGATCAAAAACATCACCAACTCATCAAAGATCGAAAATCAACCAGATATGTACAAAGAAAAAAACTACTATATACAAAAGCAACATGCCAGGCCGAAGCCTAGGCATAATACTTCTTCAAATAGAGCCCATTTCGGGGCTCCGACAACTCGTTCCCTTCGAAATAAACCAAGGTATACGCTCCTTTCTTAAGGACTTTTTTAACGATAAAGGGGCCATACCACATAGACTTAAACTTCCCTGCCCCCAGGGCATCTTTTTCTTGGGCATAGACCAAAACAAGGTCACCTTCCGAAAAAACCCTGGGTTTGACCGCCTTATCGTACTGAACTTTAACTCGGTTTTTATGCGCTTCATTCATCGTGGCGGCATCCCGACGTTGCTCATCGAGATGTTCTAGATGAAGGAGCCGTTCTTCAAGACTAGAAGTGTCAGGAAGAAGTTCAACAGCTAACTTAAGAGAAGGAATCTCGCATTCAATAGGAAATACGGATTCCACCCCGTGCACTAGCTGAAACGGAGTAAAGCCAGTTGCAGTTTTCACTGACGTCCTGTATGCCCAAAGTGCAGGATATAGCATAATATGCCAGTTGGATCTAGTTTTATCAATTGTCTTTTGAAGAATTGTCTTCAAGGATTTATTCACGGCTTCCACTTGCCCATTGGCTTGAGGATAGTATGGAGATGAATGCTCCTGCCGGAAACCCAATTTGAGAGCCAACTCAGCCATCATACTATTCTGAAAATGACTGCCATGGTCAGTGACAATCTCTCTAGGAATACCGAAACGAGCGATAACCTGGTTGAAAAGGAAAAGAGCTGCAGTCTCACCATCATTCCCAAAAGTAGGCATAGCCTCGACCCACTTCGTAAAGTAGTCTACTGCTACAATAATGTACTTGTGACCTTTGGCCGAAGGCGGGTTACAAGTAGTATAATCAATACCCCACTTTGTAAAGGGACCAACAGTAATGACTGGAAAAAGCGGAGCTGGATGAGCGCGCATTTTTCGAGTATAGACTTGACACCGATGACACTTTTTGATCGATTCAATACAATCTTTGAAAATCGAAGGCCAAAAGTATCCAGCACGCAAGATTTTTTGGGCTGTAGCAAGCCCAGATAAATGACCCCCACAAGCTCCACTGTGAGAATCATTCAGCACAGCCTCAGCTTCTTCGAGAGTTAAGCAGTGTCTTAGGATTGAATCAACCCCTCGACGGTATAAAGCATCACCAATAATCAAATAATTCTTGGCCAAGTGATGCAGCTTACGACGCTCATCTTTCGAAAAAGTAGAGGGAAACTTCGCAGTCTGGAGATACACAATGATATCCCCGTACCAAGGATCCTGTGAAGAGATAAGAAACAAGTGTTCGTCCGGAAAGGACTCATCATAGATCATCTCTTCTCCACAGGGCAACTCGGAGATCAATTCCACAAAAACTAATGATTTCTTGGATTTGGCAGACATGAACTCAAGATCAAATTCCTGTAAAATCACAATCCATCTATTGTATTTGCCCCCAATCACTCGCCTGCTGAGGACAAACTGAAATGGATTGGCAGCTGCCAAAACATAAGTTTTGTGAAGAATAATGTAATGTCGGAGTCGCTGCACAACATGAACTGCTGCTAAAGCTAATTTTTCTATCGGAGTGTACCTGAGTTCAGGTCCTAACAATCCTCGACTTAGGTAGTAAATAACATGCTCTGCAAGAGCATCATCTTCCTGAACCAGAACCATACCGATGGTAGATTCTGCTGCTGCCAGATACAAAATGAAATCCCTGCTATAATTAGGTGGACTCAATAAAGGAGCAGAGGTCAATGCTTTTTTCAAAGCATCGAATGAGCATTGAGTGTAGTCGTCCCAAAGAAAAGGAACTCCTTTCTTCAACAGTCTCATAAATCCCTTTGTAACTTCAGCATAATTGACGATAAATCTCCGAAGAAAATTAGACTTCCCTTGAAGACTTTGAAGCTGACGAATTGAGGACGGGGGAGGCAACCGAAGTATTGCCTCAACCTTGAAGGAATCTACCCTTATCCCTTCCCTAGACACAATGAATCCCAATAGCCGACCGGATGTAACCGCGAAAACGCACTTGTTCGGATTCAATCTAATCTTATAGAACCGACATCGTTCAAATATTTGCCGGAGGTGACCAGGATGATCCATCCTCTTTCGAGAATGAGCAGCTAAATCATCCAAGTATGCCTCAATAATATTTTTGATGTCGTGAAATGCATATGACATGGCCCGCTGAAAGGTAGCCCCAACATTTTTAAGACCAAAAGGCATCTTCTTGTATGCAAACGTACCCCAGGGACAAATAAAGGTAATCTTATGTTGATCTTCAGGATGGATAGTAATCTGATTATATCCGGAGAAACCGTCCATGAAGGAGAAAATCTCATTACCAGCACACTCGTCAATGATCTGATCGATAAATGGTGTGGGGTAATTATCTTTAGGACATGCTTTATTTAGGTCTCTGAAATCGATGCACACTCGAATCGTTCCTTGCTTTTTATCTATGGGAACGGGGTTTGAAACCCATTCAGTCAGAGGAACAGGGAAAATGAATCCCGCCTTAAGCAGCTTTTCAACTTCAGCTTTGATAGCTGCTGCCTTCCTAGGATTGACCGGACGAAGTTTTTGCCTCACCGGCTTAGCGTTTTCATACGTCTTGATCTCATGCCGGACAATAGATGGGTCTATTCCAGGCATTTCTTCATAAGACCAAGCGAATACATCCCTATACTCTTTAAAGAGCTCGGTGTAAATTTGAACCTCTTCACGGGAACATTCAGCTCCGATGAAGACATTCTCGATAATATTGGGATCCCTGGAAATGTTCACCGGGATAGTAGGAGAAATCACAGCCATGTTCCCTTTAGCATAAACCTGTGTTGGTGCTAAAGGGTTCAGGACTGGGTGAACAGGACCAGGAGACTGAGGACTTGGAAAACTTGTTTCAACTTCGCTCAAATCAGGTAAAAAGTAAGACCGATGATGCAAATCATCCCACGGTCTATCTATACCAGTCATAGCTTCCAAGATGGCCTCTTCAGATGGAAGAGTGGTATCAAGGCAATCCTGGGCAGAAGAAGAACTAAGTGTCCAAGCCGGAGCCACATCTCCATCCAACTCTTCCGGTGAAAGAGGAGCTGGAATGGATTCTACAGAGTCAACAACAAACTGATAGGAAATCTCAGCTGCAGAAATAGGAAATGCCATTCCACCCACTTGACCTTCCGCCAATGTGGCAGTAGGGGAAGGTAAGGTCCAAGGGTCCGAAAAATAATGAGTTCTGAAGAACTCTCTTAGAAGAGGAGCCTTGGAGGATGAAATAGCATTAATATGAACTGTAGGAGGAGGAATATCGAAAGTACCCATCAAGGAAGAATACATTCCAACTCCTAAATTCTCAACAGGCGCCTTAGAATTATCCAACTTAGGAATATATGAGTTAGTAGACGCATTCGGGTCTACAGGAGGACAGTCCAGTTGATCCACTGTAACAATCCTCCCTTCGTGGGGGAAACATATAATGTGAAATAATAAGGATGCAATGGCATCCATCTCATAAATCTAGTTCCTCCCCAACAGAAGGTTGTAGTCCAACTTTGCGTCCACTACCTCAACCTCTATATTGACAGTTTTTCCCCCAACACAGATGGGCAAAGCTGGGACAATACCATGGGGTCTGTGAGAATGACCATCGAACGTAGTAAGAACAGTGCTAGATGGAACAGCTTTGGGAGATCCAAGTGTCTTCCAGCATGCGAGAGACATCACGCATGTGGAAGCACCCTCATCAACAACCGTCCGAAAGATGTTACACTTCCGGTACGATGATTTAATATGAAAGGCCATGTGATGAGGAAGTCTCTTCTTAAAATTAGTCATATCAAAAGTAATCAGAAGAGAATTTTTCGGATCAATAGCCCCAATGGCAGTGAGCAAAGCACTGCGCTGAGCCGGACAAGACTGGAGTACCTCTAAAGCCGACATAGCACAAGGACTCTGCGCCAGATCTTCCACAATCGAGTAGTTCTGGGCAGCCCTAGCATTTGGATTAATCGTTGATCGCTTAGAAGATGCTTTGGGCATCCGAGGCATAGACTCAACAGTAGGCTTCGTGATGTGAAGCGGCTCAGTAGCATCAGGAACTTCCTTAGCTTTCGAAGACTCTTCTCCGCCATAATCACGGGATCTCGTAGCGATATCCGCGTGAGAACTCATCATGAAAATGTTCGATGGAATTTCCCCTTCCTGGGTGCCCCCAGAGGAAGCCCCAGGATTTTGATTCGCGCCAACAACTAATTGTTGCCCTTGGGGAAAAGGGTTTGTTAACACAGCCTGGGAACTAGAAGAACCCTGCTGGGCTAACAGGCGCTGCGCATCCTAAATTTTAGGGCAAAGGTGTGTAAGATGGTCTCCAGCACATAGCTTGCATGGAAACTTCACTTTCCTTTTCTCCTTTGGACCCTCACCAACATGCTCGTTGGTTTTATTTGCATTACCCTTCCCGTTCTTGCCCTTTTTCTTATTATTTCATCCCTTCTTCTTCCCTTCGGATTGTTGATTTCCTTTGGGATCAGAAGCTTGGACATCATTTATGGACAAAGACTGGGAAGGTGATGACTCAGCAGGCACAGCCTGACCAGAAGGAGCAGATTGTAAAGACAACTGCTGCAATTGAGTAAGCAGGCTGGCTACACCACTATTGATCGATCCAATTAGTCCGTCGCCATGAGGACCGGGCTTAGTTTTCGACAAATCTAATTTGGAGCAAGGAGCATTGGGAAAATACTTGTGAAGGACCCCAGACTGAGAATATATCAACTCTAGCTGTTGGGCCCTAAAAATGGCCTGCTCCTCAGAAAATACCCCGGAGAGGGATACATCTTTCGAAATATCTGACTGCAGGGATTTGAGAAACCATTCCAAAAGGAATTCACCTGGAATATGAGCTTTAATCAGCCTCTTCCTTCTCCTCCATTCTTCAATGTGATCAGAAATGTGGGTTGCATCGTCCTGCTTAAAATTAGCTAGGAGTTCAGTCCCAGCATCATATCGGACAGGAAACTGAAAATGGTTTAGAAATGTAACAGCCAGTTCTCCAAACGTAGCAAAACTGCCCCCAGTTAGCTCAATATACCATTTGGCAGCGTTTCCAGTTAGGGTGCGTTGAAATAATCTCAACCTAATCGAATCATCGATCAGGGAGTTCGAAGAACACCATAAATGGAAAGTGGTAATGTGGTCAGCCGGATCTTCTCCATTCTTACCTTCAAACTTTGGAATGTCTGA
This sequence comes from Pinus albicaulis, assembly GCA_034641835.2. NCBI lineage: Eukaryota > Viridiplantae > Streptophyta > Pinopsida > Pinales > Pinaceae > Pinus > Pinus albicaulis. Next base: position 97,336,135 of record CM076581.1, read on the forward strand.
AGGAAGTTTGGTGGGAACCGGAGGCCACCCCAGACCATAACGAATCGGATCATTAGTCAACTTCGACAGATCTGGCAAGTTTAACGTTCCCAGAAAAGGTAAGCGAGGAGGAGCCTGAGGATTCCATCCTTGATGGGATGGATTCCCAACATTCTGAAAAGAATAGCCTGGATTTGATGAGGCACCAGGTTGCCAGAAAGGACTCGTAGAAAAAGGAGAAGAACCTCCTCCCAACGCAGAGTTACTAAAGCCCAGACCAGTTCCCCCCGTTGAAGTATGAAATGAAGAGGAGAGCCCCTGATAGGGGTTCCAGGCATTAGAAAGAGGAGAAAAGGTCTGGTAAGCACTCGACGAAGGGAAAGAAGCATTCCCTTGATGACCTGCGTAAAACTGATTCCCTGCCCCCGCTGTAGTAAACACAGGATTCCACCCCGTAAAAGTAGTCGAACTTTGCCCCCCAGACCAAGGGTTGAAACTCTGGGTCTGGGACGTAAACGGAAAGGACCCTAAAGAAGGATTGGAACTAGGAATGTGCCCAGTTCCAAAGGGGAAACCCTGAAAAGAAGCTGATCCACTAGCCATAGAAGACATGGGTGTAGATCCAACTGCAGCAGCGGAAAAGGAAAAAGAGGGATTCCCACTAGAGGGCATCCCTGAACAGAAGGGACCAGAATGAGAAGCATGTGCTTGGGTGAAACCAGAGCCAAACACAGCAGCACTAGAAGAAATCGAAGATAAAGCAATAGTGCCCCCTCCTTCAACAGAAGCAGGGGTCTGAATGCCTACAGCACTCACGGCAGAGGCTGCGTTCCCAGTCGTGGCCATCGAAAGATATGAAAGATACGGAAGATCTTCCGGTCTCTCAGACTCAGGTCCGATGTACTGAACAACGAACGGATAGTCAGGAGGAAGAGGAGATAGACCTGTCGTAGGAGGCTCAGGTACGTCTTCAATTTGAAAATCTTCTTCCTGAGGAAATAAAACTCGCGAGGTGAGCGGAACGCTCCTCTCGGAACCGACACCAGAATCAGCTATGAAACCTTCAGACCCTTGTGGAGGATCTCTCTCCACTGCGTCAGATGTCACAGGGTGGTAACCACCTACTAAATCACTCCTACGCCTTCTCGAAGAAGGCTCTGGACTCTCAGGAGATAACCCCCGGATTCTCCTCGATCGACGAGGCGCTTGATCAGCCACTTTTATAGATTTTAAATTAGACTCAAAAAAGTGAAAAGCTAGGCAATCTAGGAGCAAAGAGCACTCACTATAAGAAAAATCCCTGAGATACAATCAAGCAAACAACCTTCAAGTATTTCCGCTCCGGGTGATGAGGACCGGACACCAAAATACAGGAAAGCGAAATATAGGACCTCCCGAAAGTAGTCTGGGATAATTACGGCCCAGAACAACTAGCGAAGGTATCAAAAACAGTTACGCCAACCTCCAAACGACAGCCTTTGCCGGCTCAAGCACCCAAGCTTCGCAAGGGCACCCCCCAGAAGTACTGCTGAAAGTGATGCGACGTCTGCCTCAGGTACCACGGGTATTCCCCCCCGCAGTCACCTGTGTGGAACCTAGGAGTGGCAACTATGGGCACCAATCCATGTCAGAAGCCGGGCGGAACGGTCTTGAGGTTAGATTCAGCTAATCAGAGAGGGGGTATCCCTCTTCTCAGCCTTCACTTCCCCTCGTACTTGACTCTCTAGAGGAGAGCTTTCCCGGTCCACCTAACGGAGTTGGATTTCGCTCAATTAATCAACTTCTATGTTTTGTTTGAGCGGCCTTGGAGAGTTAACTCTCCACTCACCTAATCCAAGGCCCTACAACCTAGCTAGTTGGTGTATGACACTTAGAAAACTTTCTAGTTGATTTTAAATTATATCGCTTATTTTAATGGGCTGTTATGTTAAGTCACAAGGATGCGGAAATGAAACTTATGATGTTTTGACGCAGAAAGAAATTAATAAAAACAAAACTACATGCAAATGCAGTTATTGTCTTTCGATGAAATTCAACTTCTACACGGGTTCTATGAGATTACAAATTGTATTTTTTTCTTTTCAGATAGCAAACTCACACTCACAAAAAACTATGAAAGTGACTAAATGTTTAAATGCACCTAATGCAAATCACTACAAGCATGCAAATCCTAAGATGAAAAATCTCCTAAAGCAGAGTGAAATTTCCCAAAAGTCCTTCAGTTTTAACTCTTCTTGGTTGTCCAGAAAGCTAGTTCCCGAAATCAAGAACTCTTAATATGAAGACACCAAAAACGCTTAAAAACAAGAGGAAGAAATGAATGACAACTCCCTTCCAATTATCAAGCCAAAATCCAAAGGCAAGAAACTTCAACCAAGCTTCAAAAGACACAAAGAAATGAAAACAAAAATGCAAAAACAAAAGCAAACAACAAAGAAAAATGTTTTTTGAGCTTTTGTGTTTTATAAAAGAGTTCGAAAAGACCAAGTAAAACTATAAAATTTCAAGCCAAACAACACTGAATTTCAAGCAAAAAACTTCCAAAATGCTCCAAATCTTATAGGGCTAACTAGTAGCAAGATCAATACGAGCAAAAGAAGACAAGAAAACTCAGCCACTCAGCCTAAAATAATAGTGCAACCTTGCCGCAAACAAAAACTCCAAAGAACCAAGAAAGACTCTTCGAAAGCTGCACCAAGACCTAGCCAACTGAACTCAAGAAAACCAATCAAGAAACGGGCAAAAATCGTAGTGCCAAGAAAAACATAAAGACAGGAAAGAGTAAATGAGCAGGAGCTCTCTGTTCTGACGAAGCAGAACAGCCAAGAATGCCCAAAAAGCGATCTTGGTACTCAAACCAGAAGTGCTAGCACAAGAAACAACACTTTGCCAAAAAGACTAGTTTTCAATCAAACGAAAGAGAGAAAAGACCAAAGACCACCTTCTTCACAATCCAGAGGGTACTAAGACACTGCAGGAACAGGTCTCCACAGACAGAAAGGACTAAAAAGCCAAAGAATCCAAAATTTCAAAATCTGCCTAGGTATACGCTACTTCACAGTTTAGCAACAAGCGTGCATACGCGACTGTGCTAAAGGAAACACGCATATACGCGAGTCCCTTTAGAGAAAATTTCGTGTATACGTGACTGTGTGCAGAAAAAAGCGCGTATACAAAGGTAAATAATGAAAAAACAAAAAGGACAAGCCTGGATAAGAAACCAGGACTTCAGTCTGACTGAAAAAGAGTAAACTGGACTGCAAATGAAAGTTAAAACTGTTGGGAACCTATCAAACAGCTGAAACCACCCAACAGGGGAATCACAAGAATGCAATCCCCAGTGGAGTCGCCAGTTCTGTTTCGGGGAAAATCACCCTAGAGGTTTGTTGGGCTTAAACCTCCACAGAGCAGGGGCATGCTACTTAAGAAGGACTCACACAACCATACATGTTCATGAAAACTAAATAGAGTAGATCGAGGAAGTTACCCGTAGGTCCTACGGTTGAAGCAGATCCCGCGGGGTCCAAACCCCCAGCAACCGTCCTTCCTTCTTAACCTGAAAGATAAGAAGAAACAAGCACGAAGAACTGGTTGTACAGCATATATTCACTTAAAATGTTAGTGAACGACATAAAAAAGTATAAACCATAATGAATGCTAACAAAATATCAAGAGAAAGGCATACCAACACGAGACGGAATAAGATGGCATTATTATAAAAGGAAGGCATGGGTAAATAATGAGTGAGAGATCGAACTAATCCTTCCATTTTCTATGTAATCAGTAGTCCCAGACCGTCCCAATTCGCTCGCTAAGATTCCTTCCGAACTGGTGCATACGAGATGACATATAAAGGGATGAGCATCTCCAGGAAACAAAGGTTTCCTATAATGAACTGGGAAGTGCAGGAGGCACGGGAATTCAGACTTGGATAGGGAATACCAACAGAGTATAATATCAATAAATTCTCTCTCCCCCTTAGGCCATGCACATGAGGGGCTTTTATACTCCTCCAAAGTAGTTTCAACAGTTGGAAACAGTTGGCCACGTGCTGGGGTGGTTGAACTACCTGAGTAACCATCAACCCAGCCCGAAAATAGGGAATTTTTATATATTTTTTCATAATTTTAATGGCATACGCGGAAAAGTGCAGCTGGACTCGCGTATACACGCAGAAAAGTACGGGCATAATCGCGTATGGGGATTTTTACACTGTTTTTAAGTGAATTTGTCCAAGTCTGTAGGAATGGGTGCCCAAAGCCATAAAAGCAATCATGAATCATATTAAGGTGAGAAATGATGCTATAACAATGACTTGCACCGTGTTGGGACAAGAGATAAATAAGGGGTGATTCGTAAAATATCATGGATATTTCTCAGCTTCATAATGTGTTGTTGTTCCAATCCCACTAGATATTGTTGATTAGAATGCATGGGAAACCTTTATAATAATATTCCATCATGTTGTGGTTCAGCTGAAATTTTCTTCCAAGTTTAGATAGACCACGAGCCTATCATGTTCACTCTGTAGAAGATGATGACTGGTGACTTTGCTTGAATGGTCTAGAGATAACAGAAAGAAGAAATATCATCATATGACTTGCATAAACGATGGATATTGGGGTGATTCATAAACTATCATGGATATTCCACTAGATAGTTCATCATAACAGACCAAATAAAACTATATTTAAAAATGAATGAATAAGAGTTTGTGACAGGAAGTGTCAGTGAGTTTCAGATGTGCTAAGGAGGGAGTGACCAATAACCCAAGATTCTCCCCCAACTTGTCAAACTTCCCCTTTGTTAGGAGCTTTGTCAAACTATTAACCATATGCAACTTTGTCAGAATGTGGTCCAACACTACCAACTCCCTAATGAACTTGGAATCCTAGGAAATTGTATTGAATATCAATGTGTTTGAAATGGTCATGACACATTGGATTTTCATAGAGCTTGATGTAAATTTGATTCTCACAAGAGACAATATTGGGCTTCAAAAACTGATTGGTTGATTCTACAATCAAGTTGCAAATCTAGATAGTTTCATAATAAGTATATGAAACTTCCATATACTTTGCTTCAGTGGAACTGAGTGCAATTGTTGCTTGCTTCTTGTTGATTTGATGAAAATGATTTATAAAATGATAATAATGATGTTTAAAATGAGCCTTATGATGGTCTAATTATACACATTGATTGTTCACGAGGTGTAGGGGTATGTTTATAACATCATTGCCCTTGAAAGCTTTGTCTTGAAAGCACAGTAATTAGAATTTTCTTTAGTTAAGCACATTTTTGTGGTGGAATGAAGTTTATCAGATATCTATTTATACTTTGTAGAGGTTTGACTTTGTTTGTCCTTTGAGTGTTGGTGAGGTTTCTTTGTATTTTTTGCATCATAGTCTAAAGTCTTTTGACCCGATTGTTTAACATGAAAGCTTTATGCTTATTTGCAATATATTTTAAATACTTGCATGATCAAGAAACTGTTATGGTTAATTAAATTACTAATTAGGTACTACAGAAAGAGGATGATGTTGAGAGGGCTTGCCTGGGTGACTCTAGGAGCAACCCAGAGGTCGTCAGACAAAGCTCTTCTAAGTTACAAATCTGAAGAGAAAAAACTGGTGATGTATATGTGGTTGCTCAACCTGGGCTGTATGGAAAATCTTGGTAGAGAGTGTTTACCTTTCCGTGTCTTCATGAAAGTAGGTTGTCTAGTCACAGAATAAGATCACTAAATGTAGGTGATGGTTCTGTAGTAAGTTCTCAGTCTTATCTTTAGAATGGCTAACAGAGAGGATCAGGTTTGAATACAGGATATAATTTGATGAATTTGGAGATTTAGAGTTGAAGAAAAAATTGTGGTGATGTTTGGATGGGTGCTAATTTGTAGGGTTTTCCATTTTTATAATTTTCTTTGTTGTGCTTTCTACCATGCTACCTAGTTACTTTCCTGTTTCCCTAGCATTTTAACTTTTTTGATGTCTATCTCTCTATTGTTTCTTTCCCCATTTGAAATGTCATCCTTATTTGGTAGGTGTTTTCTTCAATATAGTGTGAATATTTTTCCATCACACAACTTCTGTGGCGTTTGTCTACGCAAATAGCTTGTAAGGCCCATTCATCAGGGTATTTGATGAAATAAAATGATAATCGATGATCACCAACTAATGGTACCTGCAAAGATTTACTCTAACAATTCTACAGTTTTCCTGTGCCAACAATTATACAACATTTTAACCTCATTAACTAGTCTCCTCTATTCTCTTAGCTAATGCTATAAGCACTTATTGTTGTTGTCAAAGCTTTTACTCTCTAGTCCCATTGAGCTATTTCAGTTATTTGTGGACATTGATTTATTTTCATTTCATTTCTTCAAATTTTCTAACTTTTATGCGTTACCTTTGGCCAATGCCTTATTTCTTACCTATGCTTTTTCTGCATAAGCATTCCATCTAGCCAGAGCAACAGGGGTAGCAGGAGCCACTAAGTCCAAGCAAAGCCCGCCAGGGGCAGCGCAGAGGCAGCAGGAGCCACGCAAGGGTGACGCAGGCCCAGTCAGGGTAGCACAGGGGTAGTGTAAGCCCTTCAGGTGTGACGTAGGCCCTTACTGAGTAGCGCAGAGGCCGAAACAGGCCAGTCAAGCTGACGTAGAGGGATTCAGAGCAGTGTATTACTGCCATTTGTATTTCTCTGTTGGGTGAACTAGTTTTGGTGCCCAATATTGTTGTACTCAAATTATGCATAATAATGAAAACCCTCCAGAGCTAGCTGCGCTGGTTTTCTAGCATTGGGTTTTTTCCGAGGACAGTTGTCCAGAAAATCTGTGTGTCACTTTGTCTATGAGCATGTTATTCAATATTTGATCTGTGTGTGTAGGTTGCTAGTTTTATTTACTATTTACTTTGCTAATTTATTGAATATTTCAAAAATTAACTTGTAACTTAATTCAAGTAGGAGAAGTAAATCAAGATACTGCAATAGGGTTTCTTAGATTAAGAAATTTTCACATTCCCTAGGTCTAGCCCCATTAGGTCACCTAGGGCAACAATTTCCCAGGAATCTAGCTAGAGAAAATATTCTATCTCCTAGAGGCAGTTGCGTTGCTGTGTACCCTCACTCTCCTCATAACTTGGGCCAATTTCGACGGTGGAATCTCCGGATACCTCAAGCCCTAGCTCTAGGATCAATTTTTTCCTAGGTGTTCCCAAGGATAGAACCTAGTAGGATCAATTTGACCTATCGAAGTAAAAACTTTTGTCTGATCCTTTCCCATCACCTTGTCCAGGATAGGAACATCATTGGTTGCTAAATTCCATCCCCGAACCTGGGCTGGGTCCACTTGGCCCCGTGTGGTCCCATTTTGTGTCAAAGGCCTTTCATCAAGGTGTTAGTCATCGCATTTTTCACTTGTTGGTGATGACTAAATCCATAACTGAGTTTTCTAGAAGCTGATCTCCATATGTCAATTTGTCATCTAGAAAACCCTCATAAAACTTTTTTTCGCCCTCCTACTTTTCAGTCCGCCCATGTCAAGGTGAAACCTCATTATCACTATCCTATCTAGCTTTAGCCCTACTAGTCTGCCCATCAGCTCTAAAAGGACAATCCAAATTTGTTCAAAAAGCCTACCCTAAGTTAGGAAGTGGCGCTTTAAGGCATTTTACCCTTGGCAACCATCAAAAGGCCAACAAACCTCCATCTGCTACAGACCAGTCATAGAAGACCTCATGCTCTGCTAACCAAGTTAGTCACAACTCTAAGTCGCGCCACTTACACACCCCTAAGTCTCAGCACTGCATAGACCACATTCTCAAGCTGATTATTAGGTGTTTTACACTATTTATGGATTTGACAAGCACAGGAAACATGTCATCATCTCAGAAGAAAATTCTCGAAACCCACATTTAGAAGAACAGCTAGTTCTCAATGTAAACATGAGCCTGAGATACATCTGCAGGGTAAGGAATTACTCATCAAATTATTACAACTTCATTCAGCTTGATAGCACAGTAGAAGAAAGACTACACTGTCAAACAAACTTGTAATTTTTCATGGCCAAGAACCTCCTTCATCTACAAGCAGAGGGTTAAGGCGCCTCCTTCATCCATAAGCAGAGGGCGATGGCCAAAGGTTGACTTGAAGAATTGCAAACTGACTGTGAGACAGATTTGTTTCCATGAAGAGTGAGACAGTGACACATATTTTCTGAAGCAAAGTAATGGTTGCAGGCAGAGGTAAAAGCATGGATGTTTTCAAGTTGGTTTTCCTGCCATCATCCATGAGAGAAACCCCTGTCAAACATATTCATCAAACTCTCTACATTTTATTGAAGACAAGATTGAAGGTGCTGTTTTATTTACATACAGAAAAGGCCTCCTTCATTCATAAGCAGATAAATGCAGCATTAATTGATTTAAGGTATGTTTGATCGTAAAAACAAGGTAAGATACCACTCCTAACTGAAAGTAAGAATACCATTGTATCCAAGTAGGTCAAGTTATCTCTTAACTGGTTTTTCCAAAAGAAAAGTAGTCTGCAGCTCCAACAAAGCAAAATATTGAAGAAATGGTTGAGGATCTGTGTCACTACACAAGCAGAGGATATAATACTGATTATGCTTCAAAGTACTGGTCTGCTCCATTCATAAACAAGTGCTTTTCAAATGTACTTATCATAGCTGACACAGAAAATCTGGTTTGATCTCCTCAAGAGGCATCACCACCGAAAACAATTGTTCATAAAATGCAAAAAGAAGGTTTTGACATATTTTCAGGTCCTGGAGAATATCTTAAGACAAATATAAGTGTTCATTATTTGAGGGGCAGAAACACCATGTTGGTACATTTTGAGCAAAGAGAGGAGGGATAAGGAAATTCTCTTGTCAAATGGACAAAGGTGGAAGGGCCTGAGCAAATGCTACATCACTTTCATCCACAGTCAGAAGATGGGCTTAAAAGACACCTGACAAATAAATTAGTTTCACAGTGAACAGAGTTTGAACTCTTATATATTTCATATAAGTAAATAGGTCAAAGTCCTGTTAGAATTGTTTAGAAGCATGCATCCTTTTGCCACCATTATTCAAATATGGGCCCTTCATAACATATTCAAAGTCATTTTGTTTTCCTTGCAAATGGATGAAGCAGCTGTTTAAAACGAAATTCTTCCAAGCCCTCTCAAGACAAATTCAAAAGGTATTAACTGGTTCATTGTCAAAGGGTTTAAAGACCGTTTCTTTTAACTTCTCTGCATTTCAAAATGGTGAACAAACTCCTCTTGCTGCCTACAAAACCTGAGGAAAAGGTTATGATTGAAAAACAGAGTTTTTTTGGGTTAAAGGCTTGCACGGCGCTCCTGGAAAAGCGCGCGGCGCGCCTGGAATGAAATTTGCAAAGGGCTGTAACTATGGCGCGGCGCGCCTGTGCTCGTTGGTCTTGTCGGCCCGACAGTGACCCAACACCACAAGTTGCGCGACGCTCTCCATTGCAAACGCACCACGCATGTTCAAAACAATCAACACACCTCCAGATCAATCTTCAAGGTTGCTCAAAGCTTTTCAAAGGGTTTTCCATCGATTTATAGAGGTATTTATGCGGCCCCCTTAGTTTTCCAACAAAATTGTTAAGTGGTATAAAGGGATAGAAAATCACAGTTTCAATTTTCCGTGTGAAAATGAAATGATGTTTTTCTGATTGAATGATGAAACATCAAACACCTGTGAGCTTTATTTTTATTAAAGGACCATCAAAATACCCTCACTACCATGGTGAAGCAAGGTTGAAGCTGTCAGCCATACGCATTGTTTGAAACTATAAAAAATCTGCCATGTACAGTTGGAGGGTGTTTGGATCAGATTAGTGCAAAGAGCAGTGGAATTTAGAGAAGGCAGTTTTTGTGAGAGGAGTCTTTCACAGTTTGAAATAATAGAAGAGTGTTTGTGATATCATAAAAACATCTCAAAACTCTGTCACCATATCCATAAAACAAGTGCCTTTTGCTGTGAGGATATCCTTGGTTTAAAGCTGTGGTGTAGAGCTGAATATACTGATGAAATGCCTACAGGGAAAAGAGTTTTGAACTGAAAACTGTGTTTTCACCTCCCTAATCAAAGGAAAAAAGTGTCTTGTATCCTCAAAATGTCAAGGGGCAGGTTACCCCTACCAACCACAGAAAAGATAGTTGTTCACTGTGTATTATAATTGACTGTTTTTTTGTTCTTCGAAGTTCATTTGTCAAAGGTTGATATTCAGAGGGTGGAAAGGCATTTTTCTAAAGGAGACAGGGGTTTTATATTGAAAAGGAGCCCAGAATTTCCCGTAAAAATGCTAAGACATCATACTCTTGTTCTAATGAGTTTGTCAAACATGAAGAACATTCTAACTGTTGTAGCACAAAACACAAACTCACAATCAGCTCCGTTGAAGACAAATATTGAGGAGAGTTGATGTCCTCATGAAAGTTCAGCCTCCAATGACTTTGGTTGCTCAACACTGTCTTTTGTTATAGCATCATTTCTCACCTTCACATGATTCATGATTGCTTTGATGGTTTTGGGCACCCATTCCTACGGACTTGGACAAATTCACTTAAAAACAGTATAAAAATCCCCATACGCGACTATGCCCGTACTTTTCCGCGTGTATACGCGAGTTCAGCTAGACTTTTCCGCGTATGCCATTAAAATGATGAAAAAATATATAAAAATTCTCTATTTTCGGGCTGGGTTGATGGTTACTCAGGTAGTTCAACCACCCCAGCACGTGGCCAACTGTTTCCAACTGTTGAAACTACTTGGAGGGAGTATAAAAACCCCTCATGTGTATGGCCTAAGGGAGAGAGAGAATTATTGATATTATACTATGTTGGTATTCCCTATCCAAGTCTGAATTCCCGTGCCTCCTGCACTTCCCAGTTCATTACAAGAAACCTTTGTTTCTTGGAGATGCTCATTCCTTTATATGTCATCTCGTATGCACCAGTTCGGAAGGAATCTTAGCGAGGCAAGGGTGGGACGGATCCGGACGACGGTCTGCTCGAAGATCGTGGAAGGATTCAGGTGATCTCTCCACTCATTATTTCTGTACATGCTATTTATAATACAGAAGAACCATCTTGTTCCCGAAACATACGTGTTAGTGTCTACTTGCATACATGAGAATATTGTTGTTTAAGCATTTGTTATGGTTTATCTAATGTTTCATATGGATTTCACTAACATTTAGAGTAGATATATGCTATACAACCAGTTCTTCGTGCTTGTTTCTTCTTGTCTTTCACAAAGTTAATATGTGAAGAAGTGTTGTCAGTTTGGACCCCCGCGGATCCGTTCAACCGTAGGACCTACGGGTAACTTCCTCGTTCTACTCTATTTAGTTTTTCATGAACATGTATGGTTGTGTGAGTCCTTCTTAAGTAGCATGCCCCTACTCTGTGGAGGTTTAAGCCCAAAAAACCTCTAGGGTGATTTTCCTAAATGTATCATCACCACCACCCTTGAAAATTTGAACATGATAGGCTCGTGGTCCTATATAAGCTTGGAAGAAAATTTCAAAACTTAGTTACACAACATCATGGAAGATTTATTAAAAAAATTTCTCGTTAGGTCCCTATATCACTAGTATAGCCCCTTATTATTGTTAGTGTAAGCCCCTTATTGTTATTATTGTACCCTTGTAACCCCCATTTTGTTATTATTGTGCCCTTAAATTATTATTGTTAGGTCGGCTAGGATTACATTGTGGCCCACTAGGATTCCATTATGGCCCCATGGACTCCTATATATAGAAAGGAGGTTTTGTAAATTGTATCATCCAAGAATTGTTCATTTATGTAATGTATTGGAGGTTTCCCCCCCGAAGTGGCTCATTTCTAAGGCGTTGATATCTCTTTTCTTCTATTTTTGGAGCTGGTTACACAACATTTGGTATCAGAGCTTTGGATTCTAGGGTTTCGCTGCTCCAAACAGGTCATCGTGGAATTTTCGCTATAACTTTTTTTCTACGAAGTTTCATAAGCTGAAATTTTTAGGGTGCGAAGCTGAAATCCTGAGGAAGATTGTCTAAAAATTTCAGAGCTTGGTTCGCAATATTTTCGGAGATATCATCTGTGGAAGTTAGGTATTTTTTCAAGCTCCTAAACAGGTCATCATGGAATTTCTATAAATTGTTTTCACCATGGGCCGAATCTGAATTACATGGTGTGTAGCTGAAATTTAGAGGACGGCCGAAATTTCAGAGCTTGGTTCGCAATATTTTTGGAGATATGATCTGTGGAAGGTAGTGCTTTTTCAGGCTCCTGAATTTCATCTCAAAGAGGTGATCGTGGGAAAAGTTCAATAACTCTCTCTCTGGGTAGTGGATTTGAGTGCCGTTAAAAGTGGTCGTAAGTACACGGACTGTAGTTTCTTGGCTATCAATTTCAGAGACAAAGGACGAAACAGTGACACGTGGCAAGTCCTACAAGTTTTCTCTACTGAACCAGTCCAGAATTAGGTCATTGTGGGAGATTGGACACAACTTTGTCTTGGGGAATCCAAATTAGATCAGAACTGTGGCATTTGAAAGAAGCTTCAGAGGGCTACTACAGGGCTGAATTTCAGATATTGAAGATTTTCAATTACATAGATAATTCAATTTCAATATCGAGCTCCTCAAAGCAAGTAAAAGGTGTGTATTTGTTTTCCGAATTGCATAAGTCTTGTTTGAAGAATCAAGTTGAATTGATTCCAAGGGAATATTGTAGAATAGGTATCAATATTGGATTCTAAAATGGCGCCTAAAAATAATTCAAAACCCATTAAGCTTTCATAAGGCTCTACCATGACTCATGAAGATGAAGAATTGCAACATGATCTATCAAAATTACAAGAGCAAGTGCAACAAATTTCACTCTCGCAAAGAGCAACAAAAAATGAAATGGAAGTTTTGAAGAAAGGCGTGGAAGTGAAGATGGACGGTTTGAAGAAAGGCATGGAAGCTAATATGGATGGCGTGGAAGTGAAGATGGATGGTTTGAAGAAAGGCATGGAAGCTAAGATGGATGGCATGGAAGTTGGCATGGAAGCTAAGATGGATGATCTAAAATCAAACATCAAAGATTTGAAAATTTTGATACAAGAAATGTTTCCTAATGGTGAAAAGATAGTAGAAGAACCTCATGATGAGAACAAAATAAATGTTAATCGTGATTTCATAAACTCTAATGTTGGCCGGAAGAACCACCATATTCCAAAAATGGATATGAGGAAGTTTGATGGAAAGGATCCTGTAACATGGATACTACAGATGGAGCAATATTTTGATCTCCATAACGTGCAAAACACACAAAAGGTACGCATTGCAACTTTGCATTTAGAACAAAATACATTTGTATGGTATCGATGGCTTTGCTCCCGTAAAAAAATTGTCACTTGGTCAATTTTTACGGAGGAAATGTTAGCACATTATGAGGATACAAAGAGCAACACATTCTTTAGCCAATTGATAAATCTCAATAAAAAGGGTTTAGTGGGGCAGCACATTGAGGACTTCCAAAAATTGAATATAAGGGTAACTGATATTCCAGAGGAACACAGGATTGATCTCTTCATAGGCACTTTAAAGGATAACATTCAATATGAAGTTCGCGTTCTGGAACCTGATTCATTGGAGAAGGCATTCAGGTTGGCAAGAAAAGTTGAATGTAAAATTATGGCGACAAGGAAGCCTACCACTCAATTCTATAAAGAAGGAAGTGTGGCTACGCCTAGATTTCCACAACCTACAAGGTTGACACCACAACAATTGGAAGAAAAAAGAGCAAAAGGGCTTTGCTACAGTTGTGATAGCAAATACACTAAAGGTCATAAGTGTGCTGAGAAGAAATTATTTTACATAGATTGTGAAGAAGAAGAAAAAAATGAACAAGAAGAGGATATACACCAGGAACCACCCCTAGAAGAGGAAGAAATGAATCCGACCATATCGTGTAATGCACTGGCAGGAATTACCACTTCTCAAACTCTCAAGATAGAAGGACATATAAAGAAGAAAAGGGTAATAGTGTTGATTGATTCAGGTAGCACCCATAATTTTATTCATTGTGTTGGTGTTCCCATGTTTTGGCGAGGTTGACAGAGACCAAAAGATGAGAGAACATAGAACCACTTTGGGACCTTAGGATCTAGCCCTCCTAGGTCCAGAGAGGGATCTCTCTATGATTATCAAAGGATATATGTCTTTGAAGTTCTCAATTATGATTTTAGGCTAGTTATAGACTCAAGGCTGTTTGTTTGATTTTTCGAGTTTGTTTGTTGAGAATCAGGAAGGAAGGTTTCACCATAAGACAAGGATGGGTAAAGAAGGAAGCTAGACAAACATAGATGACTCAGGGAACATCAAGGCCATTGGGCAATGGAGTCAAGAAAGGTTTTACTTATGTTCAAATATGTAAGCTTCAATTGGGCTAGTCATCTAGAGCATTTGGATCTCAAAGATTGATTGGTGGGATGGAACACTAAGTGATGAGAATGAAGGATGGAAAACCATCTGATTCTGTCTATAGATCAGGCCAGAGGTCATTTAACTCCAGGCCTGCTTGGACAAAACCATAGGAAACACAAGGGATCTTGAAAAGGCTTATATGGAAGGGAAGGTTATGAAGAGGTAGCGACAGGCTTTACACCTCCCAATGTTCCTAACCTCTTTCAATTAAATCTTAAAAAGAACATCTGAATACTGATTTTACCAACTTGCACATTAGAGAGTAGGCAATCATCATCCACTACACTGGTTTAGTCAATTAAAAACAATATTCAGACACACATATGAGCAGAAAACATTCAAGACTGAGAGAGCTGGGATATAAGGTACCTAACAAGGGTAAATCTTATATCATGCATTCAGATGTCAGTCAGAAGAACATGGAATGAAATGGAAATAAACACGGAGATAAGAAAAACATCACCAACTGCTGTAGATCAGGATCCAATGAAAACTGCTTATCATGTTAAACACAACACCAATCAGGTACATCACTGCCCAAAGCTTTACATTCAGCCTGAATACATCATATTTCTCAGCCTATCATACAATCATTACACAGGAAACTTGGCTTGGGACAAAAATGCTTGCAATACACTGATAATACAATAACAACCAACCCTCTCCCAATGTTTCTTGCGGTGCTTTATAGCAAAAGATGATCCTAAGATCGACTGAGGAGGTAGGTGCCGATTAAATGTATCCTTAAACACAGTAATGAATGCAGGGCCGAGGCCCATCCTGCTTGATAATGCCGTAAATTTATTTTCTCTCACCTTCTCAGTAAGGGTACGATTTGCTTTGGATTTGATCTTGACATTTTGGGCCTGCGGTACTCCAGGTGATTCGAACAGAAAATGAAATAAGTTGCAAAGAAGGCCTGCTTCATAAATGCCTGACTGTCTTTGAGCTGTGGTTTGGTGGAAAAAATCCTCAGGGACATTTTTCATAATAAAAACAGTGAGGGTGCCCTGTACTTTGATGGAGAAAAGCACTTTGCTGATGAAAAAACCCAGAAGGTACTTGTTACAGTGTTCAGGATCTTTTGGGTCGATCTTCAGGGTCTTTAGACGACTGTTCTGCTTCCTAAAATCCTTGAGGGGGCGCGAAAGTATTCCTTTACTGCCTCGAGCCCTGTGATGTTCTAGTGCTGTCTTTTCCTGCACATCCTGAGCCTTAATGGTGCCGGAGATTTCAGATTTTGAGGCCATCCTTTGATGGAGAAAACCACTCTGCTGATGTATAACACCTGCCATTCATTAACTCCTTTTCCCCTGTCAGTGGGAAACTTGTTGTCGCCCCTTTACTGTGAAATTATGGTGGCGTCTCAACCTTTGTACTCTGCGGAGAGCACACAACTGTGTGAGGAAGGCTGATGCAAATGCAGACTAGCGGAGCGGAGGGTGAAACATATGGTGGTGTAGCAGCGGCGGTAAACAATGACATTATGGGAAATGATGGTGAAAATGCAGCGAGGTGCTGAAACATGCGAATAATAGGGTTTGTTGGTGATATGCAGCGCAGACCATTAGATCATGGTATGGGGACGAAAATCAATGGTGGAGATCAAGTGGCGGAACAATATATGGAAACGGGTGGAATGACTATGGAATATATGACTTTGGTGTAAAGTCTTTAAACTTTAAACCCTGGGCGAAATACATAGAAACGCGAAAAGAATGCAACAAAATGAAATGAGGTGGGACCTAGGGTCTAATCGCAATCGGAGAGACTGGAGCACCTGGGGAGGCTCACTTCGGGACAAGACCGCCGCAGACTTGCGATCGAGTAACGGAGTATGTGGACGGTGAAGGATGCAATCGAAAGAGATGCACCTGAAGAATGCAAATCTAAGGGTGGAAACTTGGAGACACACACACAAACTTTCGATTGCGATTGACAGGGGAGAGCGATAGCCGTTGGATCGTTAGGGTAGATTAACGGTGCAGAACGCACCGCGGGACTTATCGAAATAAAGCAATCGCATCGGGTTTTTTGGGTGTTACAAAGGAAATGCATCCGCCGGATGTTTCGATTACGATTGGCCCCCAAGGCTTAAGCGCTTGGTCTTGGGTGACGGGCACATGTGGGGAAGTGGTTAAGGAGCTTGCGGTAAAGGGGCTAAGCCCTATAACATGGTCGGAAAGTGGGTTTTTGGCCCGTTATAATGTAATTTGAGGGCCGGGAAGGGTCACGATAGATGGGGAAGGGGAAAGGAAACTAAAGAGTAGGAAAAACTTAAGGGGATTTAGGGGGATTGAGAGTAAAGGGGAAATAGCAGAGCAAACCGTTGGGAATAAAAAGAAGTCAGCAAGGTCAGAAAGGGAATTTAAGAACAAGAAAGGG
The DNA here is from genome assembly GCA_034641835.2 of Pinus albicaulis. NCBI lineage: Eukaryota > Viridiplantae > Streptophyta > Pinopsida > Pinales > Pinaceae > Pinus > Pinus albicaulis. Next base: position 97,352,988 of record CM076581.1, read on the forward strand.
AATGACATGTTGCGGTGGGTGAAGGAAGGAAAGACGGCCCTTTTTCGTCGCTTACTAAAGGTGGGTGAATTTGTATTAGGCACAAAAGAACTCAGAGAGCCACAGGATGAGTTTCAAGGGAAAAGGAATTCCTTGAAGACTCAACAATGATCTCGCCTATTTTCTGTCAAAAATTTTCATGAAGCACAAAGGCAACAAAGGCTCCACATGGGGATGGCTTCTTCTTGAAGGAGTCAAGAATTCAGAAATTGATCTCTTGGTGTAGGCCAGATGCCTGCTGCTATAAGCCATCTTTCTTCTTTCTTTAGATTAGCTGCCACAATATATTAGATACACAAATCAGCAGAAACACTTTCCCAACCAATCTACCTACCCAAACTAGAGCTCTAACAATTTTCCCTTGGGTGCATTTGAACTAGCAGACCCTTTACATCTTATTTTGCAAAAATAAAAACAAACCTATTCTAATTCTACCCTTATTGCTCCATGAGGCCAGATTAGACTGTTGGCCTCATATATTTCTCTACCTACACTACTACCTATTGGGATTAAACTGTCCAACAGGTTTCTTCACCTACATTCTAAGACAGGAAATTTAAACACAGCCAAGCCAGGATTAGACAGTCTGACTTGCTGGGCAGAAAATTGAAGAAAACAAAACTATGAAGGCATGGAATTCTGCAACTGTGAAACATCCTTCTTTCTTCCTTGTGACTCAGGTTTTGAGCATGTTAGAGTCACTTCTTTCCTTTACTCCAGCTCTAATTTTGGGCATATCAGAGCTGGATCTTGCGGTCACTGTTGGTCCAGATTTTGAGCTTGTAAGGACCAGCTATTCTTCTTCCCTTTGGCTCAGATTTTGAGTTTATTAGAGCCAATCCTTTTGCCTCAGAGGTTCATGTTTTGAGCATGTCTGAACCTCTCTTCTTATTCTATTTTTTGGGACATTTTCTTCTCTTTTTTGCTGAAAATGAAGATTTGCAACGGTATATACAATGGAGGTGAAACTGGAAATGGAAAATTAGCAGAAATAGTGTTTGAGCATCCTGCCATTGACAGGACCCCCAAACAGCTCTGTACCATCAAGTTCTTGTAAGAAGAATGCATTAGGACCCACGGTGGCTTGAATGATGAATGGACCTTGCCACAAGCTGTCGAATTTTCCATGTTTGCCTTTATCCTCTCTTCTTGAATCCCATCTCAAAACTTTGTCCCCAACCTTGAAATTTGCTGCTTTGGTTCTTTTGTCAAATTGTCTCTTCATGTTTTCCTGCACTCTAATAGTTCTGTCATAAACTTGCTCCCTTGTTTGCTGGAGATGGATTGTTTCATTAATTCTCCTTATCATGCTGTCTTCCTCTGATTGGACCTCTTGAATAAGATTTACTACTGGTATCCCAAGGCTAGTAGGGAAAATTGCTTCTATCCCATAAACCAGCTGGAAGGGTGATGTGCCAATAGACCTCTTTCTAGTGAGCCTGTCTGCCCACAAGGCATGTATCAACCTTTTATGCCAAGACCTTTTATTCTCTTCCAGCAGCTTCTTAATGATTGTAACCAGGCTTTTATTTGATGATTCAGCTAGGCCATTACCCTGGGGGTAATAGGCAGTTGAATGTCCAAGCGTAATTCCGTACCTGTGACAGAAATCAATCATTCTTTTGGATCCGAAAGCAGCAGCATTGTCAGTGATTATTTTCCTTGGGCAGCCAAACCGAGACAGGATGAAGTCTTCTAGGAACCTAATGATGACAGTATCAGTGGCATTCCTAGTGGGTATGGCTTCAATCCACTTAGTGAAGTAATCAGTAGCAGTCAAGATCCATTTATGTTGCCCAGAGGAAGAGGGGTGAATTTCTCCAATGAAGTCTAAGCCCCATTGCATGAAAGGACCTTCTATGGTGATAGGTTGCAGAGGGAGGGGGAGGAGCTTTCTTTTGCCCTAAAAAATTTGGCATTTGTGGCAGGTGAGGATCATTTTATGGACATCACTGAAGAGTGTGGGCCAATAGTAACCAGCCCTGAGTATCTTATTTGCAGTGGCCTTCCAACTCAGGTGGCCTCCACACTCCCCAACATGGAATTCTTGTTTGATTTTTTCGGCTTCAGTTTCAGACAAGCATTTCAGTAAAAGGCCATTTGGATTTTTCCAATATAGACTCTCATTCATAATGTAGTAATTTCTAGCTTTGAGTTTTATGAATCTGGCCTTTGTTTTGGACAGTTCTGGAGGGGCATTGAGGTGTGTGAGCACGTAAAGGATATCAGTGTACCAAGGAGAGTTCTGAAACTGCTCCTCAACAGTTTGATGGGGCAATCCTTCGTGCTCATCCAGGGCATTCATCATGTTAATATCAAGGGCCTGTAGATTAGATTCAGCCATCAATTGGGCCAGGCCCTGACCTTTGATCAGCTTGGTGGGTTTGATCTCAATGTCATATTCTAAAATTGCAGCAATCCATTTGCCCCTTTTCCCATCTGGGTCTTGGGACAAGATATCTTTGACCACTATATTTGGCACATAGGCGGTGGTGTGAGAATGCATAATGTACACCCTAAAATCTTTCAAGGCCTTAATCAGGGCATAGGCCTGCTTTTCCATGATGTTGTACTTTAAGGGTGCATCTCTCAAGGCTTTACTGAAGAAGGCTATAGGCTGTTCCTTACCTTCCGAATTTTTCTGCAGCAAAACTGTTGCTATTGTGTGTGGGGAGGCAAATGAAAAGATCAGAAAATCTTTTGAGAAGTCAGGGCTGATAAGGACAGGGGCTTGGGTGAGTGCGAGCTTTACTGACTCAAAAGATTTTTTGGCTTCAACAGTCCACTTGATTCCTGCATCTTTCTTTAGCATTTCAGTCATTTTCCTAAGATGCTCAGCAAGATTGGGGATAAATCTTCTAAGGAAATTGATCTTCCCAATAAAGGACTGTAGCTCCTTGATGTTTCTTGGATGTGTAATTTGAAGTATTCCCTCAACTCTTTGGGGGTCTATCCTAATCCCTTTATCAGATATGATGTGGCCCAGAAGCTTACCTTCTTGCAGCCCAAAAACAGTCTTCTTAGGATTTAGGGACAGACCATACCTTCTACATTTTTCAAAAACTTTCCTCAGATGTTTTAAGTGTTCTTCTTCTGTTTTAGAAAAGACAGTTAAGTCATCCAAGTAGATAACTATGAAGTGTCCAATCTCATCTAAGAAAGCAATATCCATTGCTCTCTGGAAGGTAGCTCCAGCATTCATCAATCCAAAAGGCATTTTCACATACATGAAGGTGCCCCATGGAGTGGTAAAAGCTGTTTTGAGTTGATCTTCTAGGAGTACCAGAACTTGGTTGTATCCTGAAAAACCATCAAGCAGGGAGATTCTTTTAGAGCCCACTACCTTCTGTAAGATATGTTCCATTCTAGGCAAGGGGTAGTTATCTTTCAGGGAGGCTATATTGAGGTTTCTGAAGTCTATGCACAGTCTAATCTCCCCTGTTTTCTTCCTTACAGCCACTAAGTTCGACACCCAATCAGAAAACCTTACAGGGACTATAATGCCTGCATCATACATCTTCTTAATTTCCTTTTCTACTGTAGGCAATTGTTTTGGATTAATTCTTCGAAGTTTTTGTCTAAAAGGCTTCTGATTTTCCTTTAATGGTATCTTATGTTGTATAATGTTGGTGTCATAGGCCTTTAAGTCTTCGTAGCTCCATGCAAACACATCAATGAATTCCTTAAATAGGTCAATGTATTTCTTCTTCATGTCTGCAGGTATAGACTTAGCCAGTTTTATCATTTTGGGTCTGTCTTCAGTACCTATGTTGCATTCTTCTACATCTGATTCTGCATGTTCTATTGCGGGCTTCTTTGCAACATCATCGAAATCAAAGAGGTCCTCTAAGGGTGCTAAGCCTCTTGGTATGTTCTTGTCCTTGGCTTGCAGCACCTCCATTTCTTCTCTATCTGTGTTTTCACGTTTTATGGCTGAATCCCCAGTTTCTTCAGAAAAAGAGTTTATTTATGTGCTACAAGGTATTTCTAGTTCATCTGGGGAATCTTCACTTGGGCAGCTGTCATCAGATTTTGAGTCTGAATCAGAAAATTCGAACTCATTTCTGCCCATTAGGAAATCTTCAATCTGTTTGTCTCCTTCAAAGACCTGCCAGTATTTTTCATTGTCTGGCACTGCAGGTCTGAATTTAGTCTGAATGATGATTTGTTGGTCAACTGGGGCTTTAGGATAAGAGCTAGCTAGGCAGGCTAGTCCATTTGCAATAGCATTTTGACCCCTAGGAATGAATACTAAATCATATTCAATGAACGCTTTCAGCAAATCTAGAGTATCATTTCTATATGCCCTAAGCCTAGGGTGTTTTGCCGAATACTCACCATTCATCTGTTTGATCACTAACTCAGAGTCTCCTCTCACTACTATCCTACGGGCTCCTAATCTTCTCAACAGGTTTAAGCCCAAGAGCAGAGCCTCGTATTCTGCAATGTTATTCGTGCATTTGAAATGCAGATTGACGGCGTGGCTCTCCGCGTGATCATTTTCGGTGTTACGCAGCCACACACCTGCTCCAGCGCTTTGTCTAGTACAAGACCCATCAAAGTTCATCTCCCACAGGGGTTCTTTGTTTACTTCCACTTCACCTCCTTCCTTACAGCTGGGTTCGCCATTAGGTTGAGTCGGGAGGTCTGTACTAGATTGTAAGCTGTCCTGTTGTTCATAGAGGCCGTGGATGTCAGGAAGGTGGTTGGCCGGCTGTTCTTGTTCTGTTTCTGTTTCACTTGGGGTGAGAGGTCCACCACAAATCCTACAGGCTTCATTGCTGATTTCCTCCTTGTTTTCAGTGTGCTGCCCATGGTTTTCACGATCTGACTCTGGCTCCTCTAAGGATTCATCATTACAAAAAATGAAGGAGTCCAGATCGGTGTGCACAGAGTATAATGGTGAATTTTCAGGTTTCTCGGGGCTACTGACTAGGAATTTCATTTGGGATTCTCTATATAGTCTTCTTGATTGGCCAAATATAGGGATAGTGGCATATGAGCCATCCATCTGCATGGTGCCTTGCAGCTTGGCTCCCCATGATATTGACAATAGCATGCCATACTTGGGTGGCACGTCTGCCACCACTACATCCATGACCATGCATTTCGCAGGAATTTGAGTTAAGCTTACACATAAGTCTTTAATGAGGCCCAGGCATTTTACTCTACTAGAGTCAAAAGAGTATAAGTCTTTGTAAGGTCTGGTAATTTCTAGGCCTAGCTTCTCCATGACTACTTTAGGCATTAGATTGTGTGATGCACCTGAGTCATGCATGGCATTATGGAGGATCTTGTCATGAACGTTAAGACTGATATAAAAAGGTGGAACTACCCCTTCCTGAAATTTCCCCTCAATATTGGGACCGAATAAGAGGGCAGGCTGATCATCGCTCAAATTTACAGTGTCATTATTTATACTCAGATTTAATGCCTTCAAAATCTGGCCCTTATATACATCCTAAGAGGCCAGCTCAGATAATGGTACAGAGATTTTGATTTTTGCAATCTCACTTTCTAAACTGAAAGTGGATTGACTCTTGGAAGTATTCAACTCTGTTTTATTTGCAACTACCTTAGTAGCTGAATCAGTTTGTGTTTTCTCATTATGTACATGTGTAGGAATAGTTTTTTCAGGAGCACTAATTGAGGTGCTAGTGCTACTGGTTGGTTGACTTTGTTTTTCATTGTTTCGGTTGTCCTTTTCTTTGTTACTCTCAGAACTCTTGGCCGTTGAATTTTTGTTCACGGCAGTTACTTTAGAAGATTTTTCAGGCCTCTTTTTGATGGTTACCTCAGGAGTTTGAGGTTTGGAAGTGTCTTGGTTCTTTTTACTCCTGAGCTCATATTGTTCTCTGACCTGTAACATGGCATTTTCGAATCCCAACCTATAATCCTCAGATTCACACCATTCCTCCTCCTCATAAGAGGTTGAGGGTTGGTTCTCTTCTGAATCACAGTTTAGGATTGAGTCCTCTGTTTCGAACATGTTTATCACATTCCCTTCAGACTCTTCTATGATTCCCTCATCCTCATCAAGAAAGTTTTGGAACGGGGGAATGACTTGCTGATCTGACTCTTTCTGTCTGTTGGGAGTGTTGTTGTTTCTTCTAAAGTTCTGATTTTGGTTTTGATTTTGGTTCCTGTTCTGAGTGATAGCCATCTTTTCGACCACTTGGCAAAGCTTATCCAGATTCTTAGACAATCTGTCAATATTAGGATCAGAAGTGGAGGCTATAGTGTCATCCTTGTATGTTACTCTCTTCTCAGCTCTCAGTTTGGCCCTTTTTTCAATCAAATTTGCCTCTATGTTGACTGCCCCTTTCTGCATATCCTCCAATGTGGTGTATTCTTTATCTCTAAGCTCATAGGCCATGTCAGCATCAAATCCATCAGGATACTTGGCCAGGGCCATACCTTGTGGAGGTTTCATGTGTGGGGGAAGAGCATTGTAAATGCTATTGAATCTGGTGGTGTAATCGTGAACACTCTCTCCTGCGTTCCTCTTAAGGGACATGTATTCTGCTAGGAGCTGGCGAGGGTTTGCTCTAGTTTCCCATTTGTTAATGAAAGTCTGGTATAAAGCTGGGAGATCTTGGATACTACCAGCAGGCAAGTTTTTAAAACACTTTTTAACCTCTCCCCCCAGGCTCTGCGCAAAAATTCTCATTTTGATTGTCTCATCATCAATTTCCATATAGTCGAAAGAGTCCTCCATTTTATCTACATGTTGTTGCGCTGTTGTAGGCTCTTTAGCAGGGAAGTGTGGGATTTTTGACTGATAATCATTTGGTAAGGGCAGTAGAGGCTGAGGCAAAACTAGAGGTGCATACCAGGCTGCCATGATGATTTTCTGCTGAGGTATAGGGTTGGCTTGAGCAGTTGGTAGTTGGATGACAGGGATGGTAGGGCCAGCAGAAGTCTGTTGAGCAGATCTAGGGTGAGAAAGCCCCAAGTTTTGGAGAAAGTGGAGATCAGGTGGTGTGGAAGGAGGGGTTTCGCTATCCCTAGTGTTTGGCTGGTCTGAAACACTGAATGACCTAGTTCTAGGTAATCTGTTTTGGAGGTCTAGGTCGAAGAAAGGGTCTAATAGAGCTGCAAGATCTTCTGGTGCAGAATTGGCTCTATGAATGTTGCTGAAAATAGTTGATCTCCTACTCACAGATGTTCTTTTAAGGATTTTCTCAGGATTATCAACTGTTTCAGGTGGGTTTGGATCAGGGAAAGCTCTTGTATGAATGGTTCTGTGAGCCAGAGTGTTGTTTATAAGCCAAGCAGCTTATCCCTACTTGTTACTTCTACTGAGGTTAATGTTGTCTTGGGAACTGGCCTCCCTGTGGAGTCTTCATTATGCTTTGGGACTGGTCTGCCAGTGGAGTCTGATGTGAAACCAAGATAATCAACAGGCCTACTGATCACCAATGGAGTCTTTAACGTTTAGGAACAATGGAGTCGCCAGGTGGAGGGTTTAGGATGATTCCTAGGGTACTAACATCCACCACGGTGCTCGGGCTATCACCTTTCGAGAATTTCCTCTAAAGCAGCAAGCTCAACAGTGTTGGGAGGGCATTACCGGATATGTCACCTTTGAATAGAGGGATGAGATCTGGAGCTACGGCCTATCCAGACTCTGTCTAAGAGTATGGTGGATATTCAATAATGGAGGCTGATTCGAAAGGTGTGACTTGCATCAACCTAGCCCGGATATCTAAACTTCTAAGGATGTTTCAAATGAAAGCACTCGAACCCAATGATGTAATTATGTTGGGGTTCCCATGTTTTGGCAGTTGTGAGGGCAAAAGATGAGACGTTATCTAAGTCTGCTAGACTGTAGGATCTAGCCCTCCTAGGTCAAGAGGATCTCTCTATGATTATCAAAGGATATATGTCTTTGAAGTTCTCGATTATGATTTTTAGGCTAGTTATGGGCTCAAGGTTGTTGGTTTGATTGTTTGAGTTTGGTTGTTGAGGAATCGAAGGAAGGTTTCATCATAAGACAAAGGATGAGTAAAAGAAGGAAGCTAGGCAAAGATGGATGACTCGGGGAACATCCAAGCCATTGAAGCGATGGATTCGAAAGGATTTGCCCATGTTACGTAAGCTTCAATTGGGCTAGTCATCTAGAGCATTTGGATCTCAAGGGCGGTTGGTGGGATGGAACACTAAGGGATGAGAATGAAGGATGGAAAAATGCGTACGATTCGTCCCCGCTAGATCGAGCCGAAGGTCATTTAACTCCCGAATTTTGCTTGGGCAAAACCATAGGCAACACAAGGGGTCTTGGGTTTGTATTGGAAGAGCGAGGGGAACATGAAGGCGGCCGGCCGGGGCTTTACACCTCCCAATGTTTCTAACCTCTTTCGATTAAATCTTAACAAAAAGAACTTTTGAACACGGATTACATCGGCTTGCACATCAAGAAGCGAGGCAATAATCATCCACTACACGTTTAGTCGATTAAAAACAATATTCGGACACACATATGAGCGAGAAAACATTAAAAAGTAGGAGAAATTTGGGATATAAGGTACCTAACGAGGGTAAATCTTATATCATGCATTTAGATGTCGATTGAGAAGAACATGGAATGAAATGAAATAAACACGAGAGATAAGAAAAACATGCGGCCTACGCGGAGATCGGGGATCAATGTTGCTTATCATGTTAAACACAACACCAATAAGGTACATCAACTTTGCCCAAAAACTTTTACATTCCTTCCAGAATGCATCATATTTCTCGACCTATCTTCTGATTGTTACCACGAGAAACTTGGCCTCGGACAAAAATGCTTGCAATTCATTGATAATGCAACAACAACCACTACGATGATATCCTTTTGTGCTTTATGGCAGAGAAGAGACACGAGAGGAGCGCGGGGAGGTTGGTGAATTTTAAATATTACATTTAAACACAACAATGAATGCGGGGTGAGGACTCGATACACTTGATACTTGTATATTTAATCATTGTCACCTTCCTCATGGAAGAAAAGATACGCTACGGATACGATTTGACCTTTGGGGTGTAGTACTCCGGTGATTTGAAAAATAAAATGAAGAAGAACTGGCGGGGGTACGCATCACAGGTGTTAGATTGTTTTGAACTATGGTAAGGACGAGAAATTCCTTGAGGACACGGTGCATAATAAAACTGTATAGAGACGAGTCCTTTATGGAAAAACATTACGCGTGGAAACCTTGATATTACCTCTTATTGATGTCCGGGATCTCGAGAATCGATCCTCGGGGGTCTTCAAAATGATGCTTTGCCCTCTTTAAATCTGCGATTTCGGGGCTCGAGGTCTTCGTTGGCGTGCATTAATCCCTGCATACATGCGAAAATCCTTGTTGCTTCATAGGCACTCTGTCGGAGTTAGCTCCGGAGAGAGCTTTTAATGGCGCGGTAAGATTTTCGGCGTTTGATCTCACGCTTTCCTTTAATGTAAGTCCTAAAATCCCCATTCTTTGACCTTCCTAATGGTATCGACTCATTGGATTTGATCCACATTGCGCGCTTGCCACGGTAGGCGATTACATTGAAAAGCGACGGTCCATCCTCTAGAAACTGCGCAACACGGCGAACATGAAGAAAACGGTGGACGGAGCGATGAATGCGGGGTGAATGAAAGCAGTGGTCTTTGCGGTGGCGGAAAGAGCTATTATGATGAGAAAATGTAGTGGAGTGGTGGAATGCGCGGATAATAGGGTTTAATTAATGAAGGTATACCCCGTATGACAGATTAGATCTGGCCGGAGACGAATCAATGGTGGAGATTGATCCATGGTATGACTTATGGACATGGCGGAATACATATGAAACTTTAGACTTTTGGCGAAAATGTATGAAATGCAAACAAATGCAACGAAATGGTGGGACTGACGGAGGCGGAGCGATTAAATACGAGCCGTCACATCAGGAAAGGGAAGATGGACGAGCGGGGATGCAATCAAGGAGATCGCAATCGCAAGGGCACGGAGTAGAACCTCTGCAAACTTCCGATTGCGATCGACGGGGGAGCGATGGTCGTTGGATCGCGAGGAAACAAACGAACGACCGGATTTAATCGGGACACGAAAGGGAAGGCATGCGATCGGCCGATCGGAAGAGACGATTGAGCGGCGGCGGGTCCCGATGCGGCGGGGAGATCAACGGTGGAGAACACAATCGGAGGGGATGCACGATTGGCGGAGGACCGTCGGATCAGCGGGAAAATGGACGGCGGAGGTAAGTCGCGGGGGACGGAAGGACTTGGGTGGGGGAAACGAGTGCGATGGCCGTCGGATGCAACGGGAGGATGGATAAGCTGCGATGCAATTGGGAGATCTCAATCGAGAGGCGGCCTGGCCCAGGGTTTGCGATTGCGAAGGAACATGGGTTTGCGATTGAGCGCGAGCGTTAGATGCGAAGGCCAAATCAACGGCTCGAGAATGGATTGGAGGATCGCGATCGGAGGACGGAAGCGGGGAGGCTTTAATCGGGAAAAGGTGCGATTGAGCGCGGACGGGATAGATGCGGGCGGAAACGAACGGTGGAGATTTAATCCGGAAGGGCGGTGCGATCGGGAAAGGACTTTTTTTTTTTTGACGGCGGGAGCGTGATGACGGGGCGTCGGATGCAGCCAGAGAATGGGCGGTCGGGATTAAGTCGGAGCATCGCGATCGGGAGGTGCACGATGAGTGTTGCGATTGCGATCGGGGGAAGTAATGCGATTGAGCGGCGGCCATTGATCTCGGGTCCAGGATCCGCCGATTGGGGAAGACCATCGGAGGGCGGTGCGATCGTGGCAGGTTACGTGGATCTTGAAACATATGGATGGCGGTGATCGGAAATCGAAGGTTTCAATTGGGGGCGAGACTTAACATGTTTCGATTGCGATGGGAGGGAGACTGCGATTGGCGGCTCGGTAGTTCGATGCGAGCGGTCCAAACGGTGCGGAGCAAGTCCACGAGACTTAACATAATAAAACAATCGCATCGGGTTTTGATGTTCTGAGGATTTCACTTTTTGGCAGAGAAACCCCGTTGCGATTGGCCCGGGACTTAAGCGCTTGGTCTTGGGTGACGGGGCATATGTGGGGAAGTGGTTGAAGGGCTTAACGGGGAAAGGGGCTAGGGCTGAGATTAAGGTCGGAATATGGGTTTTACCCATTTTAATGGGTTTTAAGGGATTTAGGGAAACGATAAGAGAGGAAAAAGGTGAAATAGAGACGAGGGGGAAATAAAAAGAGGCTAAATAGGAGGTAACGAAGGGAATTTGGACAAAGGGAAAAAAGGGGAGAATTGATGAATGTTGTTGCGGGGATAAAGGAAGGAATGACGAGGCCTTTTTTTAGCGATTTACGAACGAAGAATTTGTATTAGGCACGGCTTAATTTGAGAGACTTGAGGAGGATGGATTTTGAGGAAAGGCATTCCTTGAAGACTCATGATGATTTAGCCCCCTATTTGTATCCAAAAAATTTCATAGGGGCTAACGGAGGAATATGGATGAAAGAAACATGAGCCGCATAGATCTATGACACGGGGCGGCAAACCTTCCGTTGGCTACTCGGGAGAGAATTTTGGCCATCATGAGACATATCCTATTTCAAGGGTATGAGGGAGAAGGAACTTGGCGGTACTTTCATCATGGGGGCGGCAAGAATGTGGATACATTATGATGGTATGATCATTATGTTTCACAACATAATGTGTATGATGGAGGTATGATGAGCGGCAAAGATCTTTGTTGCTTCGGAGATGGGAGAAGACGAGGAAAAATTTCTCTCCCTTGGCATAGTGTTACAAGGTGAAGTATGGTACTATCATGGTGCAAGAGGTGTTTTCATCATGGAGGGATACCTCATATATGGAAGCATTATGGAGAATACATTTTACAAACTACATGTCAAAGGATGGAGCTACATTTTGGTCGAGCTTTCTTGCCTTGGAGTCAACAGCTCTTTGTGCCAGGCATGGATTTGGCGATGGAGTGTCCATTTGACCTCTCCACTTTTGAGGCACTTGAGGGACAATATGAATGTGATAATTTTTTTTTTTGCATGTTTTGATTACCTAACACAATGTTTGCATCTTCTCTCCATTTCTATGTAGTGCTTGGCTCCACCAAGAGGCAACCTATTCTTTAAGCTCCATGAGCATTATTGGGCCGGACTATGTGATGGAAGGCGACCATCACTCCTATGGCCTTGGGCAAGTGTTTATTTCCATGAATTTTTAGCTTATATATTCAGCCACCTCCTATACATTATCAGAAATAATATCATGCATTACTTTACATGTACTCAAAGAAAACTTGCCGAGATCATATTTCAAGTAGCGGTTTAGGGAAGCCTTATTTGACCAATTGGAGGAGGCACATTGGTACCTTCTGCCTGACATAAACCTTTAGTACTTATTTCCAGTTTGTTTCTAATCATTTGTTTCCTTATTTACGATATTATCATTATCTTTATAAAGAGCATGATTAGAGGAGAGACACATAAGGAGGATGTGTCCTTGTGCGGGAGAGGACTCCCATATTTTACGCGATTGCATGTTCTAAAGGAACATGGAAGGAGACATGGCCTCTACAACGACATATTTGTTACTTAATGAGGACCATGAGATATATAGGTTTTCATATGGCAATTATTTCTTATCCATTACGTGTGTGATGGATTGGGCCATCTTGATTCACAACGGCTAGGGAGAGAGACCTTTGGAGGTACGCTTTATTTCTTGCCATTGGAGGGCACTCATGTTGTAACCCAAGATCAATATTTCCTCATCAATTCTCTTGAGTGGGGAGGGGGAACTGACATGGGATAGGCCTTATTTCTATCATGTGTATTAATTAAGCCCACCTACACTTCAAGAGCCAAAGGTGGAGGGGATTCTTCATGAGTTACCATATTGGAGGATGACTCATTTTATATGGATGATAGCTTGGGGGTGGATGTTTCACTTTGGGGAATAATATTTCCCATGAATCTTGCCTCCATGCCTTGAAGTACCTCTATACCACACATGGTTGTCTCCTTGAGCACTTTCCTTGTGATCTTGATCATTTAAAATTTGTTTCACCATGGTTTCACCAAATGCTAGACTATCTTGGAGGCACTATGGAGTTTCATGGATGAGATGGCATAATATTCTTTGAGGATTCCATCATATGCGATGCTACTTGAGGAGGTAAGAGATTCACTCAATTCTATCCTTATAGTTGCTTGAGAAGCAACATTTGAAGGAGAATTTGTAATGTTCCAAAATTTTCATGAATAAATTGGAACATTAATTTTTAACTCATATTGTATAATAGGTGAGTAAAAAGGAAGAGGAGGCCTCTTAACATGAATAAAACCCTTCCTAATGTGAAAAGGGAACCATGGAGCAGCTTATTTTGTACCTCCTAGTGTGAAAAGGGGCAAAGGCATGAGGATAAGGCCAATTTGACCAAGTCAACAACGTAGCCTAAGTAGGAGTAGCTTGCTTGGGAAAGTGGTAACGCCGATTTTTGGAGGAAGAGGTTTGTTTGATGTTGAAATCCTAATAGGTGGGACCCAAGGTGAAGGGGGCTCACAACTTCTGAGAGAAGGAGGGCAGATTTTTTGGAGTTAGTGTATGATTTTTGAATTCCTTGTGCGCTTAGACATCTTTGCAAACTCCTGTTTGTTTAGCGAGAGTTTGGAGGGTTCTTTGCTTAGGAGTTCGCTCTCCTTCATTGAGTGATCTCTTGAAGGGAATTTTTAGCAATTATCCACATCGAGGTTGAAGGACAATCATTCCTTTCTCTACAATATTATCCCTAGAGTAGAAGACGTTGTGTTGTACAGGCGGTGCGGTGGAGAGGTTCACAACATCGAGTTCTTGAGCATATTTTCCGGTGGAGAGAGCTTCCTTGCATTGGAGGATCGGCCACAGGGCTGTCGAAGATTATTTCACATATTGGCATGTGGCCAACTCTTGTTTCCCATTCCTTACGATGCATTTCTCTAGGTAAGCTTATGTTATTTTGAGATTGCGGCGATAGCGAGGTTTGATCCCTTGATAGTGAGCCCATTCTTTGGTGAAAGAGACCTGTCCTACTCACAGGAAGGTTTTATTTCATTAATCCTCTATGTTTGAGAATTTTAAGATATATTCATATTCATTTTTGTAATGCTTGCATTTTTCATCTCCACATTTTGCAGTCATTTCTATTACATTGTACCTTCATGTAACCTTGCGGGGTGATCTTCATTTTGTATAAAGAGGAAGAATTCTCATTTTTCTCACCATTGGATGGTCATGGATTTCTGATCTGATATGTCACATTATTTAATATAGAAACCCTAGCAAAAATAACTACATTTCTTGTTTCAATCTTGCATAGAGCTAGACTATGGGGTTTGAAATTTGGATTGAGGCATATTGTTTTGAGAGTTACGTTTATATGAGCTAGATTCATTTTTTTTACCTCTAGTCTGTGAGTGAGTCATATATTGGGTCATCTAAGGGATCTCGGTCAATTTCTCATAGAAAACGTTGCTAGGGGCATGCGATTTTTTATGCTTGCATGTTGTTGCAATTTTTCGGCTAGTTCATTGTGGGAGATATGAATAGCACCTTGGAGTTATTTATTTGAGCTTAAATTCTGCGGGGAGGTAAAATTATATATTTTCTAAGGCATTCCGGTAATGGGTGGCCTTATTTTTACATTTGATTCCTTATACGAGCGTCCCTAAGGAGCTTTACCAACGACGATTTCACAGGTAGGAAACATCACATATCTGTGAACGAAGGCTGCAAGGGCTAAGCCTTTGGTTCTCACCCTCTCTTTAGATGTGACACAACCGATGGGAATTCCTCTGTAGTCCATCTCGGCACATAATTGTGATATTTACGAGAGAAATGAATTCGATTAGTTTAAAAAACCTGATTTTCCATTTCGGGACGTACACTCGGGGGGCACATCTAAGTATGATTTATGGCATAGATAGACGGATGAGGTGAATTTGCATGGATTCATGGATGTAGATTGAGCGGCCATCGGACGAGAAAGAGCACATCGGGAGGGATTTTCGATGTCTCGGATCTATGGAAGTTTCTTGGTATAATGAGAGCAAAGATCCATGGCACTCGATTCACGGCGGAGGAAAAATACATGGCGGCAAGTCAAGGCATGAGGCTATGCGGATGAAATCTTGGTTGGTTTTCGGTTCACATTTAGATCCTATAGTGATACATTGTGATATTCGAGTTGCATTAAACTCTCGATTAATCTTGTGTTTCATGATAGATCGCTTATATTGATATCCAGGTATCATCATATCAAAGATTGTGTGCGACGAGAAGATCTGTGTTGCTTCGGTACATTCCTAGGGAGGATCGGGATACGAGGGTCTGTTCTTACGGAGGTGCTCACACGGGTTCAAATTCGGAATACCTTAGGCGGGATCGGGGTGAAATATAATCCCTATCTTGTTGAGAGGGAGTGTTGAGATTCAACGAGATGATGAGCTTAGTGAAAAGAGTCGCCTTCACTAAGTGGGCCCTTGAGCTATTTTAGTGCAAGTCTATTTTTAGACATGGTGATCATATTTCGGAAGTTGCGGGATGCTATTTGTGGATGGTTGATCAAGTTGGAAAAATAGATGAAATTCTATTTTAGAATATTGGGCAAATTCTATTTATAGATCGTCGATCTAAAAATAGAAGTGTCGGTATTATTAGCTCTTAATGTGTCCGTATTACACAACAACTTATTCTCTTGGAGCACTTAATTTCGGTGCACGAGATTTGGAAAATCGGTGGGAATTTTGAAGAGTCTATAGTCTTAGGGTTTACTAGTGGTTCATGCATGGAGGACTCGGTTAGAAGCTGAAATGGAAAAGTTATGACGGTTGGAAGAGTAGTTCATGTTGTTATATTCGGTTTTTAACTCGGTTAGACTCGGTTGAGCTAGTTGTATCTGTAGTCTAGCTTGAATGATACACTAGTGAGAGTGGAGTGAATTAATTAGTTAATTTATTCATAAATAATAACTCATTAATCAACTAGAAAATACAACACTTAACTATAGTGCATGCTAGTTCCGAGTGGAGACCTGGTGGAGAGATAGGTGAATGGGCAAGATGGACTATCTATTGTGACTATGGTGATGCATTGATTGCTACACACATTGGAGTTTCCAATGAGGATTGCGTAGTCAGGCGAGGGTAATTCGAATTCATTCATAGCTATTCTTCGAGCGAGAGATTGCGCGGTGGAGGCGAGGCTAGCGAGGAGGGCACGGATCGGTGCATGGATTTGAGGAATTTCTTCTATGTTAGTGTGTGATGATTGATTGTGCGAGAGCTTGATGTAATAAGCTTTGTATGATATTGTTACATGATCTCCATGATACATAATATATGATAGTTGGGGTTTCGGCTTCGAGGCTTTCCGTTAAGCAGGCGTGTTATGTGTGATTGTTTTTATTTATACTTCATTGTTTTGCAATTAATTTTACGCAAAAATATTGACAATTGAATGATTCTTTATTTTTTCGAAAGTTAAATATTGTGAGATCGGGGGAATGCGGATATGCATGCTTATTGTATGCCTAATTTCTAAGAATAGGGGGGTGCATGTGAATCGACCAGATCGATTAATTCGGAATTGGCCGGCCCCAACCATCCCAACAAAGCTTCAAAACATTATTTTGGGTCTTGCTAATTTCTACCACGAGAATAGTGTTGGGGATTCTCTCATATCACTTGGCTCTTGATTCAAGTCATGAAGGGAGGAGTGAAAGAAAAATTATTTTGGTAGGAATCTCAACGAAGGCGTTCGTAAAATTGAAACACCTCCTCTGCTCTGCATACAATTCTCACATTACCGGACTTGCAAAAAACGATTTTAGATTGAGATAGATGCCTCTACGGCCTATCTTTATTCGTCACTTATTACTCAACATGGGCATCTAGTGGCTTATCACAATAATACATTTTCTAACAAAGTCGCAGAAGTATCCCACTTATGACAAAGAAATGTATTCCATTATGCGGGGATTGCCACCAATGGAAGAATTACATTTTTGGGGAAAGGAAACGGTCATCCACTGAGCTTCCACCCCTGCCGGTTCATACGGACGAGGAAGTTGCGGAATGATCGCCATCAGAAGTGTTCCACATTTGTGCAACAATTTCATTTGAACAACAACTATAAGAGAAGGCCAACACCGATAATTTTGAAGATTACTCCATGCGACCCTTTGATTGTGGTGCTATTTAACGCTCTCAACTCTTGTGGGCATGAGACCGATTGGCCACTTCTCTACAAGTGTGATCCAAAATTCGGCCACACATACGAACACTCTTGGAGGATACACGAGTTCCAAATTTTCATCTCCGAGGATGCACTTCTATGTCACTGAGACACCTTTGTGTTCCTTGATGAGTGCGCCAAGATGATTTGGGAAGCACCATTACGGTCGAGTCATTGGGCATTGCGAGGCTAAGAAAACGATGACGATCTTCTTTGAAGTGTTTCTATTGGCCAAACCTTCGATAGGATGTTGGAAGTACATTTAGATCTGCCTTTGCTTGCGACAATTCTAAACCAATCATCGAAAACCAAGGCCTCTATATAGCTACTACCCCTAGTCGACCTTGGGAATCCATCTCCATGGATTACATGTCGGGCAACACAACTACTGCTAAGCATGAAAATAAAAAAAAATTCGTGTTCATTGATAGATTCTTGAAGATGGCCATTATGTCGGCACAAAGAATAATATGGTAGTAAAAGCCATTTCTAAACTCTTCTTTGAATGAGTGTGGGTGCACTTTGGGATCCCACGATGTAATATCATCTCATATTGGGACAACGGGTTCTCAACACATTTTCTCTAGCCTGCGGTCAATCTTCCGGACACCGAGCTCACCAGTACCTGGAAATTTCCATCCCCAAAGCGATGGCCGGACAAAGGTCATCGATAGGATGATTGGCACACATTCTACGCATGTACAATTCAAAGCATCCGGTACATCAGGATGAGATCCTTCCCTATGTACAACATATTTATGTGGGAGCTCTCCCGCTAGCTCCTTGAGCCACATCCCCTTTCAAGTGAGCTAGGGTTCGTACTTCCATGTCCCATTGATGTATCCATGTCATTTGTGGCTACTAAGGCGGTTAGCTCATGTCCGGTTTGAAGGCGACAAAGAAAAAAACTTCATTCGGTACATTCGGCACATCTGTGAATAGGTTCATGGAATATTGAATGAGATCCAATGCTAAGTAAAAGCAATGACATGCTCAACATTGAGTTCCTGGGGTGCAAGTGGAAGACAAAGTGTGGCTACATTTGAAGGAGCGCCTCCTTGGACCCCACCTTAAGCACCTTTGATATGGGTCATACACCATCACCGATGTAGTACGAAACAATGCCTTCGAGCTCGGTATTCCACCATTCCTGGCACACTTGATATTCAATGTGCTGCTTTGCCTTCGGTCATACTTCCACACCTCTCTGGAAACCTGCGACATTGCAAAACAAGTCACATAAACGAGAGTTAAACACAAAATGCATGGAACGGGCTACCACAGTTGTATCATGGACATGAAAATCAATAACACTCTGTTACACAAAAAAGTACATAGTCCCTACGATCCCATCC
The DNA here is from genome assembly GCA_034641835.2 of Pinus albicaulis. Classification (NCBI taxonomy): domain Eukaryota; kingdom Viridiplantae; phylum Streptophyta; class Pinopsida; order Pinales; family Pinaceae; genus Pinus; species Pinus albicaulis. The sequence goes on from CM076581.1 coordinate 97,371,652, forward strand.
CACACACATTGGAGGCTCATTTATGTGAAAAAAATAAAGTTTCATGCCTTGCAAATATCATTGCATCCCTTATCATGGAGTCGACATTTCCTTTTTGTTTACCATTTCCTAAAACGAACCACCAAAAAACACCTATTTTTTTCATGGCGGTAGCGGTTGTGCCCTCAAGCTTGGAGTAGAGGTAGATTAACATTGGCCCCCATGCTAGCTAGCACTCTATCCTAGTTAGCGAGTCCATGCCAATTTGTTTATGGAATTTAACAAAAAAAAAATAGAGGTGAAGTTTCGATCATAATAACTTCGTGGATGAGTCATGGGGGAGTGGTTCAGGCGAATAACCATGACCTTCCTCCTTTGGCCTCTTGTTTCCACCTTTTGAAACACTCCCCGCAAGATAAGGCCTCCCTTCTACCATAATAGGGATCCCCCCCCCAGGGTTCCCATGTTTGCAGCTGGGTTAGCCAAGACAAAGATGAGACAACATAGAACCCACTTTTTAGACCTTAGAATCTAGCCCTCCTAGGTCCAGGAGAGGGATCTCTATGTAGTCCAAAGTGTATGTCTTTGAGGCTCTAAGTTATGATTTTAGGCTAGTTATATACACAGGGTTTTTTATTTGTTTAGAGTTTGGTTGTTGGGAACCGGAAGGAAGAGTTCATCATGAGACGGGACCGGGCAAAGAAGAATTTAGGCAGGGAGAGATAATTCGGAAAACCAAGTCCATTGTGTAATGAGTCAAGAAAGGATTTACTTGCTATCAATATGCGAAGCTTTCGGTTGGGCTAGTCATCTAAGCCTTGGATCCTAAAGTGATAGGGTGGTATGGGACATTAAGGGCCAGGAAGTGAAGGGGGAGAACCAACTAATCCCATCTATAGATCGGGTGGAGATCATTTAACTCTGGGCCTTCTTGGACAAAATCGGAAGGCGGCACAAGGGAACTTGGAAAGGCCCAATCGAATGGAATGATCCCTGTTGAGATACGGGGTTCTATACCTCCCGGAGTGTTCTCAACACATTCCATTAAATCTTAACAAGAAACATCTACGCCCGGATTACGGTAATTCATACATACGACTAATAGGCAACAACATCCACTACTGGTTAAATCTAATTGAATCAATCTTTAGATAAACACATTAAGCACAAAACATAAAAGGAAATTTGGGATAGTAGCAACATAAGGCACCTAACAAGGGTGAATGTTATGCCAAATTTACGTGCGAGCCGGATGAAATGAAATGAAATGAAAATAAACATGGAGATGAAAAACATCACCACGACTTTAGATCAAGATCCAGTAAATTTGCTTATCATATTAAACATCAACACCAATCGAATTTTTGCTATTAATAGCTTGGTCATTCGGTCTGAATACATCTTCCTCAACCTACCTTACAACATACACACGAACTTATCTAAAGCGCACCTCTTTATTATCTCATCAACAACCCTTACGATGAAAATTTCATGCATTTTATAGCGAAGAAGTAGTAGAGGTAGGTGAGGAACTAAATGCTAAATGTTAAAACACGAAAAGAGGCTTGAGGCCCATTCTATTTAATATTATGAGCATTTAATCCACCTTGCCATTCTTTGGGGTACTTAGGGCTGCGATGGTTTGTAGTACTTACGGTGAGTGAACAAAATGAAATAAATGATACTTGGAGTCACCGCCATCTTGTGAATCAAATGTTGGTAGTTTCGATGCCTTTTACGGTGGAAATTTCTTGGAGGGCACGGTGCATGATAAAATCTTCATGGGTGCCCTATCCTTAATGAAGAAAAACATACTTCGACGCATAAACCCTAATGTTACCTTTTACTTGTGTTCGGGACCTTTGATCGGTCCTCGGGGTCTTCAAGCGGTGCCTCTTTAAACTACGGATTAAGGCTCGAGATTTTCTTTGGTGTGCCTTAATATCTTTGCTTTGTATTGAAACACTTTGCCACCCATCTGCGCCATCGGGTTAGCTCGAGCTTTAATGGTGCGGGAGCTTTTCCACGATGCGAACCTGTCCCTTTAATGAACGTCTTGTCTTCACCTTCCCGGGTCATTTTTCATAAATTTTGCTTACGTAAATGATCTTCTTTGATATATACGTCGCCCCATGAGAGATGTGCATCATGGCGGCCATTAACTCCTAATAACCACCAAAAATAGAAAGACTAGTTACAAAAACATCTATGGGGTGGCGGACGCGATGGAGACGACCGAGTATTTTGTACGGTATAGTGCCATGGTGGAAGAGTGGTGGGCCGTGGCGGAAGAATAAAGCGTGAAATGGAAAATAGGAAATATGGTGGACTACGGCAACAAACGTTTTGAACGAAATAACTTATAAAATTTCAAACTTTATGAAAATTATATGCGACGGATGTACGGTGGACACATGTGGTGAGGCTGACGTGGCGGGCGGACCCCGAGGGGATGGTCAACGAGAGGGCAAATAGATCTATCACATCGGTCATGAGTGGAGATCGACGGCGGAGGCGAGAGAACGGTGGGCCGATGAGCACGATGAATGGGAGTTCGCAGTGCGCGGCGTCAAACGGGCCGACCGTTGTATGAGGCGCTCAAGATACGACCGGGCGATATGAATATCGTTGCGCGTGTCCAGGTAGTCGAGATTAATACGTGATGGACCGGTGGTTTTGGGATCATACGGAAGACACGCGTCGGCGGCATGGAATCAGGGCATTGGAAAGCGCTTTCTTGCCCGCAAGCGGTCTGATAGAGCGCCGGCGGGTTTGGAACGATGCACGGCGGGGACCCTTGCCGGCGGAGCGCGCGGGCAAGTCGGATCTTCGTGAAAATGGATAGTGATGGCGCGCTTGGAGAAATATAACGGGAAAACAACGGGGTTGTGGAGACACGATCGTCGTCGATGCGTGGGGATCAACGAGTTGTAATCACGGGTGAGCAGGGGCCGGCACCTTCGGGAGTCGTAGCGAATGGTTTCAACGCCAAATCATGTGGAGAAAAATACGTGGAGCTAACGGGAGGAAGGGGACTTAGCACGAGTATAAGGTTCAGTGGATTTTTAAGCCTTTTCAATGCATTTTGAAGCCTTATAAGGGTAACAATAGGAAGATAAATAGCGAATCGAGGCTAAACAGGGACGTGGGTAGAATTCGAGAAGGGGATTTTTGGGGGATTTTAGAAGTTGACGGGGAGAAATAGAGGAAGTAGGGAACTTTTGAAAAATGGGGAAAGAGTTAGGATGTGGGCATTTGCGAGGATACAAAACTAGGCCCTTTGAGGAGCGAGGAATTCTATAACCGGTGAGGCTTTAGATGGGAAATCGGCGAGAGGGGATTGCACTAGAAAGTAGAGGGCTTGCGAGAAGACTTCAAAAATGATGTGTCTTGGAGATCCATTCCTTGAAGGCTCCAAAAACTACCCTAGCCCACGATTTCTTGTCGAGAATTTCATGGGGGCTAAAACCAACCTCCTCCTCTCCCTCTATAAATATAGCTCATCCTCCATTAATGAAGCTAAGTAAGATGAACTAAAAAGCGAGAAAACGGCCCGATGAGATTTATATTCAATATAGAACGGAAAGAGTCTCTTTTTGAGAGAGCTTAGGCTTGTGCCTTCATCTCGTACGGGTCTGACGACATTAATCGAGATGCGCTTCAGCTGAACCCCAACGAAGGAGAGTTTGTGAAGTCAAGGCTTAGTTGTAACTCTTTCTTCTATTAATACATATGTGTAACTATTATGCAGTTCCAATATTGCATTGATGTGTTTTATTAATGCTATATGCTTAACCCTCCTTGACTAGTTAGTAATTATGAATGAGATTGTTATTTCATATGCTACTCTTGTTCGTTGATTTTGTGCAAGTATCCAAGCATCAGCTGCGAAAGGATTGTGACTTCTTAGAGACGAGAATTGAGAGGTCACCACTACAACATTCTGATGATAGCGTTGGACTCACAAGGTAGGTTGATCTATCTGTCTATTTCATTCGGTAATTAGGAGCCTACACTCTAGTTTTTACTGTTTTATTACTAGACCCACTGCGGGGCCACTGAGAGGAGATAAAACTATCTGTCCACGGGGAGAGGATTTACACACATAAAAAATTTCAATTCCGGTGGGGATCGATTAGCAAGTTTTCTTTTTGCCCTTGTACGAGTCGACTTTGGTCATTTCCTTGTTTGTTTATCTTTCCTTCTATTTCTTGTGTTTAAGTCTCTTGTTCAGCTCCAGTGTCAAGATTGACCTCTGCTCATTGAATTTCCATTTTCCCATAGATTTCGGCTTAGCACGTTTTTTGGTTGAAACGATGCTGGAATTGGCACATGTTGCTTGTGTTGCACTAGTAGCCACTGTTTTGGAGTAGATTATCGCCTCACGGTCATAGAATCTTGTAGGGTTTGAATTGATTCTCACTTTGATTTTTTGTTCGGTTGTGCTTGTCTCTAGGTAGATTTTGATTTGCAATTGTTTTGTTGAGATTTTTTGGCTTGTCTGGAACTTCATCTTCTCAATTGTACGTATGTTTACTTGTCAATGTAGTTTATGGCCTTAGGATTCTTGAGTGTCATAGCTCACTAAGACTTCGGTGGAAGTCGAGTTTTCGATTCTTGTCGGTCACATCTCTTGATCAATTGCATTTAGTTCTTTTTTATCCTTAGAGTAGTTGTTTTGGTTGGATGATCATTTCGGGTTTCATTTGATTTTTTTTCTTGTTTGCTCGAAGCATGGATTACATTACTTGTTTGGATCGTTTCCCAACTTTTCTTTTATTGGAAGAGTGCTTCATTGGTTTAAGTGCATTTTTTTTTTGTGTTCTTTCTTGAATCGGTTGGTTTAGCTCTTTACATTCGCAATCCTCGAACTAGTGTTAGTTTTGTTTTCATGTCATTAGTGCATTGTGTGCCTCATTTCATTGAAAAAATAAAAAAAATTGCATTATTTCATTTGTATGGAAAGGAAAGTTCTTTTGCATAACCTTCGTGCTTGATTCATTCACTTTTCTCTTTATTGAATTAGATGCATTGGTGGATTTCTTTGTTTGATTCCATTAATTGTCATTGTTTCAAAGATCTCTATCTCTCTCTTAGTTAGCATTCGTGAAGGGAAAAATGGTGTTCATTTGCATGTGAAATGCGCATTTAGGAAATTTGAGATTGACATTCGGTAGGGCTTGAAATTGAAACATAATTCAAGATCAACTATAAAATCAGCGGAGTAACCTAAGGAAACATTGGAAACTAACACACACATTGTAGTGGTCTAGGTAGAGACGTGTTTTGGTGTCTTAAAAAACCTAGTAGGCTTGTCATTCGCCTTTTTTTCTTTAGATAGCGCTAGTATGGAATTGTGCTCCCCATCTCTTGTTGAGTATATAAAGGAGACCCCTATAGGTTTAAATCCTTTATCGATAGGAATATGAGTGCACTGCCTTCTAACCATGATACCAAACATAGCATTGGGGAGACTAGCTACACATGCGGAAAGTCCTTGTTCATTTCTCTTTCATTTTTTGATCACTAATGTGTATATGGCGGTTCACGGAAACTTGGTACACCCTCTTTCTTAGATTACCGGAAGTAGTCATTAGATCTTTTGGAAACGAATTTTTAAAAAAAGAGAAAGAGATCATCAAGAACTTTTCCTTTCACGCTCGTTTAAAATTGAAAGTGACTAAGTCATCTTTTTTCTATTTCTTGACTCTTAAAATATGAAACAACAAAGTCTGGTTTCAATGTCGTAAATTAATTACCCACGATCACGTGCCAGTAAGAGTTTGTTACTTGGCTTGTTTTGTTTTCCTTAGGCTTTGGTCTTGAATCATACATTTGGTTATCTTTCTTTCCTTGTTTGTTTTGAAATATGGCCATAGTGGTGGAACCATCGATTTCTTCATCTTCACTCTACCTCTAATGTTAGTTCCTTTCTTGGCCGTTTCTAACGAAACCCCTCGATCCACTAGGTACAGAGTTTCATGACCCTATTCTCTATTGTTTACCTCTTGCTACTCGATCTCCTCCCGAAGATTCGATTGAGTATAATTGGTCTCCTCCGAGTGCTTGATGCAGTTTTGCGGACGAGGAAAGTTCCCACTCCTCTTACTTGGGATGCTATTCGTGGCCTCTTTTGTTATACCTCCTAGTCCTCGTCATCTTTTGACAATCTTGTGACTTCGTGAGATATGGATTCTTCAGAATCACCGGTGGCTTGAAGGAATGCTGTTTCTATAGGAGAATATCAACCTTTTCACTGAAGATATTCGCATGTTTCTTCTCAACCTCCTCGATCGGTGTTACTTCCACTCGGTTATTGTAATTTGATCGGAATTATGTCTTGTGTTGCATCACATAGCATAATCTAGTACATCCCGACTCCCCACTAGGAGTTTGGTCCTCCCTTCATTGAGACTATCACCTTCGACATTGGGTTCATCGATTGTTGTTACATCGGTCCCATTCGACCTACCATTTGTGTAGCTTTGTCTACCTTGGTTATTCTAACACGGTCGTCAAGTCTTTTCTCGCTGAGTCTATCTTATGACTCCTAAGTGGCCAATCAATCGGGGTACGACGAGATCACAAACTCGGGCTTCGAAGATTGTACTTATTTGATGTGACTACGGCCCATGCCTATGGTTTCTACCTTGATTTTGATGAGCACATGTTGTACATTCATCGATGTTATGCTCCTTCTCCGGATGCTCAATCTCCTGTAGCCCCTTACGCTTCTAGTATGGCCTCGACTATCCCTATGATTCACCGCGGCCATACTTTTGAAGAGTATTTGTTAGATGTTTAGCAACGGAACTCTCGGTGTTTTCGGCCACCCTAAGGCTTTGTCAATCCTCTCCATCACTATGATGATGTTGGCAACCTCATTTATTTCATTTCCTGTTTATCCTTATCAATTGTCACTCATCGAAGACCTTTGCTACGAGGACAACCTTAGGGCTTACAACGACAACCCTTACGGACAACCTTGACTCAACGAGGACAATCCTTTGGTCCTCGGGACAACCTTATAGTACGCAAAGTCGACCGATCCAAGGACAACCTCTAGTCCTTCAAGTCGGCTTCAACCTATTGGAAAATACTAAGGGGAGTGAATCGAATTATTTCTTTTCAATTATTAATTATTTCCCGTTAGATTCTTCACAATTAAAGATGAAGAGATATGTATAATAATGATATTGAAATAAAGATAACTTCAATCCCTTTTTAATAATAGTATACAATAGATGAGAGAAGGGCACCAGCACATTTTCAAGCACCAACTTGGTCTTTGATGAAGACTCTACCTCACAGGGCTTTGACCCTATATTCTCAAGGCACACCAACCTTGTTTAGAAGGCACCAACCCTTTGGACACCAATCCTTCAACTTTAATAAATAGAATGTATAAGTAACACATCGTTTCTCCACAGATACATTCCAAAGTTCCAATTCTTCAACTGCTAAAATATCATTTTTTCAAATCCTCCAATGTTATTCAATCATTTGTGCTTTTGATCTTGGTTTTTCGGGCCCCCTTTTTTTTATCAAATGTAGTTAATGATGTGATACAAACAAAAATTCAACTCTTGTTATTGACTTGTTCAAACTCACTTCTTCATCCCAGCTGATTACTTGAATTTATTGTATCCACCGGTCAAAAATATAAGGGTTATACCCCATGAAACCAAGGTATGGAGGCACGAAACATGGTATTTTAAACACTACATGTTTGAGTTAACGGTCGAGAGGTTCTATGCGGATGGTTGGTTATAGGTCTAACCTCTAGATCCTAGAGTAGAAATCTCTACGATACGAGCTTTCCACTTGTGATGCGAGCCTTTACGGATGTGATTATCCAAGGCTGAATATATTTTTCATATATACGCAATACCACGGGGAGGTTTCCATGAGCAGAAGCAATATTTTATTCGCCTGGAATTCCAGACCATTAATCTTCCTCCACGGATATGTCCACAATTTTTCACTTGTCCCAAATTTGTTCTCATGCTCACGATCTCAAAAAGATGATTGGTCTACACTTCTTCTTAGTACGCAATATCTTGTTCGGTATTCATCAGAATTTGACCCGGAAATAATAAAACCTTAAAATCTCGGCTTCCTTAGTTCATGAGATGTGGACTTCCTTTGTTTATTTTTGGTTGGTTTTTCGGGTTGGTTGACATATGAAAGACGACACAAACTTATATATATATACATATTTTTAAGTGGTGGAACATGTTGTTGGTGAGGCCAACTAGAATATTGAGTGAACTTAATTAGGTGGATTAAAAATATATTTTCTTAAAATTAAAAATCCAATATCTCCTGTTGGGATTTTCGGGGAAAGGAAAAGACTCATTGGAAAGAGGGAAAAATCCTCTTTAATATGGTCTAGGATTCATTGTGAAAGGATGCCTTCAAGGTGTCTAAATCTATTTTCTTTGTGATTTTTCATGAAATTTTAGTGCGAAGGTGATTGGGACGGTAAGATATCATTAGGCTCCTTCATCATGGTGTGTCTTCTATGTCATCATGATGGTATAGCATCATGCCACATGTATGTCCTCATATGTCATAATGCAACATACATCAATTTTCCATTAAGAAGGAAGCTCTCGAAGGCTTATCTTTCATCGATGACAATTATTTACCAACAATCTCCCCCTTTTCATTAATGTAAAAATTATAGAATTTTCTCCCCCTTTGACATCGATAGGAAAATGGGGTGCCAAATACTCCCCCTGTCCATGTGCTCCCCCTAACATCTTGTGCACGACATGCTACTTGATTTAATGTGATTCATGAAGTAATGAACCCCATGGCTTTTGTAATTTTCAAATGCTTCTCGTGGAAGGGTTTTGTAAAGATATTAACGGAATTTGCTCTTTTGTATTGACGTATTCCAACATAATATTGTGTTCGGCAACTTGTTCATGGAGAAAGTGGTATTTGATTGGAATATGTTTGGTTCTTGGAAGTGCATCTTTGGATTCTTTGAAAGATTGATGGCGCTAGTATTGTCACAAAAAATAGTAATTGGTTGCTTAGCTTCTATTTTGACATCCTTGAGGCTTCCTTCATCCATATAATTTTGTGTACAACAATCGGTAAGTAGCTATATATATTAGGCTTTGGGCGTAGAAAGGGATATAAATGATTTTTGCTTTTTGTTGAGCTAAAGTCTGAAGACAATCTCCCATAAAGAATGCATTTCCTTCTTCCTTTTTCGATCATCCACGCTTCCGGCCAAATCAGCTTCAAAATAAGTTTTCACAATAAGATTTGAACTCTTAGGATATAAAGGCGAAATCAGTAGTTCCTTTCGGATATATGAAATTATTTTCACGGTACTAGATGGGATTTTTAGGATTTAGTGGAATCTTGCTACCATTCCTCATAGCATAATATCGAGTCTTCTAGATGTTAAGTATGGAGAACTCCAATTATTGACCTATAAATATTTGCATCTATTTGGGGCGTATCATCATGTTTGCTCAATTTACAATGTTGTGGTCATTGGTGTTCTCATAGGTTCACAATCTTCCATCCCATATATTTTAAGCATGTCTTTAAGATATTTTTATTTAGATATAAACATGCCTATTAGTTTTGAGATATTTGTAGCCCAAGAAAGTAAGACAAGTCACCAATCATTGACATCTCGAATTTTTTTGGACATATTTAGAGCAAATTCATGGCTCATTTCTTCATCATTGCTAGCGAATTAGATCATCGAAGTAAACAATAGTGATCATAAGTTTTTCCTTGTCCATCTTCATGTAGATATTGCTATACGCCACTCCTTTTTAAACCTTCTTGTTGCAGATAGTGATCCAACTTTGCATACAATGCTCTAGGTGATTGTTTTAATCCATCTGAGCCATTTTTAGTTTACCTTAAGATCCTTTTCCTTAGCGTGAAGATCAAATCCTTGGTTGCTCCATGTAAACTTCTTTTTGAGATCTCCCATTCGGGAATGCTAATTTTACATCCATTTGATAAACCTTGAATCCTTTGAGCAAGTAAATGCTAAAAACATTCTTATGGATTCCATTCGATTCTTGGTGAAAATTTTTCTTGAAGTAAATTCCTACGATTTGCGAGTATCCTTTGCGGACAATTACGGCTTTATTTATGATGATTTGTCCATCTTCATTCATCTTGTTTTTGAATACCCATTTTGTTCCAATTATATTTTTATCTTTTGGGCGACGTGCAGTTCCAAATCTCATTTTCGATTGATACATTTCTTCTTCCATGGCCTTTATCCAATAAGGATCTTTGCTTGCTTGAAAAAAAATTTAGGTTCTATTAAAGATAATAGAGCCACATCATCTTTTCTGAGTGCTTATCATCCTTCTTCGAGTTTGGATTCCTTCATCTATATTTTTAATGGCTTGTTCTTAGGATGATATCTTTGAGAAAAAATTGATCTTGGAGAGAGTACGTAGATATTTATTTTGAGGTTCACTTTGAGGCTCTTCATTCTCCTCTTCTTTTGAGGTTCTTCTTCTTCACTTTGTTCGAATAAGGCTCTTCATGATCTTCAATTCATTTTCTGAAGACCTTCATCAATATTCACATCAATTCTTTACACTATTCTTCGGAGATGATGGTTGCCAACATTTTGTAGCTTTGATCCTATGATGCCGTTATCCCGATAAATATTCCTTTGTCAACTCTAGAATCAAATTTACCTGGTGAGTCATCATTTATTTTTATGAAACATTTTCTTCCAAAACCACGAAATATTTTCCCTGCCCAGACGAGGTCTTCCTTTCCATAATTCACAAGGAGTCTTTTCATTATTCGATCTTAGTTGAGTTCAATTTAAAATTATAAAGCTGTAATTTGCCAACTTCTTCTCTCAAATTTTTGGTTCCAAATCAGGTACTAGTAGCATTGTCCTAGCCATTATTGAATAGTTATATTCCTTCTTGACTACTCCATTTCTTTGGGGGTGTCTAGCAATAGAAAGTTCTCTTTCGATTCCATGCTCTTTGTAGAATTTATCAGAAATATTTGAAATTGAATTCACCTCCTCTATATGTTCTAAGATATTTAATCTTAGAGTCTTTTTCATTTTCAATGAGAGCTTTAAGATTCTTAAAACAATCAAATGCTTCAGATTTATATTTTATAAAATATATCTACATATCATTTAGTTTAGTCATACGCAAATAGAAAAGTACCTTTCACCTTGTTGCAGGTTCTAGTTGGCCCACAAATACGCATGAATTATTTCCAAAGGTTTTAATGTTGAGAACTCCTTGGTTTTGTGGCTAGTTATGGATTACTTTCCATGTTGGCATGGGCCACACAAACAACTTGATTTAGTTTTTACTACATTTTTGGAATGTCCATGCGTGTCCTGGCGATATTTGACTAGGTTGTCAAAACTTGTATGCCCCTGATAACTTGTGCCATAACTAACTTTCATCTTGTTTGACTTAAGTAACATTTATCTTCTTGAATTTTCTTGAGAATGTAAACATTATCACGGTGTTTTTACTCCTTTCGCCTGAAAGCTCTCTGGGACGAGTTTCTTATTTCACAACTTTGTACTAAAGACAACATTATGTCCTTGGTCACAAATACGCAGAACGACACTTAAGATATTGTGTTTCGGCCCTTCTACAGCCAGTGTTTTTGAGCCTTTCTAGTCCGTTGTGAGGGCAGCAATCCTTTTCCGATTGATTTTAGCAAATCCACTTCCAAAGGATACATTTTCCATTTTCTTGTTGATGAGATAAACTTCTTTTTCTTTTTGTCATATGTCTCGAGCATCCACTATCCACGAAACCAATGGTTTTCTTCTATGAGCACATAGAGCTGGTCACATTTATCAGTTTTGAGATTTACATTTTTAGTTTTTCTCTTTTGAGAGAGAATTTTTTTCATTATGATCATAATCATCACATAATGATCAATATAGATCAAACTTAGCCAAAGGATCAAAGGAATTGTAAGTTTTGGTTTTTGTTCTTGCTCTTAGGCCCACATAGTTGGTTTAGGTGATTATTCAATCTTGGTGTTAATTCACTCTTATGAGCCTTACAATGCTTATCTTTATGCCGTTTTTACAATTGTAACAACACCCAAGAAAAATAGTTTGATACCTGTTGTAGTATCCATAGCTTGAATCAACATTCTCCCTTGGAGTTGCTCTCTTTCAAATCTACGGTTTTGAGATGTGACCTTTTTCCTTAGATGATTTTTCTTCTTTTGGATGGCAAGTACATAGAAGCTATAACTTATGGCATTATTCTTAAGTAATTGATGATTCTCCTTTGAAACCAATTCCGGACTTGTCATGTTGAGGTCTTTGAGTGCTAAGAATGTTGTCGAGAGCTAGAGATTTGCCAACTCCTTTTGATTTGCTTCAATTCCTTTCTTAGGGACAACATTTTAGCTTCCGTTTTTCACATATATCATCCTTTTATTTTAACTTGATGTTGAGAAGTCTTCCCCTTCTTTTTTCTTCCTCTCTTTCTATTTTGAGAGAAATTATCTTCTTTTGTAGATTCTCATTTTCTTCAATGGAACTCATTAGCAAACTATCCATATTTTTCTTTCATCTTCTATTTCGATTCATCATCATTTGTAAATTCCATGAATAGTGTTTCTTTGCTTCCAACATAATTACTTTCCTCATATGATTCATCATCTACTTTCTTTATCTTGATGCACATTTCTAGTTAATTTCCTCTTTATGACTATGAATTCATCTTCATTAGACTCATCTTGTTTAGAAATTTCTCCTTATTAAACCTTTCTTCTTGTACATCATTCTTTTAGAGTCCTTTTCTGTCTATCACTCTCATGTTTATGAGGACATTTTACCAACGTAATGACCTATTCTTCCATAATTGAAATAAATAAGGGGAGTATTTACCTTTTGCTTAGATCCCCTTTTTTTTTTTTAGTGTTCATTTAAATTGGGTTAACTCTTTTTCGATTATGCGATTCATCGTTGTTGTAATTCCATCCTTTTTTCCTTATTTTGTAGATTTTGAGGCTTTGAAAATTTTGCTTCTTTGAAATTGAGTCCTTTCCTCATCTCATAAATAATAATTCCATGAAGTTCATCCATCTTGAGATTAACATCTAAGGTCCTTTATTTCTTCTATGGCACACTTACTTTGGAGTCGAATGCAGCTCAGTGATCTGGGATTTTTGAACTATGGTGCTTTCTTCAATATTTTCCCTAGTCCTTTAGAGAGTTAACCACTTCAACTACTCTGGGAAGTATGATGAAATATCTTCTTCATCATCATTTTCAAACTCTCGGGTGTATTCTATGGGTTTGAAGCTTCTTAAGTTTGATCCCCATCGTATAGCGAAACCAATTTATCCCATACTTCTTTGGCTGAAGTCCACGGTTCATGACTTCCATTAAATTGAGGTGGTGATTCCACTGGTGATGGAATTTTAAAGCTTTGGCATTAGCAATGTAGGATTTTCTTTCATTTGGATTAGTTGGAAGACCGGTGGGAGCTTTGTATCCATCCAAAACGAGGAGTGCCATACTTGAGTCCGAGAGACATTAGATAGTAGGACATCCTATTTTTTTCCGAGAAGCTGAAATTTGTTCCATCAAAGATAGGGACTTTACCTATTTCTTCCATGTTCTTCATTTTCCTAGAATCCTTCTTCCGGATGTTGGTGATAATGAAGAAGGCGCTGCGAAACCAATTGTTGGAAATGCGAGATGGGGGTGAATCGGTATTTCTTTTAGATGATAGTGGCCTCGATTAGATTCTTCACAATTAAATATAGAGATATGTATAATAATGATATTAAGAAATAAAGAGAACTTCAATCCATTTTTAATAATAGTATATAATATATATGAGAGAGAGAGGGCATAACCCTTTTAATGAAATGGGCACCAGCTTTGTTTTCCAAGCACCAGCGTGCTGATGAGGCTTTGACCTCACAGGAGCCCGACCACATCTTCTTAAGACACCAACCTTGTGTTTAGAGGCACCAACCCTGGACACCAATCAACCCCAACTTTCCAATAAATAGAATGTATAAGTAACTTACATCGAGTTTCTCCCTGAAATGCTGTTCAAAGTTCGATTCTTCCTTTGCACAAATATCGTTGTTGAATCATACTTCGATAATATTCAATCATCGAGCTTTTTGATCTTTGGTTTTGGGCCCCTTTTTTATCAGGTATGTATTTTATGATAAACAAAACTTAGCTCTTCTTATTGACTTGTTCAAGCCTCCACTTCTTTGTCAAAAAAATGATTACTTGAATTTATTATCCACGATCTGAAATATGACGTTACATACTTATGAAACCAAGGTATGGAAGCACAGCAGGCCCATTTTAAAGCGCATGAGTTCAAATTGGGGTCGAAGGTTCTATGCAGATGGTTGGTTACTGATTCGACCTCAGAATCTGCGCTGAAATCTACTTGTCTGACTTTCCACTTTTGATACGAGCCTTCTGAATGTGCTTATCAGGAGTACGGGATATGTTTTCCATATGTCAGCCAATACCACGAGGAGGTTTCCATAGAACGAGAAACAACATTTTATTGAAAGCTACGGAGTCCAAACCCCTTAATCTTCCTCCATAGATATGTCAGCAATTTTTTTCACTTATCTAGAATGTTCTCACATGTCGATTTCAAAAATATTATTGGTCTACACTTCTTCTTAATCTTCAATATCTTGTTAGGTATTCACGAAACAGAATTTGACCCAAATAATAAAACCTTAAGCTCTCGGCTTCTGATTCAGTATGAACTTCCTTTTGTTGCTTTTCGTTGGTTTTCAAATTGGTTAACATATGAAAGGAAGAACACGGACTTATATATATAGATTTTTAAGTGAGCAGACATGTCTCTTTGGTGGTAGTTGACTAGAATGAGTGGGCTTAGGTCGGATGGAGATAAAACTATATTTTCTTAAACTTTAAAAATCCAATATCTCACAGACACGTGATTTTTAGGGAAAGAAATGGCTCATTGGAAAAAGATGGAAAAATCACCTTCAATATGAGTAGGATTCATTTTGAAAGGATGCACTCGAGGTGTTTAAATTTATTTTTCTTTGTGATTTTTCATGAAATTTTAGTGCAAAAAAATGTGAGATTTGGAGACCGATGAAGATCATTAGAGCTTCTTCCAATCATGGTGTGTCTTCTATACCATCATGATAGTATAGCATCATGCCACATGTGTCCTCCTTATTTCATAGTGCAACATCTATCCAAATTTTACATTAAGAGATCTCATCGAAGAGCTTATATTTCATCGATGACAATTATTGACCAACACGACCGGGAACTTCATATGTTGCCGGCGGCCAATATAACCCCCATAGGGACAACTAGTGGCCTATGACAATAGCCATACGTTCGGTATGGCCAAAGCTTGCAACGAGAAGCCCTACGGTCCTGCTCCCGGCTCACTTTGGTCATCGGGGACAACCTGGTCCATCTCTACCATCGGGCCAACCTCTTCCCTGAGGAAACTGGTGGCTCTCATTATCCGGAGCCAACCTATTACGCCAGGGAAGCTTGATCAGCCAACTCGGTAGCCGGTTCAACACGTTCAGCGATTGATACGATTCCCGTACTTTCATTCAACTTTGCTAAGCATCGGTTCAACTTTGTTTATCCAATTGACAGATGCCGCCTATTTAAACGAGTCCTCACATTCGACGACACCTTGACACAGCTCGGCGGGGTCCACTTGCTCCACCCAAAGGCACTTATTACCCACCGAGGTTAATATCACGGTATATAGTGCACCTTAGGTTTTCACTTTTTACCTTTAAAAATCCATCTCATTTGGTGTATAATCAACCTCGAGGCCTTCTTAAATTTTTCAATAGAATCCTTACGTTTCTCAACAAGGACCTCAATGGTATGCTCGGAATCAATATCATGGTCTCCGGCTTGATGTCGACGAGTTATTAGGCTTATAACGCTATGGTCGAAGTCCTACAGGAAAAAACATATGGGGGTAGGAATTTATCACAAAATTTGGTGGATTGTTAACAGGTCCTTATCGGGAGACCTCCAGTTCTTTTAGTCCCCAATTACCTTTTCTCACTACGTTGGAGCTGCATGATGTGTCAAAGTTAACGAACGATCAATTCTTAATAACCGCAGTATTGGTATCTAGTTGACCCAAATTCTGAGTGATTGTCCTATATTTGAGGGCAAGTCAGAGAAGACCCTCAAGTGTATGTTATGACTTACCACTTGTGGTGTTCCTCTAACTCTTGGGTTGAAAATTCCATCTAACTACCGGCTTTTCAGCAGATAACTGCACAGAATCCTTGTAGTGGTACATTGAACTATCTCATGGTATCTTTGGTTCAACTCTCTCGCCATGGCATTCGGTACATTTTTTAGATATTGGTTCGTTATGAAATTGGGACACACCTCACCATCCTTGAAGCAGGCCAGGCACCTCATTATCTCGGATCATATTCATGAATGGAGATGTATGAAGTGAATTTGCTTGATTAAGTTTGATATTCACCGGGTCATCTTAGCGATTGGTTCACTACCTCCCTTTCCAATTGGGTGTGAAAGACATTGCTATGGAAGCATGTGTAGCAGGAATAGGCCATTTCTCGTGCCAGTACCTTGATCTTGTGTACTCTCGGTATGGCACATTGTACGATCTTGCTAATGCCCCTTGACTGCAAAATTCTAAAGCACAGCCCGACCCCATCCATCGGTATTATTGGTTCGTGTCTCGAGACTTCTCAAAATTCTTCTCCCTTGAATTACGGGAAGAAAAAAATTCTATTTTTCCAAATAATGCGCTACTCCGGCTTACTCCAGAATCTTTTGGTAAAACCTCGGAAGTCAATGTCATTCGAGGTAATCAGAGTGACAGAAACTTCCCGATGGGAAGAAGAACGATGAGCAAGGCCAGGCGTGCTACCGAAGCAGTTCATCCAAATCTCGTCTTGATGATGGTTCACGGTGTAAGCCAAAGAACCCATGTTTGATGCGTGACGAAGAGCACTACACCAAGGAATGTCATCAACGCGGTACAGCAGTAAAGATTTCTCAAAGGCACTTGGGGAACTACAAGCTGTTCCTAGAACCTTTTGATCTTCGACAAACCCGGATAGTGGGGAAACCTCGGTCCTGCGCAGCAATCTCCCGGGTATTCATGATGAACGGTTCTCCGTCCATTTCTATTGCTACTCGATCAAAATATTATCTTAGAATCACATTGGCGAGCGGAAAAGATCGACGTGGTCCTCCTCCTTCGCTACTTCTAGCCTCTTAATTGAAAGGCCTAGTGCGAGGCTTGGATTGTACGACCACCTTCAAAAGGTGTACCTCGGAAGTCTTCTTTCAATACAAACGCCGTCTTGCTCAACATTACGGTATTGTTGAGGATTTGGCTCGGGCGCCATGTAACGATGTCTGCTCTAAAATTCCTTGATTTGTCCATCTCAACGGAAGACTTTGTTTTTGCGATTAGCGAGGTTGATCTTGTTGATACTAGCCTTCTTACTTTTTTGATTTAGAGAATTTTGTTCCACTATAAAATGTCGAGATTCCACTCATTATACGGGTTGTCATTAATGGTCTCGATATCCATCGAATGGTTGTGGACGAAGGTGCATCGATGTGAATCATGTGATCTTCTTCTTTGGAAAGCCATTGGTTATTTTTCCTTGAATTCATCACCAAATTCCTTGAAGCATTTGATGGAATATAATAAAAACCTTTGGGTGTTCTTGCTAGTTTGTCTTTTACCTTGAAAGGGATGAAAATCGATATCGAGGTAGGGTATTGATGCAACTCAAATTACAATCTTCTCCTCGGTTGCGATTGGACTCACGCTATGTTGTGCATTCCATCCACTCTCTTTCATGCCACAGAAATTCCCACACAAAGGAAATATTGTTACTTTGATAAATTTTCATTCTTCACATCTTATTCAAGAACAATGTTTCGTATGTGGATAAGTTCCTATTCCCTATGAGAGCATCGGGGCGGGTCTCTTCAAATATCACGCCCTCATGGGTATTTTTCTCTTCCTCACCTAACTTAACTGTACGGATCAATATGATCTCTCGGTCGATGACCCATGGATTATTCCCTTCCCTTTGAATAGGTTGATTCTTTTGTAGATTCGATGCCTCTAAGTCCAGGTCAAAAATTGATTAGCCCAGCAACTTATTGCGGCTTTGAATCCTCCTCCTTACGATCATGCTCCTTTGAGCATTTATCTTGACACTTCTCGATCCATTGGCTTGGTGATTTGGATTCATGTCGATCCACTTGGCGGAATATTTCCTTCCAATGAAGCCATCATGGAAACTATGTCTCTCGGATTTGCGAGTGGAATGATTGTCATCATCGTTCCTCATTGCGCCTGCCTAGCCTTGGGGCCATGTCTCGATGTCTTGAGGTCTTCATCTTAAGTTCCTTATCCTCCGCTTTAAACACCTATTCGACATATAAAGTGTTTTTGGAGGGTAACTTGAGTAATATTATGCAAACGATGCCTATTGACATTTTCGTCGAAGCAGAGAATCATCGAGAACACATCCATCTCGAGTCCTTTGTTCTTGAGATGAAGTTCGAGTTTATATAACCTTTTCCATGAGTTTTGTGACATATTTGCATGATCCTATGATTAAATTCGCGATTGATCCCAATATCATGGTGCATGAGATTCCTACCTACCTAGTTCGAAGCTTGTTCTTGAGCGCCTTTGTCTGTGCATCCTCGAAAAGGCATTGCCGTTAAACGTGAAGTTGAAAAACTTATCAGCACGTTAGTTTTTTTTAGTCATAAGTAATTTTTTATTTTAGATGACCAAATTCTTGTCCAATATTTCTAAACAAAAATGATAAAATTCTTGTGAGTTCTACAAATCTCACGCCTCCATTGTCCTTAGGATAAATTTTTCACTATCTTGCTACTGCAATCGAGCATAGCCATCTACATCACTCTAAAAACAAATCATGAAGTGATGTCCCTCACTCTCACTATGCTTGCTACCTCTACCTATAACTTACTCTGTCTTTGTTTTCCTAAGCCCTCTATTTTCACACCTTGGTTCACCAAGTAACTCAAACTTTCCTCCACTCATAAGTACCTCAAACGATAGTGATTTTAAACTCCCTTTATAAGATCTTTAGGTAAATCGAGAAATTTTTTAAGTTGTCTAGGATGGTAGTACATAAGTGTGTAAGCACGATCTTCACCTCTAAACCTGATTCAAGATTTCTAGTCAGGAGCACATTCCCAAGGACATCTGATTAGTCATATATGGTCTCACAGGTTATGCCATTGTCATGGTTCTAAATTCACTTGTTTCTATAGATATTCAAAGGTGAAGTCGAGAAAAAACAAGGATGAACTTATCATGGTCCAAAGACATCAAAAGGCCTTGAGGTATCTCCTTAATCAAGCATTAAATGCATAAAGATAAGTTGCCCATGTTCAAGCATTTACTGCCGAGATGCTTTGTAATGGTTAACGAACGGATGCAAAGTAAGAGGCCTAAGTTCACGAGGAGGATCTCGATCTCATAAAAAATTGTTGTAAGGTGTTTCCCATCCAAATCCATACATAAGGTCCTAAATACGATGGCACATGAAATGTTGTGCACCAACCAAATATTGATAAGCAAAGAATCAGAATGAAAAGTCTTGGTTGACTATGAGTGAGATTAGAAGATGATATCGAGAGAATAGTTTTAAGGTTTGTTAAAGACAAAATTCTTTCACTTTGCATAGCAAGGTCATAAAACTCCATGAAAGAGACAAAAGGTTTTTAGATGACATTTGAAAGCAACCTTCTAAAGTTGAAAAAGATGAAAAGGGTATCAATATGAAGCACGAACTCTCAAAAAGGGTCGAAGCATACATCAAATTATTCGAAGAGAGGAAATAGTTTCAATATGAAAAAATAGAAAAACCAAGAAAAAATCACCGATTTCCAACGGTTTTGAAAGGGGCTAGCTCCAAAAGAGATGAGAAGACCAAAAAAAATGGTCTCTTATAACACTACTTTCTTAAAAGGAAAAGGAATGTTAGCAAAAGAAAAAAGACTCAAAATAAGATTAGTAAAATGGGTTTGTATCTTTAATTTTCTCAAATGAGTATAAAGACAACCCAAATAGCATCTCCGATTCCATTTGGTTATTTGCCGAAAAATTTGAGGGTTTCAAATTTTTTGAATCACAGCCAGTCTTAAGGAATTTTTCGATGTTGCGCTCTGAGAAATCATGGAGCACTCTTGTGCGAGGCATATAAAAATCACGAAGGGCATTGTGTTCCTGTGCGAGAGGTCTTTACTTTGTATAAACTCACGTGCCTCTGCCGAACGTAACGTGCAGCCTCACTTAGTGTGTTGAAAATGGCAACGAGAAACAATGAAAGGAGGCCTCTGAAACATCTTTCACGATCCTAGTTGGAAAGTGATCACCTAAACTAAGGTGGGGACCACATGTGATTTTTGTCGAAAAATCTATTTTTAGACTATGTCTATTTTTAGACATACGGAGCATAATTCGGGGATTCCAGTTGGATATTCTTGAAGCATGCGACATGTTGGTAAAAATAGATGAGACTCATATTTTTAGGTCACAGGCTATTTTTAGACTGCCTCTCCTAAAAATATGGAAGTCAAATATTATTTACCCTTAATAATATTTAGACTATAAACAACAGTTTACTCTATTGGAGCACTTCAGTTCGAGTCATGGAGGTGGCTCATGCATCTGACAGAGGAATCACGTGGTTCCTAGGGTTTTATGGCATCTTGCATGTTAGACTTCAGTTAGACTCATGTGGCAGAGTTTTGGTGGAGTTGATTGAGGAGTTAATGGAGGTGGTGTTCTGGTTAACTAGTTGAACTAGTTGTATTTAGTTTAACTGGCTAATACACTAGAGATGAGTTGTGTGAATTAAATATTATTTAATTCACTAATTATTAACTCATTATTCAACTAAAGAACACATCAGTTTAACTCGGTGCATGGACAGTTCAGTGGCGACAAGTGAAAGAGGTAGATGAAAGGGTTGAGTTAGCTATCAGTTGCGACATCAGTTGTGCATGAGATTTGCACCACACTTGGAGAAAACTACCAATGACAATTGCGCAGTTGGAGCCAGTGAGATTCGAACCTGGATCTCTATTTAGACCAGCCTTGATTGCGCAATAGAGGCAGAGAAGTAGTGGGTGTGTTTTGAACCTATGACTTGTTCAAAACCAAGCTAGTTTTTGTGTAGCTTTGGGAGATAGTACTGAGTACTTGTGAGGAGTTTGTACTATGTATTTGCTGCATGTTCTCTCCATTTATAATATACTATATCTGGGGGTTTTCATCTATAAGCTTTCCCCATACATACTCTGTTAATGTGTGTGATGATTGGATGTGCTATCGCTTCTATTCTTTCCGCATGTGACAATTAATTGTAGAAGAGATTATGTGTTATGCATGCAATTCGAAATTGATGTGTGATCAGGTTAATCTCCATTGAATAAGTGATTTATTCAGCTAATTTCTACATGGTATCAGAGAAATATTAATTTTTGAGATCTATTACGGTGATTGCAAACTTATTTCCTCGGACAGAGCCTGCATACGGGCTAGATAGCCTCTGGATTCATCTTTCTTTGGAAAGTGAAAGGTCTGGTAAAATCCCATGCAGTCAATCTCTGATTTGGAAATAATTTGTTCTCAAGTGTAGATCGGAAGCGATTGAGTTATCAGTTGGTGGTGAAATTCGAGTTTGCAGATTTGTGTTCTTGGTGCCGCGGTGAAAATGTCTTTCATCGGGTTGCGACTAGAATATGCCTTGGAAGGCAGTTCGAATTATGTTGCATGGAAGGACCACATGGAGGCTGTATTAGATGATCATGGGCTGTTGGAATTCGTGGAGAAAGAGATTCCAAAGCCTACTTCTACTGATGCAGCTGTTGTGGAAGCATGGCAAAAGAAACAAGAAAAATGTCGAAGGATCCTGTTGGAGGGTGTAAAGGATCACATTGTATCCAGTTTACACGGGAAGGCATCTCCATATTTGATGTGGAAAGCCTTGACAGATCTGTACCAAAGAAAGAGCGATCAGAGGAAGCTGGCGCTCAAATATAGACTCAGGAACATCAAGTGTGAGAAGGGGGAAAGTATGCCGAAGTACCTCACGAGGTTCACCCAATGTCGGGATGAGCTGGGAAGTGTTGGTGTGACGGTGGAGGATGAGGATCTGGTGAGTTTGGCGCTTCTTGGTTTGTTGAAGAGTTGGCATGCATATCAAGATAGTGTCAATGGTCGGGAAAAGTTGCTGGGATGGGAAAGACTGTGGTTTGATCTCGTGCAAGAGGAGATCCGGCGAAATACCAGAGATGGTTGTTCGTCAAAGGGAGTTGATGAAGAAGACTGCACTTTGGCTGCCAAAGCAAGGAAGGGGAAGGGCAAGGAGAAGGCTTCTCAATCTGGTGCAGATGGTAATGAGTGTGACATGTCCAAAGTGAAGTGTTTTCACTGTCACGATCATGGACATTACGCCACGAATTGCCCCAAGAAGAAGAAGAACAAGCAGGCTGCTGGATCTGCAGCTGGTGAGGCTCTTGCCTCGTAATTTGAGCTGGACTTCTCATTGATCGCATGCATTTTGTCTATTGCATTGGGATCGGGGTGGTATATTGATAGTGGCGCTTCCTTTCACATGACGGGAGATGCAAATCTTTTCAGTGACTTGGTGGAGAAAGGTCTCCAGATGCATGTTGAGTTGGGCGACGGTGGACGATACAATGCGACTAGCATTGGTACCATAACCTTTCAGAGGGAGTCAGGTAAACTCATTATTTTACAAGATGTATTGCATGTACCAGGTCTAACAAAGAATTTGATCTCAGTTGCAATGTTAGAGGATAAAGGGTATGAAGTTGTCTTCAGAGAAGGAAAAGTTTTCCTTCGGCACAAGGCAACGGGACAAGTCAAGAAGGTTGGGATTCGGGCAAAGAATCTCTACAGACTTGAAGTAGATGGGATGTCTACGGAGCTTCCTATTGTTGGGAAGTAGGAGAAAGACATGCAACTAAAGCTTGAGAGGGAGCAAGTGTTGCATGCAGGCGAGAAAGACATGCAATTGGAGCTTGAGAAGGAGCGGGTTTTGCATGCAGGTGAAAGTGAACCTCAGGGTGTGGAGCAGCCACAAGAGGATCATGGAGTGGAAGAGACCACTCATGCAGAGAAATTTCGTGCCAGACGGGCAGAGGGAGTGCATGCAGCTATACCACCAGGTATGAGGTGGGGCGACATGCATGAGTAATCCTAAGAGGAGATTTCTGGGCAGGATTCATGAGATGGTGTGGATCTCATGAATTGAACTTGGCTACGAGGTGCCCATAGCACAGCAGTAGCAAGATCAGTTGGAGTGATGCAGGCAGATCAAAGTGACAGTGTCGGATACTGGAGCGCGGATCAGAGTTGATAGCAAGTGCAAGAGTGCATGGGTGCAAGAGTTCAACAGCGCAGTGGTTCCTGATGACATGTGCAGTTGGCCAAGCAGAAGTCGAAGACTTTGATGATAGATGCTAGATGCATCAAGATTGATTGAGTTGTTTGGAGCCTATTTAGTTTCAGAGGAGTTGCAGAGCAGATGCATGGAGTTGCATGGCGCTTGTGAAGGTTGCAGGGCGAATGCATGGAGTTGCATGTCGCATGCAAAGACAATCCTTTCTTGTTGAGAGGGAGTGTTGAAAATGGCAACAAGAAATAGTGAAGGAGGCCTCCTGGAACATCTTTCCTGATCCTAGTTGGAAAGTGATCACCTAAACTAGGTGGGGACCACACATGTGATTTTTGTCGAAAAATCTATTTTTAGACTATGTCTATTTTTAGACATACGGAGCATGATTCGGGGATTCGAGTTGGAGATTCTTGAAGCATGCGACATGTTGGTAAAAATAGATGAGACTCATATTTTTAGGTCACAGGCTATTTTTAGACTGCCTCTCCTAAAAATATGGAAGTCAAATATTATTTACCCTTAATAATATTTTGACTATAAACAGCAGTTTACTCTCTTGGAGTACTTCTGTTCGAGTCATGGAGGTGGCTCATGCAACTGGCAGAGGAATCACGTGGTTCCTAGGGTTTGATGGCATCTTGCATGTTAGACTTCAGTTAGACTCATGTGGCAGAGTTTTGGTGGAGTTGATTGAGGAGTTAATGGAGGTGGTGTTCTGGTTAACTAGTTGAACTAGTTGTATTTAGTTTAACTGGCTAATACACTAGAGATGAGTTGTGTGAATGAAATATTATTTAATTCACTAATTATTAACTCATTATTCAACTAAAGAACACATCAGTTTAACTCAGTGCATGGACAGTTCAGTGGAGACCAGTGAAAGAGGTAGATGAAAGGGTGAGTAAAGCTATCAGT
The DNA here is from genome assembly GCA_034641835.2 of Pinus albicaulis. Classification (NCBI taxonomy): domain Eukaryota; kingdom Viridiplantae; phylum Streptophyta; class Pinopsida; order Pinales; family Pinaceae; genus Pinus; species Pinus albicaulis. Next base: position 97,396,036 of record CM076581.1, read on the forward strand.
TGGAGGATCAGTTGTGCATGAGATTTGCACCACACTTGGAGGAAATTACCAATGAAAATTGCGCAGTTGAAGCCAGTGAGATTTGAACTTGGATCTCTATTTAGACCAGCCTTGATTGCGGAATAGAGGAAGAGAAGTAGTGGGTGTGTTTTGAACCTGTGACTTGTTCAAAACCAAGCTAGTTTTTGTGTAGCTTTGGGAGATAGTACTGAGTACTTGTGAGGAGTTTGTACTATGTATTTGTTGCATGTTCTCTCCATTTATAATATACTATAGCTGCGGGGTTTTCAGCTATAAGCTTTCCCCATACATACTGTGTTAATGTGTGTGATTGATTTGATGTGAGATTGCTTCTATTATTTCCGCATGTGACAATTAATTGTAGAAGAGATTATGTGTTATGCATGCAATTCGAAATTGATGTGTGATCAGGTTAATATCCATTGAATAAGTTGATTTATTCAGCTTAATTTTTACACTGCCGCGCTCTTTGTCCGTCTGGGGAGTCGCATATAGCATGTTCATGGCCGCCAAGGGTACACGATAGCTCATTCAGTGTCGTTTCTTTGTGGACACATGACCAATGTTCAAGGGTGACCCAATGCATTCAGGGCCACTCCAGGGGTGACCCGACTCTGCTCAGAGGTGACCCGACTCTGTTCGTGGGTGACCCGAATCCATTCAGAGGTGACCACTGGCTCAAAGGTGACCCAACACCGTGTTCAAGAGATGCTCCATACCGTGCTCCTATCCGTCTCGTGAGCCGCATGAAAACGCGTTTAAGAGCCTTCTCGCATATTCACTCAAGAGGCGCCCAACCCGCCTACAAGTATTGCTTCTGAGCCATTTTTTTGTTGTGGATATTTTGAGAGGTATTTTGAGTTTTTCCCACACATCTATTTTTCAAAGTGATAATATTGCTGTGCAGTGGTCACAAGTTATTTAGAGAAGTGAAAATCCTAAAGAAACACTGGGCCCATACACACCTAGGAAGCCTTGACCTATTTAGAACCTCACCATCTCATTCACCATTTTCACATCTTTCCACAAGCGTGTCATATTCTTTTCAAAAGGTCTTGAGGCAAGGGTGAAGGAAAAAAATGCCTAGGGAAGGCAAGAAAGACATTGATCGTGTAATTCAAAGGCCTAAAGAGCGGCAAAGGAAGGGTGGGAAGCCAAATAGGTTTGAACTATAAGAACCGAAGAGCCGATAGCCTCTCCTACTATAATTTCCTATTTTCAAGAATTGTGGGATGCTATGAATTCGTAAAAGTACAAAAGATCCAGATTCAATTCTAGTTGACCAAGCTCTTTACCATAAACCTTCATGCTACCCAAGTACACCTAAATCGGGGTGAAGTTTGAGCTGACCACCACCATCTCTATAGCCACCGGAATACCTTGCATATGAGAAAGGTGGTTCAAACAAATGCATCTAGACTGGGGTCACTGTTATCACCCATTCTGGAAACCAAGTTGTCAAGTCAAGTCAAAACCATGTTCTCCTTCTCTCATCTTTTTAGACAAATATTTTCTCCTAATGAAGATCATTATGAAATAATTCACTCCGTGAGGGTAGGTCTTCTAGGAGTCTATTCCTACCACATAAGACTCTCATGCATTTAACCAAAACCAAGCCGTTGGCATTTTCCTACTATTTTTGTAAGAGTATTGAGAAAATTTCTTCCATCATGCAAAATAGGCCTTCGTCCCAACAAATGTCAAGTATTTTTCATCATTCTCACAGTGATTTTCTCACACCAACTAAAAAGAATTAACAAGGCATCCCAAGTGAGTATACTTACCGATGATGATTTCACACCCACAACTCCATCCCTCTGTTAGGGCAGCCCTTCAATGATTGACCTCACCTTCCTCACACACTTCCATCACCTTCCACTAACCTGGTTCATCCTCTTCACATGAATCGCTCTCATATAAACTTTCCTAATTCACCTTCTCCAAGAAATCAACATGAAGAAATAAGTGAAGAAGGGAATATGACCAATAGATGAATGAAGTGATGAGAGAGGAAGATAAAAATGAAGAAAGGAAGGAAGGAGAGGAAGATGAAAATGAATAAAGTAGTGAAGGAGGGGAAGATGACCAAGAATAAAGCAATGATGAAATGAATAAAGCAAGAAGGAGAGGAAGAAGAAAGCGTGATAAAGACAAGGACAAAGAGGAAAGTGTTGATGAAGAAGAAAATAGAGATGAAAGTAGTGAGCCCACTATGAAAAAAAGGACCAAACAAAGGGATCTAATGATGAAGAATATGACTCCAAGGAGGTTGTGGATAGAGGCAAAATTACCAAGAGGAAAAATAGTGAGCCTAATGACAACCAAAAACAAATGACAAGCCAAGAATAAGAAGTAAACAATGAAGAAGATGACACTCAAAATACAAAGGATAGTGGAGCAAGAGGTACAGAAAGCAAGGAAGGAGACAAAGAGGACAAGACAAGATGGGAAAGAGTAGCCAAGAAAAAGAGTTTGAAAGTGATTTCAGTTGGGAAAAAAATGAAGATCATGAGCCAAATAATGAGGGTAATGAACCAAACAAGAAGAAGAAGTCGCCAAGAGGACAAGATACATGATGGTGAGAAGGGACAAATTTCAAGAAAGGACAAGTGAGCATAGAAAAAAATGAAAATGATACAAGCGATGAAACAAGAGGTTGAAATTAAAGGTGAAGACCATAGGCAATACAGAGAAGACAATGGATAGAGAAGTGAGGAAAACTCAATTGTTGAGGAAGAAAGTGACCATCAAAGCATAAGAGGTACTATTGACATTGCCTATGACAGTTGACTCACAAAGAGTGAAAACAAACCTATACAAAGGTCGAGTTTGAAAGTGAAAACAAGGTTAAAGGATGAAGAAGAGGACAAGCCATGAAGATGAAGATGTACCAAGAAGTGATAAAGACACTTCTAGCATTGCAAAACAAAGGATGACAGTCCTAAGGGTCTTGACAATAATGACTTTGTCAAGAGAGATAGTGAGAATTCTTATCAAAAAGGGTAGTCAAGAGAAGGTGAAAAGGATGCACACACGAGATCATCCATGAGGATAGCAAAATTCTAAGGCAACTAATGACTAAGTTTTCCAAATGAAACTTACAAATTTTCTCATTACCTATCAAAAAGGAGACAGACATGTGTTTGATGCCTCCAAAGGGCAAGGGGCCATGCCATCCTCCTCAACTCAAATGATCACAAAGGTAAACAACAAATGAAGGAGGAAGTAGACAACCATGAGGAGGAAAGAGAATTTGAACTCATCCACATAGACAAGTGATGAGAAAATGAAACAACAATTTAAAACTCACTTCTACAAGACAGAATGCAATTTATCAGGGATTTGGAAGTTGAATTAGAGAGAGCTAAGGATGTCATTCACTTCTTTCGTATGTAGAACAAACAAATGAGTGACCAAATGTGCCATCTATGAAGCAAGGGCACTCAAATATTGGAAAGAGTGCCCAAAGAGCACAGTGAATTTGGAGGAGTACATGGGCACCTATGAAGAAAACCGAGGATGAGGAGGGTCAATCTAGAAGGAGGCCTAGAACTATGTGTTGATTAGAAGCGCTATCATTGATGTCAACCCAACTAAAGACCAGGGGCTAACCCAATATTGCATGGGAATTTTTACCTACCAAATTAATATACTCGGGTCAATAATTTTTTTGATAATTTCTACTACCGAGATGTTTCCGTTGATATATGGCATGCCATGTAATTTTTCATGGTTTGAGAGATATTCATGTTTTTTGAAGTTTGTACCCGTAGTTAGTGGGCTAAAACCCCATGGGGTTGGGGCATGGGTCATTGAAAAGTCATAATTAATATTTTTTTAAGCTCCTAAAATCCCTCTCCCATGTTCACTTGTTGAAGCCTCTCAACTTAAGCATTTATATACCATGATCCTCATTTCCTCCTTATGCAAGGATTCGCCATCAAACAGGTCATTGTGGAATTTTTCACTCTAATTTTTTTTCATAAGGTCATAAACTAAATTTTTATGAGGAAAAACCAAACACTAAGGAAGTCAAGTGTTAAAATTTCAGTCAAGGTGCGCAATATTTTTGGAGATATGATCTGTGGAAGTCAAGGTTTTTGCAGTTCTCGAAATTCATCTCAAAGAAGTGACCTTGGTAAATTCTTTATAACTCTCTCTCGTGTATCGATTGGAATTTCGTAAAATGAGCGTATATCGTAATGATTGCATTTTCTCTATCAATTTCGTAGCCAAATGAAGAAATTAGTGATATGGCACAAAAGTGGGCTCTACCGAAATAGTCCATAATTAGGAATTGTGAGAGATTGGGATAACTCTCTTGAAGAATCCAAATTGGGTCAGCCATGGCACCGGAAATATGACTCGTAGGACTACTACAAGACTGAAAAATTAAATATTTGAGATCCGAAATAACTGAGATACACCATATTCAATATCAAGTCTCTAGAAGTCAAGAAAAAAGTTAGATCATGTGTTGTCAAGGGTTGTAAAGGAGAAGACTTTATACCGGCAAAGAAAAGAAAAGCAAGGTGCGCGTAGGTAGTATGACAAGAGTAGCAACCAAGGTGCATACGCGGAAGAAGCATTTCCTATCATATGAAGCTCCCAAGTGGGCAAGACCGCATACAATCATTGTAAAGGTATCATTGTACTAGTCATTGTAAATACATTATTGTACAAATTGTACCGGTATCTCTCTCAAGGGTCAAGAGGTAGTGTTGGGAGGTCTAGGATTATCATTAGTGGTTAGCTAAAGTTGGATTTATAATACGTATCTTCTTCTTCTACATCACTCTATATCATTGTAAAGTGGACTCACATTTTCCCCGGTACGAAAGTCCATTCTCTTTTACTCTTCTATAGGGTGGTAGGGTGGTGCTAGGTGAGTCAGAGCTCATTGGGTGTTGGGGCATCCGTTCGCCTGACTACCATGAATTCCTGCATTGGAGCGTCCATCCAAGTGGGGAGCTCAGGAAGAATGATTTTGTAGATTCTAGGAAGTTGGAGCTTTATTTTCAATCGGAGTTGAATATTAAAGAATTACAGAAAATCATTAGGCGTTTTTTGTCCCGAAGTGGGTTTCCACCTTTAAAAATTGTATGAATTTGCATTCCTCTTGTTTGCGCTATCATTGTACAAACACTAATAATAATTGAAGATTAACTAATGCTCTAATTGAAAGGAATATTGATTCAACTCCCCCCCCCCCCTTACCTTTGGCTTATTTCCAACAATTGTACGTAGCCGGGTTCCTTCAATACGCTTAATGTTCGGAAGGAGATCATGGAGCATACCAAGAATGGTGTACCTCTATTCAATGAAAATAATTAAGCACTTTGGAAAAGAAGAATGGAGGTCTATCTATGGGTGAAGAGAAGTAAGGGAACCGTTCAAATGGATTTACATCAACCGCGATGAACAAGGTAAGAAGAATTTGCAAATGATGCAAAAGCAAAGAATGTTATTATCATCGGACTTAATAATCTACTTATCATAAGGTGTTGGTTGTAAAAATACAAAAATGTATGGGACAAGCTTGAGAATATATATGCAAAGGACTTAAATGTCAAAGAAGCAAAGCTTCTTCAAATCTACAGAGCAAAATTTTGAGCAACTCGAATGAAAAGAAGATTGCAACATTGCTGCATACTTCCAATATGTTGATTAAATAACCAATACTGGAAGGATTGGGAGAGCCAATGGGATGAGAAGACTATTATACGGAATATTCTTAGAACTACCAAGGATATTCAACCCAAAGGTATCGGTCTTAGAATAAAATGAAAATCCTGACAAACTCGTAAAGGAAGAATTACATGGGTTCTCATAGCATATGAAATGAGACTTGACAAGAAAAGGGTACTTCAAATCTAGAAAACCGCATTCGTTGCATCTAAGCAAACCAATAAGGACAAAAACAACTTAAATTCTGAAATGATATGCACCTACAAGCAGTGAAGAAAAGGGAGATGATGGAGAAGGTCTTTCAGATGAAGAATATGCTTACTTTACGCAGAAAACTAAAACCTAGTAAGGGAAAATTCAAAGGTAAACTTCCACTGATGTGTTTTATTGTGGTGAGGTTGGGAATTTCTGTAGCAAAATACCAACAAAAGTGATGCAACCAAAAGAAAGAAAGGCTTTAAGAAATTCAACAAGCAACAAAAAAAGAAAGGATTCAAAAGGAACTTTCTCTCTAAAGAAGATATCTCATCATCTCGATGAAGAAAGTGATAGCAAAGAAGAAGCCAATGAGAAAGTATTGTCAGAGGCTAAAGTACATAAACAAGAAAAGAATAAAAAACGAAGAAGAAGGTTGAACATAGAATAATTTTATGAGGAGGCAATCAAGCCTATAAAAGAACTCAATGCCGAGAAGACTGCTCCAAGACTCTTTGAAAAACAGTTCAAGGTCTCAAAATCGAGGTTGAAGAAAACAAATTTATCAAGAGCCGCTCAAAAGAAGTTGGAAGAAAGAAACCAAGAAAGGGAATCATTAGAAGCCGGGCAGAATTTCATTGCAAGGAAGTGAAGAAGGGAAAAACTATCCAAAACTATGCCAATAGCACAAGGGCATTGGAATAACTCATCAACAATCAACAATATTACAACGACAAGATCGGCCTCTGCTACAAAGAAGAAGAAGTAGACCTTCTACAACAAAATACAATGAACCTATGAGATCTCGACATACATGAAGACTTCATTGGACAAGATTCACAAGCACATCCTCGGGAAGACAATTCCTCGATGAACATTTTCATCCATGTACCAACATATTTTTCATGGTCGTTGTTATCGTGAAAATACGTTGTAGAATGTCACACGTAATTCAGGGAACCAATGAATAACCTAAGAGATTATTCAAATATGAACCTCCTGTGGCTCACAAAGATCAATAGATTTGAACATTTAAGAAATAATATGAATGTTGTACAAGCAAATGTCGAACTTTGACACATGAGTGCCGAGACCGTGCACTTGAAAATCCTCCTAATAATCTTCGAAGCGAATGAACGAACATGGAAGAAGAAGAAGACCGATAATTGTGCTCTCGCTCTCAAGGCTCAAAAAATAAGGATGTGTGGTATGTCAATAGCGATTGCTCAATGCATATGACTATATATAGAAAGAAATTTGTATCTCGAAAGAGAAGAGAACCATCTTGAAATGATGGATCTTAAAATGTTATAGGATCAGTACCGTCACTCGAAAGCAAAGATGTTATAGCCAAGAATGTTCTATTGGTCGAAAACATGAATCACAATTCAAGCCAAGCAGTTGGACAAATGTGTGATCAAGGACACACAAAGCTATTCAACTCCACAAAATGTGAAATCAAAGGAAAGGCAGTATGGTAAAATTCAAAATATAGGCAACAGCTCCAAAACGACATATATGTTATGAATGAAGAAACTAAAGCATGTCTACTAGCTAAAGAAGATGAAAGCCGATTATGGCACAAACGAATGGGTCACATATAAACTTTGAAAAATTTCGGTCGTATAAGCAAAAAGGAAGCAAGATGAGAAATGTCGAAAATCTCAAAACCTTCCAACACACTATGTGAGTAAAAAGTATGTCTCGCATGGAAAGTAGACAAAATCTAATTTAAAATAAAGAAAAACTATGATCACATCCATTGGGATTGATACATACTCGATCTATGTGGTCCTCAGAGAACAAAAGGTTTATATGGAGAATTATATTTCATGTTAATGATAGATGACTATACCGAGATGACAACACGCTTCCTAAAGAAATTATGAAACATTTGAGTGCTTTAATATCTACAAAGAGTTGGTTGAAAATGAATGATTTGAAAGATAAATGTCTAAGATTAGATAATGGTAGAATTCATCTTTAAATTATTTCAAAGAATACTATGACTTAAAATGGAATAAAAAGGAAATTTTCAACAAAGATGAACACCTCAAAGAAAAATGGAGTTAAAAAAGAAATAATAGAACCATACAAATGGAATGGGTAGAAAAATGTTGAAGGACTCAAAATTGATGAAAAAATTGCGGGTTCAAGCAATTGATACTAGCTTCATTATCAATCGAAGTCTTCCTTTAAATAATTGCAACAAGACTCCATATGAATTATGGAAAGGAAAAACGACTAATGTAAAATATTTAATCTTCTAAGAAAATGTTATATCAAAAGAGAAGATCAAAAATTGGGTAAGTTTGAATCACGTGTTGATGAAGGTATCTTTGTTGGTTACTCACACAAAATAAAGGCCTATAATGCTATGTAATCTAAGATGAAAATAGATAGTGGAGAGCATAAATGTTACATTTGATGAAGATGGTGTTCTAGCGAGTAATGTTGAGGATCTAGAATCTTTGAAACTTGAGACGTAGGTTGAAAAAGACACAGATAAAATTGTAGAACAAGAAGCAACTATCAACGAGGAAGAAATAAACAAATGATCATCAAGATATACCAGAACAACAACAAGAAGCTCCTCCAAGGAGAACAAAAGAGTGGATTCAAAAGAAAATCCATCAAATCAAATCATTGGTGACAGGAATGAAGGCTTCGATGTACTTCACTATAAAAATGCTAATACGTTGCTTTTCTAAAGAACCTTGAGCCTAGTAGTTTTGAGGAAGCTAGCGTAATGGTAGCAACATGGAATGAAGAATTGGATCAAATTGAAAGAATAACACTCCGGGAATTAGTTCCACAACCAAAAGATAAAAATGTCATTGAACTAAATGGGTGTTCAGAACAAATTGAATGAATATGGGCAAAGATTAAAAACAAAGCAAGATTGGTTTGCAAAGGCTATGCACAAGTGGAAGGAATTGATTTCGATGAAACATTTGCACCGCTTCCGAATGGAAGCCATCCGAATGTTTCTCACCTATGCATTTTCTAAAGAAAATCAAAGTCTACCAAATCGATGTTAAGTTAGAATTTATGAATGGAGAATTAGAAGAAGAAGTTTATATCGAACAACTTGAAGGTTTTCACATCAGCAAAAAGAAGACGAAAATCATGGTGTTAAAGAAGGCTTCCTATATGGTCTCAAGGGTGCTCAAAGCATGGTATGCTTTGGTTTTGATGGATATCTATATCAACAAGGGTTCAAGAAAGGTATTGTTGATAGAAATATTTATGTACAAATAGATAAAGATAATTTAACAATCATGGAGGTATATGTGGATGATATAATATTTGGTAGCAATGATGATCGAATAAGTAAGAACTTTTCTACAAAGATGCAAAGTGAGTTTGAGATGTCATTACTTGGTGAGCTAACATACTTCTTAGGGCTTCAAATATCTCAAGAAGAGAAAGGAATATTTATATGTCAATCCAGTAGATCAAGGAAATGCTCAAGAAATTCAAAGGAAGATTGCAAAGTCCTTGTCTGATGGTAACAGTTGCAAATTGAGCATAGACAACTCATCTAAATATGTGGATCACAAAGTTGTACGCATCTATGATTGGTAGTCTTCGTATATGTAAAAATACAACCTCTCGACCAAATGTTATGCAAGCAAACTTGGACCAAGAGAGATTCCAAGCAAAGACCAAAAGAATCACATATTATTGTCATCAAAAGAATCTTCATCTTCAAAGGTGCACAAAAATAATATGGCTTGTGGTATCCCAAGGGTAACAATCTCATTATTCAAGCCTTATACATGCGGATTGGGCACACGTTGATGATCGTAAGAGTACTTAGTGGGGTACATTATATCTAGGTGGTTGTCTCATATCATGAAGAGAAAAAGTAAATTCAATCTCGTCATCTACAATGGAAGTAGAATACATTGTAGTAACATCATGTTGTACTCAAGTCCTTTGGAAGAAACAACCTTTGCAAGATCTTCAAGTACACCAGTTGAGCCTATTCCCATATTCTCGTGACAACACTAGTGCCATCGCATCTCCAAGAATCCCTGTCATGCATTCAAAAACAAAACACATTCCGATCAAATATCATTTTATTAGAGAACAAGTCATTGAAAATAATATCAAACTTGATTATGTTTGTACAAAAGAACAAATTGTTGATATCTTCACTAAAACTTTACCCTTCAGAAGTTATCTGAATATCTTCTTCAAAAAGTTTGGGATTCTTCCAAGTTCTCATTAGACTACAAGTCCGTTGTGATCTATTGTGTGTTAGGGGGAGTGGAAGTGTGTACGTGTGTCCGCAGGATGGTTGTGTTTCAGGGGAGTTACTCCTTTGCCATTGATTCTAAGTGGGAGAGTACCTTAGGAAGAAGTGTCATTATCACAGGGGGAGTACTTGTGTTTCCATCAATGCCAAAGAGGAAGATTTTTGATTAGCTATTGTCATTTATGTCAACCTAAGCATCATCAGAGAAACCGAATATTGTATGGAATTTGACCTACCAAATTGCATATTTTAAATAATAATGCTTTTAATTTGCTCTCTACTTTGTCGATATTTCTTCGTTGGATATGTATGGCATGCCATGTAATTCTTCACTTGGCTGAGAGATATTCATGTTCAAGTTTGTACCCGCCGCTAGTGGGGCTAAAAACCCATGGGGTTGTGGGCATGGGTCATTGAAATGTCATAATTAATATTTTTTAAGCTCCTAAAATACCTTCCACGTTCACTTTTTGAAGCCCCTCTCAACTTAAGCATTTATATAAATTGTGATCCTCATTTCCTTCCTTATGCAAGGATCTGCCATCCAAATGTCATCGTGGAATTTTCACTCAATCGCTTTTTTTCAAAAAACTTAGAAGCCAAAAATTTTATGAGGTGAAGCCGAAATCCCGAGGAAGCTACAAGAAAATTTCAAATCAAGGTGCGCAACATTTTTGGAGATATGATCTGTGGAAGTCGTGGCTCTGTGGGGAAATTCTAAATTCACTTCAAAGAAGTGACCTTCGTAAATTCATCATAAATCTCTCTCCGAGTATCGGATTGGAATTCCATAAAAATTGAGGATAGTAGCAGGTCTCACTTTATATCTAGACATTTTAGAGCCAAATGAAGAAACAAAGGACACGTGATACACCATACAATTGCGCTTGCGTGTACCAAATTTATAATTAGGGCCAGAGATCATAGCTCTCTCTTGAAGAATTTAAATGTTGCTTAGACTCTGGAATTGGAAAAAGATGACTTGGAGACTACTATAGGACAAAATCCAAAATATTAGGATCCAAATAACCGAGATACACCAGCGATTCAATATCGAGCTCCTAGAAGGCAAGAAAAAGCTAGATCATGTGTCATTAAGGTAAAGAAGACTAGACTTTCACGGCAACAAAGAAAAGCAAGGTGGACGCAGAGGATAGTATGACAATAGCAAGAACTGCTGCATAACAATAGCAAGAAGTTCATCATATGAAATCTTCAATTGGGTAGCACCGCATACAATCATTGTAAAGGTATCATTGTAATTTAGTCATTGTAAATACATTATCAGACAAATGTACTTAGTATCATTTGCCAAGGGTTGAAGAGGTGTTGTTGGGAGGTCTAGGATTATCATTAGGTGGTTGTGTCAAAGTTGCTATGGTATATTATATCTTCTTTTCTACATCATTCAATATCATTGTAAAGTGGACCATTCTCCCTGTGGGAGTCCATTCTCTTCTATTCTTCTTAGGGTGGTAGGTAAGTTGTGTGTGAGCTGTAGCCATTCGGGGAGTTGGGGCATCCGTTCGCTGACTACCTAAGAATTCGGCATTGGAGCATCCATCCATGGAGCCTAAATAATGCTTTGACTGTAGTTTGTTTTATTTTCACTCGAGATTAATATTAAGAATTATTAGAAAGCATTACGTGGTTTTTGTCCCGAGTGGGTTTCCACCTTTAAAAATGTGCATTTGTGTTCCTCTGTTTGCTGCTATCATTGTACAACATCGATAATAATTGAAGATCAACTAATGTCTTCAATTGAAAGTACGACTATCACCTCTCTCAAGATTTCAACACTATGGGTCTAATAAAGGATTTGGCACGAGAGAGGGAGCAAGAATCAACCCAAGTACAATAATTTCATCAACTCCTCTCCATGGAAATGAGTATGAAAAGGAATCATGCTGAAAGGGCCAACATACATCTTGAGGCCAAATTTGAAAAGGCCAACAAAGATTTGAACTTGCAAAGGAGAATGATCGAGCACTATGAACGAAGAAACCGAGTTGCAAAGAAAAACTCAAAATTGCCCGAAATGAGGGTCCGACACCAAAAGGTGAAAAGAACAAGCTAGTTTCTGTATTTTATCCCAAGATTCTTTGTCTCCAAGGAATTTATGAGGTCTTCTACCTACCAAGTTTGAGAGAAATTGAACAACTTTTTGTTTTCTCGCAAATTTTCGAGGCTAAGAGCGCAATACGCCCCGTGTTGCGCTTTTTCCCTGCAGGAATATTCCGGAGGAAGGCTTATGAATTTTAGATTCCTTATCATATAGGAGTGTTATCACCAATTTTCAAATTAATTGGAGTTGTTTTTGACTTCTTGTAAGTTACTAAAACATTCACTTTTTCACCTTTCTACCCACTTTTCCGAGCATGTGCTGTACCTAGAAGTCTTGAAATTCACTCTTGGGAAAATTTAAAAGGTCATATTGAAGAACTAAATTTATATCTAGAAAATTATACTTGAAGGGTTTTCCAACGCCATCTCGAGCTCTTCCGACACTTGTGTGCTAGCCTCCAAAACACCGCCGGGTGGGCAAGCCATATTTTTGAAGCTGCCACACTCCCGGGCATAATTTCAATTTTTGACACAATGTGTTGCGCTCAGAAATTAACCGGGTGATCGAAGTGGACCATGGACTAATGATACTTAAAATTCAAAGTGTCGAAGAGTGCCAAACTTGAATGACCGGAGTCTCATCGCCGTGATTCCGTGCCGTGAATGGTTCGCAAGTGAAAACAGAGGTAATATGGGAAAGTTATTTAAGTTTGAAGTCTCTAGTAACCCCAAAACTCAGCTTGACCAATTTTGACTTTTAAAATTTGGAAAAATTAAAAAAATGATATTCCAAAGAATATTTCGGGAATATTCCCTAAAATATTCCCCAATATTCTATTCCTAAGCACCGAATCCGACAAGTGCCGCCTTAAGTTTTATGGATGGGTTGATTTTTATGGTTGCAAGCCACTAAGAGGTGCTACAGTGGAGTCAACAGCCACCATGTGGCCCCAGTTTCGGTGGAAATTTCGCAATACAAAAATTTGTATACTCTGAAGAAATGGAACCAGGTCTCCCCGTCAACGCACGGCCCAACCAGCCCAAACTTGCCTAACCCGGCTCTAGAATTTATGGGTAACCTTAACCATTTGATGTTTAAAGTATTTGCAGCTTAGAAAGTAAAGGGGCTAAAATTGTTGTAGCCAAGCACTTAATTTTCTATGGGTGGAAATGTTAATAGTTAACATTAACCATTAACTGCGGACCACATAAACCATTTAAATGATAAGTAAATATCCGCTGCTACAATGGTTCCGACGGTTTCATGTGGCCGCCTACATCCTGGGGGTGTCAAATTCCAACCTCTGAACACTGACATATTTGCGCCTTCCACCAATTCCGTGGAGTTTGACAAGCCATGAATCGGGAGTTCCTCCAGCTTTGGAGGAGGATTGGGGGGGACACCGGGGAATTTTTTTTTTCCACAACTCCGTCAATATCGAACAAAATTCAATGAAATTTTAGTCAATTTTTGGTCTCTTAGACCTTTGGAGACTTTGGGACAGTTTTAGGTCTAATGGAGGTTATTCATGGCTTTTTCTTCAAGGAAGATGAAGGAACCATGAGGGCTAACATGAGACAAATTTAGTTTGAGGGCCTTAACTAGGGAGTTGGGAGTCCTTCAGAAGTTCCAATAAGCTAAATTTATGGTAACCAAATTCGAATCCGATGAGATGGTTTAAAAGCATGTAGAGAACTTTTTAAGGCCGAAGAGCTTCGCAAAGTTCCAGGGGTCATTAGTGCCAACTCTTGCCAACAACAGCGGAGGGCCTAACTGCATAAAATGGAGACCTATGCAGTGAACCAAGGTCATTTTGACTGAAAAATCATCTAAATCGAATGAAAGAGGTTTTATCAAGGTTTAATACTGTAGAGGTCAAAAACTCAATATAGAATTTTTCATCAATCTCTAAAGCCAAGGGGTGCCAAGAGATTTGGAGGCTAAACCGAGCAACCGAGGCCATTTTTGATGAATGAAAAGTATATATTGACTATTTCATACATTTGGAACCAATGGAAGTGGTTTAAGAACATTTTGAGAACTTATAGAGCTCGGAAGCCGATGTGAATTTTTGGGCAGCCCAGGGCAAACGTGGAGGATAGCCTATTTGGGAATGCAATGCTCAATTTGAGAAATTTATTAGTTGATGTTTGATTTCGATGTGTATTTGGATATAGAAGAGGGTTTAGTCATGTAAGAGAATTCTGAGGATTTTTACATTTGTAGCTGTGAGTAGCTTAGTGCACCGATAGAAGGAATCGTGTCAACAAGAGCCTAAAGCCGTTTAAAAGTTCGTGATAGCCAATTGAGGGACATTATATTTTCAATCCCTCATATCATTTTTGTATTCATTGTAATTAGGTATTTACTTTTAAAAAAAATACTTAATCCCAAAGAGCCGAAATACAGACAAAGCTCAAAGGAGACATAGCCCACAAGATTTTGTGTGAACTCTAGATTAAAATTGTTGTTGTGTTTGAATGATTATTTGCTACATTATGTTTTTGTCATACATGTTGAATTTAGCAAGAATAAGTTAAAACTAAGACACATAAACAAGAAAATTCATAAACCACTCTCAAGTAAATAATTCCGCAAAATTGTCAAGTACAAGATAGATCATTTAATTTAAACTCGGAAAGGGTAGGTTCTTGAAATACATGTACAAGTTATCCATACCATTTTCGTACTCAGGGTTGGTATCGAGCACTTGGTTTCTTGCTTGATAGAGCACTTGGTTGCTTGATTGTATAGCTTGAAAGGTGTTTAAACAATAAAAGATTGACTGCTTTATCAGTTAAAAATGATACGTTTGAGCTTGCTTCTGCATTTGGGGATAGCTACCATTGCTTAAGTCCTGAGAGGAAGAAAGGAAGAAAAGGAATAAAGGAATATTCCTTTACCCAAGGGACCTCAAGGTCACTTTTGGAACAACCCTCTTGATGATTGTTTGTTAAGAAGCTCGAGTTTGTTTGTTGTTTGGCCGGCTAATAAGAGTTTGTATCTACAATCATTTGGTTAAAAAATATTTACATTTGTTTTGAAAGCTTTGAGAACTTTGCTGAAGTTAATTTTTTCATTAAAATCATAATGAAAACTTATACAAGTGAAGTTTCCTCCTTCAAGATTATTCGATGATGATATGAAGGATGACTTTATTATATCAAGGACATGGTGCGCATTTTGTTTGATATGTTCAGAAAGAATTTAACTTCACAGAACAATTTTTTCCATGAAGGAAGAGAAGGAAGAAATTATTCAAATATTGCATGATATGGGGAGGCAACTCCATCAAGCCCAAGAGGCTTGACCAAGAAAATGCATGAGGAAAAGGTAATCCATTCTAACTTGTCTTTAGTTTCCTCATTAGAAAGATGTGTTGGTTCTTTCAAAAGCACATGAGAGGTATAAGGTCCAAGTTAATGATTAAAATGGGCTATGAAGGCAAGATATTAGGAAAAGTATGCACAAGGCATGGTTGGAACCTCGTTTTTGGTTTAGGAATGACCCAAGAATATTAATGAAGAGGTAATTTAATGGCGAAGACTCCAAATCCTTGAAGGCATGTGATTCTACTCTAAAGAGAACCTTTATTCAAGTTCTGGAGATTAAAATATAGTCAAATTTGTTTCAAAGATGATCGTCATTGTTTCTTAAGCCTTGCTGGGTAAAGAACAAGATGGTAGACAGTGCCTTATGAAAGCATGCAAGTTCATATAGTTTTTCATTAAGAATGATGATGTTAATGAAATGAAAGTTGTAGCCTCAATAGTTCATCTCCTAAAGAAGGGAAAAGTGATGAACATTAAAAGAAGTACAAGAGGTATAAATCTTCTCATGTTCAATTTGATTGTGTTTCTCAAGTAAAGCATGATAATTTTACACGCTTAAATGGAAGAAATATTTGTTGTACATATTGTGGTGGATTTAACCATGTTGTTTCGAGACGCCGGGATGAGGAAGAAAGCATGCAGTAGAAGAAGTATATATGTGCATAATTAAAGAAGGTGGTATATAAATGTATACATATTCAAAAGAAGGACATGATGTCTCCCCGGGCTGTTGAATTTACATCCAACTAGTCGTCCAAAGCACATGCAGCAAGAGGACAAAATAGTTGGCTCATGGAACCAAGGATCATTATTGATGTGAAAATGGAAGATTCACATGAAGAAGAGTTGCAAAGAAGAAAAGTCATGAAGTGGAAGTGGCCTAGTTAGAAGTGAAGGGACTTTTAACATAGTAATACATATTCCTTTGTACATATGAAAATTTCGGTTGTATGCATGTATTTTATGATGAATTTCTCTTTTGTTTGAGCCACCTTGGATCATTGATCAAGGCAAAGAATGTTCAGCTCTTCGTAAATTTCTACCAAGAAATTCGAGTGAGTGAAAGAAAGACGATTTCTACAGAGGACAAGCACATCAAGTAAGGGAAGTGTGAATTGCTTTTAGTTGTGGTTCAGTGCCACTAGGCCATGCAAGGCAATTGTTTGGAGGTCAAGAGAAGAGGGTGCAATATTCTTATTCACCGTACGTACCGCTTTCAAGATCTGCAGAGCTTTTGGGGTCCAAAAGCTTCTATCGGAGAGGTGTGATCAGAACTTGATCATGGACCATAATTCAAAGTGCTCTAAAGAGTTCAAAACCTTAATGACCAGAAGGTCTAATCGCTCGTGGATTCTCGGCGCCGTGAACGGTTCGCAAACGGAGGTCGTATGCCAAAGTTATTTAGGTTTGAAGTCTCTATAACCTCCAAAAACTCGTACCAAGTTTGACTTTTTAACTTTGGAAAAATTAAAATAATATTCCAAATAATATTCAAGGAATATTCTTTGGAATATTCCCAAGACTGATCTTGTATTAACTGGTCCGACAAGTGCCTACCATTTGTGGATGGGTTGAATTTTATGGTGTGTGGCCAACCAACGAGTGCCACGTGGCAAGCTCCAAGCCGCCACGTGGCCCCTGCATTGTGGAAATTTTGCAATAATTTTTTTTTATACTCAGTAATGGAAACCTGTTCTCCTCACTACAACACATGGGTTCGACAAGCCCAACTGCCTAACTAAGCTTTTAGAATTTATGGGTCACGTTAACCATTTGATGTTTAAAGTATTTTATGGCAGTAAAAATGAAAGGACTAGGCCCCTTAGGCTTAGCTCGACCCCAAGGTGACCCCGCAACCGGAGCCAAGTGCTTAGGTCTTGGCGGTGGCAATGGCTGACGTTGCGTAACATTAACCGTTAACCCAATAACGTGACCACATAAACCATTTAAATGTGATGGAATCGGGCTTATCCGTGTGATTAAGACAAGCCGATTCCGATAGTGTCATGTGACCGCCCACATCCTTAATCAATAAATTCCAACCTCCTAACCATCCGACATATTTGGCACCTTCCACCAATTCGGGGTGTAGTAGTTTGACAGCTTGGCGTCTTTAACCGGAGTTCCTCCAAGCTTTGGAGGAGGATTTTGAGGGACACTCGGCAAAAATTGTTTTTTCCCCATAACTCCCTCAATATTGAACAACATTGATGAAATTTAGTCAATTTAAATTTTCCCTAACCTTATAGAGACTTGGGAGTGAATTGAGGCTCTAATGGAGGTTATCTTTAGTAGCGTTTGCTGTGGAAGATGGAGGAGCCATCAGTATTGCTCAAGGAGACAACTTCCGCTTGAGGCCTAAGTAGGAGTTAGGTCCTTTTCCAGTACCAATAGGCTAAATCGATAATCTGCATTTTTTTATTCCGATGAAAATGGGTTTGCAGTATTTGTAGAGAATGTTTGGAGGCCGAAAATCTTCGCAGTTCCGCCATCATTAGTGCTGCCTTTTTCTTAGCAAGATTACAGTGGCCTAACTATACCGGCTCAGGACCATATGTAGTGAACCAAGGTAATTATTGTTTGAAAAAATCATTTTGAATATAATGAAAAAGGTTTCATAACAATTCTTTAAGACTTATACGTCTAAAACTCAACAAAGAAGTTTTTATTGACCCTAAGAAGGGGTGCCGATAGGTGATTGAGGCGAACCGGAGCGTATGGAGGCCATTTTTTATGAATGAAAGTATATATTGACTATATCAACATTTGGGAACCAATGGAAGTGGGGTTAGAACATTTTGAGAACATCTAGAGCCTAAGAAGTTGATGTGAAGTTTTGGGTAGCCCCCTTGGCAAAACTGAGGATAGCCTACTAGAATGTGTGTCTAATGGAGCAATTTACTGCTTGATATTTGAAGTCTCATGTGTATTAAATATAATGAGTGATTTCAATGATAGAAATATAATTCGAGGGATTTTGTGCTATTTAGAAGTCAGAGAAGTAGTAATCAATAAAATGAATTGTGTCAACAAGAGCCTAAAGCCGTTTACAAAGTTCTGATAGCCAATTAAGGGATATTTATGGTATTTTCAATCCCTGATCATTGTTGTATTCATTGGAATTAAGTATTTACTTGTAAAAACTTACTATAATCCCAAAGAGCCGAGTCATGATGAAAAAGCTGTAAGGAGACGTAGCCCACTGCATTTCGTGTGAACTCCAGATTAAAATTGTTGTTGCATTTGAATGATTATTTGTTGCATTATGTTTCTATCATACATGTTAAATTTTCAGTAAGAACAAATGAACTTAAGACATAAACAAGAAAATTCATAAACCACTTTCAAGTAAATAATTCCGCAAAATTTTCAAGTACAAGATAGATCATTTAATTTAAACCGAGTGGTAGGTTCTTGAAATACATACAAGTTATCCAGAACATTTTCGTATCAATCGGGAAGAATGTGTATTTGAAAGTTTTCTATATGCTTTTCAAGGCCTAAAAGTCAATTTAATTTCTTATATATGGCTGAAAGATATTTGTTAGATGAAATTTTAGTTCTCAGAAGGCCTCAAGGACAAGTTAGGATATTTCTTTGGCCTGCCAATAGATTCTAGATGCTCTTATAGGCTTTCCTCTTCCTTTCTTGTTATATAAGGCATGAGGATTCATTTAAACATTGGGAACTTGATTTGTTAAGAGAAATTCATGGTTTTTGGAAGTGAAGAACACCAAAGGTTGTGGAGCCAGGATGGATTGCCTTGATTGATGGATGAAGGCTTGCTTACAAGATCCTTGTGTTTAGTTAATGGTGATGTATCTCTCATATGTTCATGTTTTTCTTTGTTTTCCATATGTCCATATGTCTATTTTTCAATAGCCTCGAAAACTATAGGATGAGAAATGTTGCTTGAGACACCTCATGCTACCCTCCCGTTACTAATATGCCATGTTTTCTTCATCGGGTTAGCTTTAAAGAATTCTTCATTTCTCCTTAGGCCCACCTTAAACTTGTCTATTTCATCGTTGCTTAATATGCTAGTTTATAAACATGATTCATGGTAATACTTGCTTGTTTAACACTATCTAAACTCCGTCTTGAAATCTCTCTTTGATGTACGATTATAGTTAAGCCAAAGAGGTCTGTTGATCTCGCTTCCTTTGAAAATGCTATCAGCTTGTTGTTCTTATAGTTTAATAATGATGTTTGTGTCTTCTTCATTTATTGATGCTTAGCTGGTCTTTTGAAAAGCAAATCTTTTAAAGTAGAACCATTGGAGTTAGATTAGTTCTCTGCTTCCTTGTTCCACCGTATTGTTTATCTTAAATGTTGAGTTTGTCTAAAAGTATTGTCAGCGTTGAGTAAATTGTGGGCCCTATCTCATGATTAATATATTTTTCTTATCGTATTTAAGACCTCTGCTCATAGGCATTAATGCTAGATTCTTAATTTCTTTGGTTCTACCTTGGTTCTCAAACTTCATGTCCATTTCACTCCTCACACATAAACTTAAAGATTCATTGCCTACACTAGATTTTCTCTCGTGATGTACCCCGATCCACTATTGAGATGTCAATGACTTTGCTATACTCCATTGCCCAACTGATTTGATAACCTCTCACTCCACCTATCTTACTTAGTCATCTTACCCCAACCAAAACAAACAAATAAACCGACACTTAACAACTAGCCCAAAATCAATCATCCAAAGCAAACAAGTTCAGCATCCTTCGCATAATAGAGAGAGCCCTCTCGATTCCAGAAGGCTAGGTCCTAGGACTCAAAATAATGGTCCGAGAGCAGCCACTGGCCATTTTGTTTACCAATATGCCAAATCACAAGACACTAACATAATGGTGAACGTGGTGGACTTTCGAGAAAGTCACAAGTCAACATTTTGTATCCATTGATTCATTAAGCCACCTCATCACCATCATTAACATAATGGCGATCACTTGGACCTATGAGTTAGTGACAATCTAAGTAGCCCTTAGGACTCTAGAACTTTGGATTAAACAAGATCCTATGATTTATAGCTACCTCATCACTATCACTAACACAATGGTGATCATGACAATTCTAATGTCGTTGAAAATCTAAGTATCCCTTTAGACTCTAGAAACTTTAGTCAAATCATACAACTTAACTGATAGCCTCCAAGAGTTGAGGAGATTGCAAATAAGATGATGAGCTTATGGAAAGGAGTCGTCAATAAGTGGGATTTGTATTTTTGGCGCAAAGTCTAGTTTAGACGATGTCACCATTTTCTTAGACATATGGATCATGTCTTGGTGAGTTGCAGGATGCTATTTGTGGATGGTTGGTCAAGTCGAAAATAGACACTTATATTTTTATAAGATGATTGTGTGGAATCTATTTTTTAGATTTCCAATCTTAAAAATAGATAAGGGTTTGGTTATTATTAGGTTTTAATAATATTCTGACTCTAAACATTATCTTATCCTCTTGGAGCACTTCAGTTAAGTGCATAGATGTGGGTACATGCAAATGAAAGAAGAATTACGCGATTCCTAGGTTTAGTGGAGTTATTGTATATTGATCTCTGGCTAGAACTCGTGTGACAGAGTTTGGTGGAGTTGATTGAGGAAGTTAGTGGAGTTGTATTCAATTTAACTAAGAGACATTTGAGCTAGTTGTATCTAGTCTAACTAATTGATACACTAGTGTGAGAGTGGTGAATTAATTATTAATTAATTCACTAATTATAAACTCGTTAAATCAACTAAAGAATACATTAGTTAACTTCAAAGGCATGGACAGTCAGTTGAGACCAGTTGGAGAGGTAGGTGAAAGAGCAAGCAGTATATCCGGTGTGACTATATCGGTGCATGAGTTTGCGACCACATCGATGGAGATGCCAATGAGGATTGTGCGCTGTATTACCAGAGGGATTCAAACTCAAGATGTGCAATTATTCCATCTGATTGCGTAATAGGAGGCAGGCTAATAGGTGAGGTAGATTGGAGCATGTGTTTTGTATGATCCGAGCTTGTGTAGTAACAATTAAAGATTGTAATTTCGAGAGCTTGTGAGGAGTTTGTACAATTATTGTTACATGATTCTATCATTATAATATACAAATAGTTGGGGGTTTTCAGATTTAAGCTTTCCCATAAATACTTGTTTATATGTGTGATTGTTTATGGTTTTAACGTGCGCATGCGATTGTTTATATTTCCTCAAATTGATGATCAATAGTAGAAGAGGTTATGTATTATGCATGAAGCTCAAATAGTGTGTGATCGTGATAATCTCTAAGAATAATTTAACAATTATTCAAATTTATACATGGCATCAGAGAGGATAGATCATTAAGAACAAGACATTGAAGCTTATGGAGTTTTGTGTTGGTGGAATCGAATTTGCAGCTAGCTTTTTCTGGTGTCAGTTAGATTTTCTTCAACGATTGTGATTGGAGTATTCCTCGAGGGCATCTTGAATTATATTGCATGGAAGGACAGATGAGGCGTGCTAGATGACAATGGGTTGAAGGAGTTCATAGATGCTCTAAGTCCCAAAGCCTACTTCTACCGATGCCGCCGTACTTGACGATGGCAAAAAGAAGACAAAATAAAGTTTTCGAAGGATTTCATGGAGGGTGAAGGATCACATAAGATTCAGACTTCATGGTAAGGCTTCTCCATTCTTGATGTGGAAAGCCTTCACGCATTTATTCCAGCGGGGAGCCGACCAGAGGAAGTTGGCGCCAAGGATAAACTCGAAACATAAATATGGAGAAAGGCTTAACGTATGCCCAAGTAGCCCACGAAGCTCATCCAACAGTGTGATGAGCCGGGCGTGGGGTGGATCAGTGATGATGAGGACTTGGTGAGCTTGGTTCTCCTTGGGATTCCGAAGAGTTGGCATTCCTATCGGACTCTGCCAATGGTCGGGAGAAATTGCCAGATGGGAGCGACTTGGTCGGATTCGTGTAAGAGGAGACATACAGAGTCAGACGGATCTTCATCAAATAACTCGATGAAGATAATTACACTTTCATACTAAAGCAAAGAAGGAAGAAAAGAAAGCTTCTCATTCCGTGCGAAAGGCAAGAAGCAGGACATGTCCAAGGTGAAGTGTTTTCATTGTCACCAACACGGACATTATGCTACAAATTTTCCGTTGCATGAAGAAAAATAAAGGTGGCCACAGACTGCACTGAGAGGCCTTAAATTTCAGCTTGAGCGTGATTTTCATTGATTTACATTGCTGGTCTCAAGTTTTATATGGGGTCGTTGTGGTTTCTGACAAGGTGCGTCTTTTCACATGATAGGAGATCGAGATTTTTTACTCGATCTAGATGAGAAAGATTCAAGTGCACATCGAGATGGGTGATGATGGTAGATGTATGGGGCATGGTCGTACGCATCTTCATTTCCTTTGAGAGGGAGTCCGGGTAAACCCTTCGTATTGAAGGAAGTGATGTATGTTCCAGATTGAAGAAGAATCTTATCTCTCGTGGCGATGTTAGAAGACAAGGGATATGATGTTGTCTTTAGCGAAGGAAAGGCTTTCATGGGTAGTAAGGCAACTAGTGAGGCCCGGAGATAGGCGTTCAAGTTAAGAACCTTATGAATTATAGTAGATGGCCGCGCAAAGAATGGCGGTGCAAGGCAAAAGGAGTGGTGAGTTTGGGATGATAGCGGCATTTGTGGCACCCAAGATTGGGCCACCTTCACTATGGAGCTTTGAAGATACCACAATGAGCATCGTGGTTTCCAAAGGCACTTATGCAACACTGAAAGGGATGTACCTGGGGGAAAATTTTTTAGCGTCAATTAACATGAAGGATAGTCGTGCTACGACGATCCTTGAGATAATTCACGTACATGTGTGGACCTTTCTCGGCCACTTTCGATAACAAAGCACAAGTATTATGTGATATTTGTTGATGATTTTTCTCGCAGGCCGGATCTTCTTCATGCAGAAGAGCAGAGTATACTCAGAGAAGTAGTGTGAGTTCAAGGCACTAGTTGAGAAAGAATCGGGAAGCAGTGAAGGCTCTTAGGAGCGACAATGATGGTGAATTCATCTCTCGCGAATTCACACTTCTTTAAATGCAGAAGAATTTGAAGAGAGCTCAGCACTTTACAGTCATACAGAATCTGTGGTTTCTAGTTTTAAGAATGTAATCCATCGTGAGTGTCACGTACTGCAATGTTGCATGATCGTGGCCTCCACCATCCACTATGGGAAGAGGCATGCACACACAAGATATGTGCAAAACCGTTGTCCTCACAGATAATAGCATGAGTACACCCGAGGAGGCGTTGTAAGAGGCTCCGGATATTTCCATTTGAGGATTTGGTTCAATTACATTCATGTGACTAAGGATGTGAAGAAGCTAGAGCCGATTCGTAGTTGGGATGCTTTTGGGGTACACTGATATGCCCCACAACTATCGTGTATATTTTCCTACGCCTAAGACTACAGCGACGAGATATCAAATTCTTTAGAGGAGAAAGCCATGAAGTGTTCGCTTGAGAGGGAGCCACACTTGCATGCAGATGAGGAAGCTATTAGTTCCTAAAGATGAGCCCCTCAAAGATGGATCAGCCACAAGAGGAGGTTCATGGAGTGGAAGATAACGTTCCTACGTGCCGCCAACCATCAAAGGAAGGGAAGCGTGACAATAAGCCGAGCGACCGGCTCAAGATGCAAAGAAGGTTGTAGAGCACCTACACGAGGAGCAGAAGACAACACTGACTTGTATCAGACATGGCTCTTATGAGCAAGTGTATCGTGATAAGAGCCATCCTCTTTCTAGCAAGCTATGAAGGATCCCGGCATGGGTAGGATGCCATGGTGGAAGAGTATGATTCGACTTTCAGAAACAAGGCATGGGAGATTGTCCCGAGGGCCGGGAGGGAACTTGTGGTTCGAGATGGATCTACAAAGTGAAGCAGTACTAACTTAGAGGGTGAGAAGTACAAGGAAAGATTTTTTGCCATAGGCTTTACACAAATTGAGGGGATCGATTATGAGGAGAACTTTTGCAACCCTGCCAGGTGTCTTCCAGGCCTGATACCTTGCTCTCCCCGCCGCGATGGGGTGGCACATTCTATCGATGGATGTGAAGACTACGTTCCTCAATGGGGTGATTGAGGAGGAGGTGTACATAGAGCAAGACGAAGTTTTGAGATCTTCAAGAAGAGTCGCATGTGCAGGCTCAAGAGAGTGTTGTATGTATGAAACAAGCACCCGTGCTTGGTACACATGGATAGAAAATTTTCTCACCTAATTTGATTCTAAGAGTGAGGCATTTGAACCTATACCAGTATTGTGGGTGGAGGTGGTAAGTTATTGATCATTTTACTTTATGTAGAGATGATCTGATTTTGACGTATGATGAGTTGTTGATACTCTCATGCAAGGAGCTTGATCTGCAAAGAGTTTTGAGATGCAGTTGACTTAGTCTCTTCATTATTTCCTTAGGATTGAAACTTCAGGAAGGCCAGAAATGATGACCGTTTGTTTCTAGGGTTAGTATGTCGTGAGATACCGAAGAAGTTCAACATGCATGGTCGTTAAGCCCGTTGATACTACTCTTCCCGGTGGTTGGATGAAAGAGGATGCTACTCGTGGGCCGAGGTAGTGATGCCACCGAAGCATCGACAAGCAGGGTCACTTATGTATTCGGTCAATACACGACCCAATATATGCTATGCAATTAACCAACTTTCACAAGTGCCGTGCTGGCCTACCAAGCTCTTTTAAATGCGGGGAAGCATGTATTGAGATATCCTTATGTACATCTGGAGGAAGGGATTGTGTGTGCTGCATAGTTGGATGAGGTGAAGCCATGTGGCTTCACAGATGCAGTATTGGGCAGTGGAGTCCAATGACGTAAAGAGCACATTTGGAGGGATTTTTAGTGACGGTCGACAGCTAGCTTTCTTGGTATAGCAGAAGGTGACATTCAGACACTCGCCGCAGCGAGGCCGAGTATGGCAGTTGAGTTTGGCTACATGCGAGGCTATATGGATGAGGAAGATCCCGTCTAGTTGTTTGGTTCAGTACTGGGAGCCTACTGTGATTTTACATTGTGATAATCACTTGCAACAAACTCTCGCTTAATATAAGATTTGATGATAGATCTAAACACATTGACATCCAAGATCATCATATTAGAGATTGTGTAGCAAATAAGACTTCCATGTTACTTTTCATATTATCTCCTACAGAGATCAGGGATGCTGATATCTTGACGAAGGCGCTCACCGTGGAGAAAATTCGAATACCACAGGGATAGGATAGGCTGCGTATAATCCTTATCTTCGCCGAGAGGGAGTGTTGAGATTTGCAACAAGATGATGAGCTTAGTGGAAAGAGCGCCTTCACTAAGTGGGCCCGCAGGCTTTGGCGCAGTATTTTTTTAGACTTATGTCTATTTTTAGACATATGGATCATGTCTCTATGAAGGTGTGATGGTATTTGTGGATGGTGTTGGGGTTCCCATGTTTTGGCTGCATTGGCAATACCAAAAGATGAGACAACATCGAACCACTTTCGTACCCAGGGGATCTAGCCCTCCTAGCTCCACAAAGGGATCTCTCTATATTTGCCAAAGCATATGTCTTTGAGGCTCAATGTTTCAATGTTAGGCTAGTTATGGGGCTCGTGGTTTGTTTGTTTAATTTGAGTTTGCTGTTGGGAATCGTAGAAATAAGTGTCCAATACAAGACAAGGATGAACAAAAGGGAAGCTAGGAAAAGGTAGATAACTCAGAACATCAAGGCCATCAAGTAAACGGAGTCAGTGAAAGGGTTTACTTGTGTTCAATGTGCAAGCTTTCAGCTTGGGCAAGTCATCTAAATCATCCGGATCTTAAAGTAGATATTTGGAATGGGACACTTACATTAAAATGAAAGGAGGAGAACCAACCACTTATCTAGAGATCAGACCGTAGGTCATTTAACTCCAGTTCGGGTTGGACAGAATTAGAGGCAAAACAAGGGATCTTGGAAAATTTACCGTTGCGCAAGGTCGCTAGTGGACAAGGCTAACACTAATCCCTGCATTCAAACCTTCCTACCAAATCCTAACCATAACATCTAAATAGAGGATTTCATCAATTCATACATCGTAAAGCAAGCAATAACATCCACTACACTGCTAAACCAATTTAAATCAATATTTCAGATACACATTTAAGCAGAAAACATAAAGGGCTGGGAGAGTAGCAACATAGGGCACCTAACAAGGGTGAATCCTATGCCAAACTTCTGATGCAAGCCAGTAGAAATGAAATGACATGAAACATGAAATAAGATCAAGTCAATCACAAATACAGAGAAAGAGGAAACATCACCAGCTTCTTTAGATCAGGATCCAAAGAAATGTGCTTGTCATATTAAAAACAAAACCAATCAGGTACAACATTGCCCACAGCTTGAACATTCGGTCTGAATACATCAAATCTCAGCCTATCTTACAATATACATAGAGAACTTGTCTCAAGAGGAACAATGTTTGTGTTTCACTGATATCTCATCAACAACCATTACAATGTTTCCTTCTGTGCTTTACAGCAAAGGGTGAGCCTAAGATCGACTGAAGGAGTAGGTGAAAATTAAATGTATCTTTAAACACAAAAATGAATGCAGGGCCGAAACCCATTTTTATTGACATGCTGTATATTTAATCTCTGTCACCTTCCTTGTGAGAGAATGATCTGCTCCATATTTGATCTTGATATCTTTTGGCTGAATTACTCCTGGATGATTTCAACAAAAATGAAATAAACTGCTAGGAAGGTCTGTCTCATAAATGTCTGACTGTTTTTGAGCTGTAGTTAGGGCAGAAATTCTTTCAGGGATGTTATGTATAATAAAAGTTGTATGGGCGCCCTGTACTTTGATAAAGAGAAACATTCTGCTGACAAATAACCCTGATGGTACCTTTTACTTGTGCACAGGATCCTTTGATCGATCCTCGGGGTCTGTAATCTGCTGTTTTGTCTCTAAAAACATTGACTTAGGGCTCGAGATCTTCATTAGCTTGCCTTGATCTTCTTGCTTGTACTGAATGACTCTGCCTTTTCAATTTTCTTCTGACAGGGTAGCTCGAACTTTTAATAGCGCTGAAAGGTTTTCCATAGAGTTTTGGATCCTCTTCTTTAAATCAAATCCTGTCAGCTGCTTTCTTTGACTATCCCATGGCAGTACAAACTCTTGGATTTAATACTGTCTGCACAACTTTTCCATTTAGAATCATGGCAGTCTTTCACCTTTGGAAACCCTGCAAAACAACGAACTGTGAAGAGAAAACATGGGCAGGAATGGTGAAGGTGACGAGGACTATGATCATGGCTATGCTGACGAGCTGGAGGAGAAAATTGTGGAAGAAATGGTGAAAATCACTCTGGTATATGGTTGGCGGAGCACGAAGATAATAAACATGAAAAATGAATGAAAAACACGTAAATAAACCATTTTATGTAATGGAAAAGGAATATGTATGGAGGGTACTTGTGGCAATGACGTGGCGAGACGGGGTGACGGGGCGAGGCGGGAGACCGTGGAATGGTCAACAGTGCATGGACAGATCTGGACCGTTGATCGGGCGGAGATTGACGGCAGGGAGCGACGGACGGGGGGTCAGCTGGTACGATGGGCAGAGGTTAAACAGTGTGTGGCTTGAACGGACGACAACCGTTGGATGAAGGGCTTTGGATCGGACAGCTCTTAGCAATTCCGCAACCCGGCCACCAACCAAACATTAATGCGCGAAATGAGAGCGGTTTTGCCGCCGTACATGAGACACATGGCCAGCACTGAGTGGAATCGATGAGCGATGGAAGAAAACCGCCAGCTCGCAAATGGTGGTGTGGAAAATACCAGTGGATTTGGAACAGTGCGCAGGGATGGGAGTGGGGACCACTGATCGAAAGGGCTCCACGCTGTCGGATCATACATTAATTTGGACAGCCGAGATCTGAACAGCGCAGGGTTAACTCAGCAGCAAGCTGGCGGTGATCAATGGGGTATGGGAGGTTGAACCGCTCGACAATTAACATGGAGGGTACCCCCCGTAGCTGACTAGTTGATCGGGCGTTGACCGCAAATCAATGGTCGGTAATGACTACGGGGCCTCACCTCATATTATGCGTACGGGCAAATGGAAGCCCCCGTAACCACCATTTTGTGGTGGCTCTGCCTATGCACCACCACATGCCGCAAGCGCGCCACCAATTCACCACCGCAGTGGGAAAATTCACTAATTACTGATCTTTAATGCACATCCAGTCTTCATTTTCCCGAGTCATTTTTCATAAATCCCGTTACTGCAAATGATCCTCTCTAATTTCCTTGTCCTTGCATCAGAGGCCGCACATTATGTCAGTCTTTTTATCATTTTTAAACCTGCAAAACACGAAAACTGTGAGTAAAACCATGGATGGGGTGGAAGATGAGGTGGAGGAGGTGAATGAAAGGAAGAAAGGGACTTTGACAAAGGGAGAAAAAAAATGGGGGAAAGTGGTATTTGCAGGGATATACAGTGGCTCCACATGGGGATGGCTTCTCCTTGGAGGAGTCAAGAAACCAGAGATGATCTTTGGAGTAGGCCATATTCCTGCTGTCATAAGCCATCTTTCTTCTTCAATTTTAACTGCCACAGTATGATAGAAACATCAGCAAAAATAGTTCCCAACCAATCTACCTACCCAAACTACAGTTCTACAATTTTCCCTTGGGTGCATTTGAACTAGCAGACCCTTTACATTTTATTTTTCAAAACAAAAACAAACCTATTCTAAATCTATCCTTATTGCTCCATGAGGCTAGATTAGACTATTGGCCTCATACAATTCTCTACCTAATCTACTACCTGTTGGGATTAAACTGTCCAACAGGTTTCTTCACCTACATTCTAAGACAGGAAATTTAAACACAGCCAAGCCAGGATTAGACTGTCTGACTTGCTGGACAGAAACTTGTAGAAGACAAAACTGTGAAGGCATAGAATTCTGCAACTTTGAAACATTCTTCTTTCTTTCTTGTGACTCGGGTTTTGAGCATATTTGAGTCACCTCTTTTCTTTGCTTCAGCTCAGGTTTTGGGCATATTAGAGCTGGTTCTTCTTTCGCTGCTGATCCAGATTTTGAGCTTATTAGGACCAGCTATTCTACTTCCTTTGGCTCGGATTTTGATCAGGTTTGAGCCATGCTTTTTACTTCAGAGGTTCATGTTTTGAGCATGTCTGAACCTATCTTTTCATTATGTTTTTTGGAACAATTTCGCTTTTTCTGAAAATGAAAACTTGCAATGGTATGTACAATGGAGATGAAACTAGAAATGGAAAATCAATAGAAGTAATGTTTGAGAATCCTGCCATTGACAGGACCCCCAAAAAATTATGTGCCATCAAGTTCTTGTAGAAAAAATGCATTAGGACCCACACTGGCCTGGATTATGTATGGACCTTGCCACAAACTGTCAAACTTGCCATGTTTGCCTTTGTCCTCTCTTCTCGAATCCCATCTCGGAACCTTATCTCCAACCTTGAAATCTGAAGCTTTGGTTATTTTGTCAAACTGTCTCTTTATGCCTTCCTGTAATTTGACAGCTCTGCTATAAACCTGCTCTCTTGTTTGCTGCAGATGGATAGTTTCATTTATTCTCCTTACCATATTGTTTTCCTCTAATTGGATCTCCTGGACAAGTTTGATCACTGGAACTCCGAGACTAGTAGGAAAAACTGCTTCTGTCCCATAAACGAGTTGAAAGGGTGACATGCCAATAGATTTCTTTGTAGTGAGCCTATCTGCCCACAAGGCATGTATCAACCTTTTATGCCATGACCTTTTGTTTTCTTCCAGCAGCTTCTTAATGATTGTAACCAGGCTTTTATTTGATGATTCAACTAGGCCATTACCCTGGGGGTAATAGGAAGTTGAATTTCCAAGTGCTATTCCATACCTGTGACAGAAATCAACCATTCTTTTGGATCTGAAAGCAGCAGCATTGTTAGTGATTATTTTCCTTGGACAACCAAAACGAGATAAGATGAAGTCTTCTAGGAACCTAATGATGACAGAGTCAGTGGCATTCCTAATGGGTATAGCTTCTATCCATTTAGTGAAGTAATCTGTAGCAGTTAGGATCCATTTATGTTGTCCAGAGGAGGCAGGATGAATTTTTCCTATAAAGTCTAGGCCCCATTGCATGAAAGGGCCTTCTATGGTAATCGATTGCAGAGGGAGGGGAAGGAGCTTTCTTTTTCCCTCAAAGATTTGGCATTTGTGGCAGGTAAGAATCATTTTATGGACATCAGTAAAGAGTGTAGGCCCATAGTAACCAGCCCTGAGTATCTTATTTGCAGTGGCTTTCCAACTCAGGTGGCCTCCACACTCCCCAGCATGGAATTCTTGTTTGACTCTTTCAGCTTCAGTTTCAGACAAACATTTCAGCAAAAGGCCATTTGAATTTTTCCAATATAGACTTTCATTCATAATGTAGTAATTTCGAGCTTTGAGTTTTATGAATCTGGCCTTTTTCTTAGACAGTTCTGGGGGGGGCATTGAGGTTTGTGAGCACGTAAAGGATATCAGTATACCAAGGAGAGTTCTGAAACTGCTCCTCAACAGTTGAATGGGGCAATCCTTCCTACTCATCTAGGGTATTTATCATGTTAATGTCAAGAGCCCGTAGATTAGATTCAGCCATTAATTGGGCCAGGCCTTGACCTTTGACCAGTTTGGTAGGTTTTATTTCAATGTCATATTGTAGGATTGTAGCAATCCATTTGCCCCTTTTCCCATCTGGGTCTTGGGACAAGATATCCTTGACCACGTTATTTGGCACAAAAGCAATGGTGTGAGAATGTAGGATGTACACCCTAAATTCTTTTAAGGCCTTAATCAAGGCATAGGCCTGCTTTTCCATGATGTTGTACTTTAAGGGTGCATCTCTTAAGGCTTTACTGAAGAAGGCTATAGGCTATTCATTACCTTCTGAATTTTTTTGCAGCAAAACTGCAGCTATTGTGTGTTGGGAGGCAAATGAAAAGATCAAAGAACCTTTTGAGAAGTCAGGGCTGATAAGGACAAGGGCCTGAGTGAGTGCAAGTTTTACTGACTCAAAATATTTCTTGGCTTCAACAGTCCACTTAATTCCTGCATCTTTCTTTAGCATTTCAGTCATTTTTCTAAGATTCTCTGCCATATTAGGAATGCATCTCCTGAGGAAATTGATCTTCCCTATAAAGGACTGCAACTCCTTGATGTTCCTTGGATGTGCAATTTGAAGTATTCCCTCAACTCTTTGTGGGTCTATCCTAATCCCTTTCTCAGATATAATGTGGCCAAGAAGTTTACCTTCTTGCAGCCCAAAAACAATTTTCTTAGGATTTAAGGACATGTTGTACCTTCTACATTTCTCAAAAACTTTCCTCAGATGTTTCAGATGTTCTTCTTTAGTTTTAGAAAAGATAGTCAAGTCATCCAAGTAGATAACTACAAAGTGTCCAATCTCATCTGAGAAAGCAATGTCCATTGCTCTCTGGAAGGTAGCTCCAGCATTCATCAATCCAAAGGGCATTTTCACATACATGAAGATGCCCCATGGAGTGGTAAAAGCTGTTTTGAGTTGATCTTCTGGGAGTACCAGAACTTGGTTGTATCCTGAAAAACCATCAAGCAGGGAGACCCTTTTAGAGCCTACTACCTTCTGTAGGATATGTTCCATTCTAGGCAAAGGGTAGTTGTCTTTCAAGGAGACTCTGTTGAGGTTTTTGAAGTCTGTGCATAGTCTGATCTCCCCTGTTTTCTTCCTTACAGCCACTAAGTTTGACACCCAATCATAAAACCTTACAGGGACTATAATGCCTGCATCATACATCTTCTTGATCTCTTTCTCTACTGCAGGCAATTGTTTTGGATTGATTCTTCGAAGTTTTTGTCTGAAAGGCCTCTGATTTTCCTTTAGTGGTATCTTATGTTGTATGATGTTGGTGTCATAGGCCTTTAAGTCTTCATAGCTCCATGCAAACACATCAATGAATTCCTTAAACAGGTCTATGTATTTCTTTTTCATGTCTGCGGGTATAGACTTGGCCAGTTTTATCATTTTGGGCTTATCTTCAGTGCCGATGTTGCATTCTTCCACATCAGAATCAGCATGTTCTATTTTGGGATTTTTTGCTACGTCATTAAAGTCAAAAAGGTCCTCTAAGGGTGCCAGGCCTCTGGGTATATTCTTGTCTTTGGCCTGCAATACCTCAACCTCTTCGTTTTCTGCGTTTTCACTATTTTCGTTAAAATTTCCAGTTTTATCAGAAAAAAGATTTATTGCTATGTTACAGGGAGTTTCTACGTTACAGGGTGTTTCTTCCTCATCTGAGGAATCTTCATCTAGGCAGAAGCTATCAAATTTGGAGTCTAAATCAGAAAATTCAAACTCATTTTTGCCTATCAGAAAATCCTTAATCTGTTTGTCTCCTTCGAAAACCTGCCAGTATTTTTCATTGTCTGGCACCGCAGGTCTGAATTTGGTCTGGATGATGATCTGTTGGTCATTGGGGGCCTTAGGATACAAACTAGCTAGGCAAGCTAATCCATTAGCAGCAGCGTTTTGACCCCTAGGAATGAACACTAATTTATATTCAACGAATGTTTTCAACAGATCCAGAGTGTCATTCCTATATGATCTTAGTCTGGGATGTTTTGCTGAATACTCACCATTCACCTGTTTTATAACTAACTCTGAGTCTCCTTGTACAGCTATCCTATGGGCTCCTAATTTCTTCAACAGATTCAAGCCCAAAATGAGAGCCTCATATTCTGCAATGTTATTTGTACATTTGAAATGCAGATTTACAACATGAATCTCCGTGTGGTTACTCTCTGTGTTACGTATCCATACCCCTGCTCCAGCATTTTGCCTAGTAAAGGACCAATAGAAATTCATTTTCCACAGGGGTTCTCTGTTTAATTCATTTTCATCCCCTCCCCTACAGCTGGGTTCGCCATTATGTTGAGTTGTAAGGTCTGTACTAGGAGAGGGGTTATTTTGTTTTTCATGTAGGGTATCAGTTCGAACAGGGGGATTGATCAGCTGACTATGTTTTGATTTTGTTTTTGGTTCACTCAGAGTTACGTTTTCCACATTTTTCCCATGGTCTCCTTCATCGTATTCTTCTAGAGTAGCCATTATGTTGAAATCCATGGGCTCTACGTTTGTATCTCCATTTTCTGATCTTGGCTCTTCTAAGGGTTGGTCATTGTAGAGAATGAAAGAGTCCAGATCTATATGTACAGAGTATAGTGGTGATTTTTCAGGTTTCTTGGGGCTACTGACTAGGAATTTCATTTGAGATTCTCTATACAGTCTTCTAAGCTGGCAGAATATAGGGATGGTGGCATATGAACCATCCATCTGCATTGTCCCTTGCAGTTTGGCTCCCCATGATCTTGATAATAGCATGCCATACTTAGGTGGCACATCTGCCACCACAACATCCATGACCATACATTTAGCAGGAATCTGGGTTAAACTCACACATAAGTCTTTGATGAGGCCTAGGCATTTTACTCTGCTAGAGTCAAATGAATATAAGTCTTTGTAGGGTCTAGTGATTTCTAGGCCTAGCCTCTCCATCACTACCTTGGGCATTAAGTTGTGAGACGCTCCAGAATCATGCATTGCATTGTGCAAGATCTTGTCATGAATGTTGAGACTGATATAAAAAGGTGGAACTACCCCTTCCTGAAACTTTCCCTCAATCTTTGGACCAAACAGCAGGGCGGGTTGATCATCACTCAGATTTACAGTGTCACTATTACACTCAGATTTAATGCTTTCAAAATCTGGCCTTTATATATATCCTGAGTGGCCAACTCAGATAATGGTACAAAGATTTTAATTTTCGCAATCTCACTCTCTAAATTGAAAGTGGACTGGGTCTTTGGAATGTTCAACTCTGTCTTATTTGTTACTACCTCAGTAGTTGAATTAGTTTGTGATTTTTCACTATGTACAGGGTTGGGAATTGTTGTATCAGGAGCACTAACTGTGGTGCTAGTACTGCTAGTTGGTTGACATTGTTTTTCAGTGTTTTGGTTGTCTTTTTCTTTTTCTTTTCCAGAACCTTCAGCTACTAATTTGGAATTCTCAGCAGTTGCTTTAGAAGTTTTGTCAGGATTTTTCTTGATTGTAATCTCGGGAGTCTTGGCTTTAGGAGTATCTTGGTTTTTCTTGCTCCTAAGTTCATATTGTTCCCTGACTTTCAACATGGCATTTTCAAATCCTAATCTATAATCCTCAGACTCAAACCACTCCTCATCACAACCAGTGGTGGAGAGCTGGTCTTCTTCTGAATCATAATTTAGGATTGAGTCTTCTGTTTCAAACATTTTTATTGCATTCCCTTCAGACTCTTCTATGATTCCCTCATCCTCATATAGAAAGTTTTGGAAAGGGGGAATAACTTGTTGATATGGTTCTTTCTGTCTGTTGGGAGTGGAATTGTTGTTTCTTCTAAAGTTCTGGTTCTGGTTTTGATTTCTGTTTTGGTTACTAACTGTGACAACCATTCTCTCCATCATTTTTTGTAGCTTATCCACATTTTTAGATAATCTATCATAGTTTGGATCAGAGGTGGAAGCTACGTTGTCATCCCTATATGTTACCCTCTTTTCAGCTTTTAGTCTTGCCCTTTTTTCCATTAAGTTTGCTTCTATGGTTATGGCTCCTTTCTGCATGTCTTCCAGTGTGGTATACTCTTTATCTCTAAGCTCATAGGCCATGTCAGCATCAAATCCATCAGGATATTTTGCTAGGGCCATACCTTGTGGAGGTTTCATGTGTGGAGGGAGAGCATTATAAATGTTGTTGAATCTAGTGGTGTAATCGTGAACACTCTCTCCTACGTTCCTCTTAAGGGACATGTATTCTGCAAGGAGCTGGCGAGGGTTTGCTCTAACCTCCCACTTGTTTATGAAGGTCTGGTATAATGCAGGGAGATCTTGAATACTGCCAGGAGGTAAACCTTTAAACCATTTCTTCACCTCACCTCCTAAGCTTTGGGCAAAGATTCTCATTTTGATTGTTTCATCATCAATCTCCATATAATCAAAAGAATCCTCCATCTTATATACATGTGGCTGAGCTATGATGGATTCTTTAGCAGTGAAGTGTGGGATTTTTGACTGATAATCATTGGGCAAGGGTAACAAGGGTTGAGGTAACAACAGAGGTGCATACCACGCTACCATGATAATGTTCTGATGGGGTATAGGGTTAGCTTGAGCAGATGGTATTTGGATGACAGGGATGTTTGGACCAGCAGAAGTCTGTTGAGCAGATCTAGGGTGAGAGAGCCCCAAGTTTTGAAGGAAGTGAAAATCAGGTGGTGTGGAAGGAGGGGTTTCACTGTCCCTAGTGTTTTGACCACTGTTAGATGGTGTATTGTAGACCTCAAGGTCTTGCTGGTCTAGATGATTGAATGACCTAGTTCTCGGTAGTCTATTAGGTATGTCTAGGTCAGGGGGGAAATGTGCTAGAGCTGTTAGGTTTTCTGGTGCAGAATTAGCTCTAAGAATGTGGCTGGAAATG
This sequence comes from Pinus albicaulis, assembly GCA_034641835.2. Classification (NCBI taxonomy): domain Eukaryota; kingdom Viridiplantae; phylum Streptophyta; class Pinopsida; order Pinales; family Pinaceae; genus Pinus; species Pinus albicaulis. The sequence goes on from CM076581.1 coordinate 97,432,180, forward strand.
GTTGGTCTTTTAGGTATAGGAGATCCTTTGAGGATACTCTCTGGATTTTCAACTATTTCTGGTGGGTCAGGGTTGGGATAAGCTCTTGTATGGATGGTTCTGTGAGCCAGAATGTTGTTCTTGAACTAAGCAACTTAACCCTACTTGTTACTTCTATTGTGGTTGATATTGTCTCAGGGCTGGTCTCCCAGCGGAGTCTTCATTATGTTTCGGGTCTGGTCTCCCAGTGGAGTCTGATGTGAAACCAAGATGATCAGCAGGCCTACTGATCACTAGTGGAGTCTTTTAACGTTTAGGAGCTATGGAGTCGCTAGGTGGAAAGGTTTAAGGTATTTCAGGGGATACACTGTCCACCACAGTGCTGATGAAATATCCCTTTTCAAGGATATCCCACTAAACACAGCAAACTCTAACCAGAGATTGACTGGGAGGGCATTTACCAGATATGTCACCTCAAAGAAGAGGATGAGATCCGGAGGCTACCTGGCCCTTTCTAGGCTCTGTCTAAGAGTATGGGGTAAAACACACAAGAGGTAAGTGGAATGGGAAGGATAAGTGTTTTACTACCAACCTAACCAGATATTCTAGGTTTTTTGAGGTTTGGAGATGTATCAAGATGAAAGTACTCTGAAATTCCCCAGTGGAGTCGCCATTATGTTGGAGTTCCCATGTTTTGGCCAGGTTGGCAAGACCAAAAGATGAGACAACATAGAACCACTTTGGAACCTCAGGATCTAGCCCTCCTGGGTTCAGAGAGGGATCTCTCTATGATATGTCAAAGTTATAACTTTGGAGTTCAGTTTGAAGGTATTAGGCTAGGTATGAAGCACATGGTTTGTTTGTTTGATTAAGAGTTTGGTTGTTGGGAATCAGGAAAGAAGAGTCCAATATAAGGCAAGGGTGAGCATAGAGTAAACTAGGCAAAGGTAGATAACTCAGAGAACATCAAGGCCATTGGGCAATGGAGTAAAGAAAGGGTTTACTTGTTGTTCAATGTGCAAGCTTTCAGTTGGGCTAGTCATCTAAATTATCTGGATCTTTAGAGATACTAGGTGGAATGGAACATTAAGGACTGAAGATGAAAGGAGGAGAACCATCTAATCCAGTCTATAGATCAGGTCAGAGGTCATTTAACTCCAGACCTGCTTGGACCAAATCAGAGGAAATACAAGGGATCTTAGAAAGGCTAGCTGGTCGTGCAAGGATCCTAGTGGACAGGGTTAATACTAGTCCCCGGTGTTCCCAAACCTTCCAGCTAAATCCTAACTAGAACATCTAAATATAGATTTCATCAATTCATACATCAGAGAGCAGGCAATAACATCCACTACACTGGTTAAACCATTTGAAATCAATATTCAGATACACATTTAAGCAGAAAACATAAAGGGCTGGGAGAGCAGCAACATAGGGCACCTAACAAGGGTGAATCCTATGCCAAAATTACGATGCAAACCAACGAAATGAAACATGAAAAATAAGAACCAATTAATCAAAAATACGAGAGAAAGTAGAGCATCACAGTGCTTTAGATCGGATCCGAAAGGATAATACAACGTATGAAACAAAAACAACACCAATCAGGTACATCATTGCCCATAGCTTGAACATTCAGTCTGAATACATCTAATCTCAGTCTATCTTACAATATACACAGAGAACTTGTCTCAAGAGGAGAATACTTGCATTTCACAGATATCTCATCAACCACCATTACAATGTTTCCTTTTGTGCTTTATAGCAAAGGATGAACCTAAGATCGACTGAAGGAGTAGATGAAAATTAAATGTATCATTAAACATAACAATGAATGCAGGGCCGAAACCCATTCTGCTTGACATACTGTATATTTAATCTTTGTCACCTTCCCTGTGAGAGAATAGTCTGTCAGTTTGATGTGTGTACGACATTTGCAGATGAAGTACTCTGGTGTCGTGAACAAAAAATGAAATAAACTGCTAGGAAGGTCTGTCTCATAAATGTTCTGGCATTTTCAGGTCTGTTGTCTGGTGGAAAACACTTCAGGGACATGGTGCATAATAAAAGCTGTATGGACACCATGTACTTGATGAAGAAAAAACATTCTGCTGATGAAAAACCCTGATATTACCTTTTTCCTGTGCTTGGGATCCTTTGATCAATCCTCGGGGTCTGTAATCTGCTGCTTTGTCTCTAAAAACATTGACTTAGGGCTCGAGATCTTCATTAGCTTGCCTGGATCTTATTGCTTGTACTGAATGACTCTGCCTTTTCATTTTTCTTCTGACAGGGTAGCTCGGACTTTTAATAGCGCTGAAAGGTTTTCCATAGAGTTTTGGATCCTCTTCTTTAAAGCAAATCCTGTCAGTCACTTTCTTTGACTATCCCATGGCAGTACCAACTCTTTGATTTAATATTGTCTGCACAGCTTTTCCATGTAGAATCATGGCGGTCTTTCACCTTTGGACACCCTGCAAAACAACGAACTGTGAAGAGAAAACATGGGCAGGAATGGTGAAGGTGACGAGGACTACGATCATGGCTATGCTGACGAGCTGGAGGAGAAAATTGCGAAAGAAATGGTCAAAATCACTCTAGTATATGGTTGGCGGATCACGAAGAGAATAAACGCAAAAAATGAATGAAAAACACATAAATAAACCATTTTATGTAATGGACTAGGAATATGTACGGAGGGTACTTGTGGAAATGACGTGGCGAGACGGGCGAGTGGGAGACGGGTGGAACAGTAAAAAATGGACGAGATGCAAACGTCGATCGGGCGGAGATCAATGACGAAGGGACATGTGGATCAGCCGGACACTACCACATGCCCTCGATGGGCAGAGGTTAAACAGTGTGTGGCTTGAACGGACGACAACCGTTGGATGAAGGGCTTTGGATCGGACAGCTCTTAGCAATTCCGCAACCCGGCCACCAACCAAACATTAATGCGCGAAATGAGAGCGGTTTTGCCGCCGTACATGAGACACATGGCCAGCACTGAGTGGAATCGATGAGCGATGGAAGAAAACCGCCAGCTCGCAAATGGTGGTGTGGAAAATACCAGTGGATTTGGAACAGTGCGCAGGGATGGGAGTGGGGACCACTGATCGAAAGGGCTCCACGCTGTCGGATCATACATTAATTTGGACAGCCGAGATCTGAACAGCGCAGGGTTAACTCAGCAGCAAGCTGGCGGTGATCAATGGGGTATGGGAGGTTGAACCGCTCGACAATTAACATGGAGGGTACCCCCCGTAGCTGACTAGTTGATCGGGCGTTGACCGCAAATCGCGATGGTGACTATGGGGCTTCCTCATTTGGTGCATGCGGGAAAATGGCGGGCTGCCGTGCGTTCTCCCCATTTTTTGTGGTGGCTGCGGCTCCACCACATGCCGCCAGCGCGCCACCAATTCACCACCGCAGTGGGAAAATTCACCAATTCCTGCTCTTTAATTCACGTCCAGTCTTCATTTTCCCGAGCCATTTTTCATAAATCCCGCTACTACAAATGATCCTCTCTGATTTCCTTGTCCTTGCATCAGAGGCCGCACATTATGACGGTCTTTTTATCATTTTCAAACCTGCAAAACACGAAAACTGTGAGTAAAACCATGGATGGGGTGGAAGATGAGGTGGATGAAAGGAAGAAAGGGACTTTGACAAAGGGAGAAAAAAAGGGGGGAAAGTGGTATTTGCAGGGATATGAGGGGTAATATAGGCCTCTTTTGAGAGATGGATCGGTAGAGAGTATACATATTGGAGGCACAACACATAGGGACTCGGGAGGGATGAATTTTCGGGGGAAAGGCATTCCTTGAAGGCTCTAAACAATCCGGCTGACTTGCTTGCGAAATTTCACGGGGGGCTAACGGGTCCAACTTCATAACTTCATAAGACATGAATCAGAACTATAGAAGTGAGCGCAAAAGGTTGATGGCGAGTTTTAACCTATGCTAAGGGTTTTGAGCAAGATATATATTTGGTGATCCAAAGTCTACAACCGTGTTTCGAGCGCTGCGAGGATAATATGGTTTCAAACCATCACGAATGGGCGAAAAGGCCGGAGCGGGGTTTCAAATTGTGGTAAAAGTTTGGAGCAAACAAATATAAATAGTGAGTCCAACGTCATGGAGAGTGAAGGCATGAAAGGGATAAACACGCATCCCCGGTTTCAAAACCATAAGATAGTTACAAATGGGCGCAATGTGTTGGTCGTGCGGTTTCAATATATTGGTCAACTTTACGTTGGAAGTGGGTTGGAGATACATCGACCATATTTGCATGGAGGCCAATGTGAGTAGCGGATTTCCAACTTACAATAAATCATTTTAGATATACACTATAAAGCGGTCAATCATTCAACGCGGAACAGAAAACTACGTGGACATGTGCAAATGGGCATGAATATTTTGATTGGCTCAAAATCTGCATGGCGACATTTTGACTGGCTCAAAATTGGCTAGATTTTTAATTGGCAACCTGTAACCATGTTTTAACCTGTGCAAGTCACATATGTTTTCAAAACCATACAAGACTGCCCAACAAAGTGTACGAGGAACACCATAGATAGGACCAAACATTTTATGCCGAGGTTTTAATCTATGAAGAAAATGTATATGATGGTCGAACTTACGTCTAAAGCATGCAAAGGTTTCAACATTCTTGTCAACACTAATCGTGCTCCTTACCAGTTGTTTCCTGCCCACCTCCTGTTCGCCTATATGGAATAGCTCGCCAGGGAAGAAAGTTTCCCATGCAAAGTGTTGCTTTCAGTAACCGCGCATATCTCAGTATTTCGGTGGAGGGGACAATGTTTGGTATTACCCAACGTTGATTTAGATGTGACAGCGTGAAAAGTGGCATGCAATTCCATCTTGGATGCATGCGCGTGGATTTAGCTGAGATAGTGTGAAATAATGGCAACAAAAATCTCGTCCATAATGAATGCCCACAGATTCAACTGCTTTGTCATCGCTGCAGGATACAGATCTACTAGAAGAAGAAAAACACTCATTTGGACAAGCAGAACATTGATATCTAATCCCTGTTTCCTCATTGTGAGAGTTTGGTCTCCTCAGGCCTTTTCCTCATGGCTTTGTCTTTACCAGACATCGACTCACATGAGGTCTCTCTATGATAGCTTCGATACGTAAAATTGGCACACGCGTTATTTGAACCTAGACGAGACATATGCTCCACATCAGGAGGGGCCTCTTCACAGTGTTTTCTCCCACAGGAATTCCAAGCTCTTGAATGTCAAAGCAGACGGTGGCCTTCGGGATATATTAGTTTACGATGTGCTAAATTTTTTTGGCATCTGTAAAAGGCTCAGTAGCTACTGTAGTGCATGAATTAAAACATCCACCATTCGATCAGTGAGCCTATCGAAGAAGCCCTGCAACGCTAACGGCCTTGGGCCCCATAGACAAGGTCGAGATCTCAGTGCACTACGATGATGATCTGACTGTCTAAAATGAAGGAAACTGTTGCAATAATGGATAACATGGTGCAACCAGGAGGGGAAGAATTTCGTGGAAAGGCCTAATCAACCCTGCTGATGGTCTGTCAAAACTCGCCTCTTCCTCCAACTACGACCAGATCATATGTTAGAGGGACATGTCCATACATGAAGCCCACGCCTACCATTAAAGAAATATTGTGCTGTTACACCACCATTAAAAAAAAATGAAATGTAGATGCAAAGTTTTTGTGGTATGACTAGCATAGGATCGTAAGTGAGGTCACAGTTCTCCTCGGTCAAGATACCTGAGATTCTCCGATTGAAGATGGCAAGTATTGGTCCTCTAATGAATGGGAAAACAATGAGCATGAAATACCTACGGCGAACACTGAGAATGTGAATGAAGACGACCTTGTGCGTGGGGAAGATGATGGTCCTGACGGAGAAAGGGCACAGAGAAAGCTTAACCTAGCCATTATCTCCGACGATTGAGTAGTTGACCACACAGGGGTCTAATTTATTATTTTCATTCTTACAATTGATTAAAATGCCCTTAGCATTATTATTATTCCATCAAGAAGATTTGTGACCTGTGTTATTTTATTGCAGGAAGAACCTTTGGGCTTACACAAGGAGCAAATATTTTTCCCCAGCAAACAGCGGGACCTTTTCAAAACAAGTACATCCTCATGAATCTCCGAAGAAAACACTTTAAGTTCGAGAGCACCTAGCCACGTCCACCAAAAGAAGGCCACAAGTCGCAAATCCCAAGAGGTTGCAGGTCGCAGATCTGGCGAGGTCGCAGGTCGCAAGGTCGCATATCTTTGATTTTTTAGCACTTTTGCGACCACGCGACCCGACGGCCTAGTCGCAAGGTCGCAAGGTCGCATTTCTTCATTTTCCTCCTTTTGCGACCCCGCGACCCCGCGACCCGGTGACCTAGTCGCAAGGTCGCAAGGTCGCACCTCTTCATTTTTTTCGCCTTTCTGTTTCCACGACCCGGTGACCTGGTCGCAAGGTCGCGAGTTGCGTTTCTTCGGTTTTCCTCCTTTTTGCGACCACAGCGACCCGGTCGGTCGCGGTCGGCAACAATGGCTCGGGTCACGGGTCGCAGAACAGACTAAAAATATTGGGGTATGAGTATGGCGGTGTTTGGGGGAAGATGAAAAGTCAAGGAAGCCCAAAGGGCAGGTTTCGTATTATAAATACTCCTTCGGGAGCTTGTAAAAGGATCTTTTGTTTGGGACTCAAGATGAGTACATTTTATTACCAGTAGATTATACATTTAATGATGAATACAAGCGTTTTGTAAAATCTCTTTGTGGATCTGGTGTTGTTTTATGTACGAGAACACTTGAGTATTATATTTTCAGTTTCTAAACATATTTAGATTATGGGAACTGTATCTTTAATTCAGTTCACAGTTACATAATAGTTTGCTGAGTATGTTAATGGTGGTTGAGTTATTTCACTTTCTTAGCGAATGTTGATGACTTTGTTTATCTACGTTTTTGTTATCATTTAAAGCTTTTAGGAAGTGAAGGGTGTTCTCGCCATGAGGAACTGTTTCTTTCATGGTCAGAACAGCTTACAGGCATGAACCTAATGAAGTGTTGCTAACAACACTTCCTTCGGTCTTCATGCTTTATTATTTTCTCTTGCTACTCATAGTGTCGTATGTACATTTAATGCATCAAGCATATGTCTTGTATCAGTCGATTAGGTGTGTATTCACTGTTTTATCGAGTTTAAGCAAGACCCAAAGCAAAGGAGAAATCAGTGGTAGCCGGACCCACACCCCGGACGGGATCCCTAATCCAAACGGTTCAAGGTCTAATTGGGACCTTTTACCGGGGAGATCCCCTGCTGTTGGTCGGGATAGATTTTCCCGTCAGCATAGTGTAACCCCATTATTGTTATTATTGTACTCTTGTAACCCTTATTGTTATTATTGTGCCCTTAATTATTTAAGCACGGTCGAGGTAGGATACATTGTTGTTAGCAGAATCTATCCTATATATAGACAAGAGGTTTTGTAATTTGAATCATCCAAGAATTGTTCATTCATGTAATGTATTGGAGGTTTCCCCCTCAAAGTGGCTTATTTCTAAGGCGTTGATATCTCTTTTCTTCTATTTTTGGAGCTGGTTTCACAACAATTTATATATTGGTTTTCAATAAAGAGTCATTTATTTTCTAATTTCTCTTATGTTTTTATGCTTCAGGTATCATTTACTTCAAAGTCTCATTTTCTTTGCTTTGTTCCCAAAATAAAAGGAGTGAGCTCTTAAGTTTCACGATGTTGTTACTTCGAAAAAAAATTCTATGTGTTGGATGTTGTTACTCCGTTAGTGCTGTGAATCCATCACTGCTATTAATTCGTCGGTGCTGTGAATCCACCACTGCTGTTACTCCAAATTTTTTTCTAAGTGTTGGATGTTGTTACTCTGTCAGTGCTATGAATTCGTCATTGTTGTTACTCTGAAATTTTTTTCTAAGTGTTGGATGTTGTTACTCCGTCGGTGCTATGAATCTGTCACTGCTGTTACTCCGAAAATGTTTTCTAAGTGTTGGATGCGGTTACTCCGTCGGTGCTGTGACTCCGTCACTTTGTTACACTGTGAGTACTATTACTCTATCACTGTTGTTACACCAAAAGTGTTGTTACTCCATTACTTTTGTGACTCTGTCACTGTTGTTACTCCATCACTGCTGTTACACCATCAGTTTTGTTACTCCATTACTGTTGTGACTCTGTCACTGTTGTTACACCATCAGTGTTGTTACTCCATTACTGCTATGACTCTGTCACTATTGTTACTCTGTCACTACTGTTACATCGTTAGTGTTGTTACTCCATTATTTTTGTGACTCTATCACTTATGTTACTCCGTCACTATTGTTACACCATCACTACTATTACTCCATTACTGTTGTGACTTTGTCACTGTTGTTACACTGTCAGTGCTATTACTTCGTCGATGTTGTGACTCTGTCACTACTGGAACTTTGTCATTGTTGTTACTCCGTCGGTTCTATAACTTTGTCATTGTTGTTACTCCGTCGGTGCTATTATTCCTCTATTTTTGTTACTCTGAAATTTTTTCTAAGTATCTAGTGTTGTTACTTCGAAAAATTTTCTAAGTATCTGGTGTTGTTACTCCTCTGATTTTGTTAATCAAGGAAATTTTCTAAGTGTCCAGTGATGTTACTCCTCTGATGCTTTTACTCCAAGAAATTTTCCAAGTGTTTGCTGATGTTACTCCTCTAATTTTGTTACTCCTTCGGTGATGTTACTCCATGGTGATATTTTTCTAAGTACTTGGTGTTGTTACTCCTCCAGTCTTGTTACTTCACCAAGGTAAGTAACTAGGTGTGTCCTCGACGGACTTCGTAGATTTAACTGGTATTTTACTTATGATGTGACCAACTTTGACTGATGACATACATACCTTACTTGGTGGGAGGTCTCATATTTAGTAATAAGGTTGATTATTATGGTAACTCTTTTCAGGAATGATTCACTCTTAATTCCTCATTATTTTTTAAAGTGACTAATCCTCCTTCATGTCACCTTCCTACCATCATTCTTTTTCCCCTTTCCCCATTATTACCTAAGTCATGGTTCTTGTTACCTCGGTCACAACTATTGTTGTTGGCCAATTTTCATGTTGAATTCAACATATGTAGGTCTCTCTGATTTGTTTTTCTCTTTGGTGAATGTGAAATACTTTTAATGGTATAGGCCCTCTTTGACATAATGATTGGGTAATCAATTTATCTTTGTTTATCTATAAACATAATCTTATTTTTAAGAAATAATTATGCAAAGATGATTTCATCATGACAGATTTAAACTTTCCTAATTGGCCAAGTCCCTGATCTTGTAAAATTTATGATGATGACCACAAAATTGTATTTAAATATTTCTTCCATTATCTAATGAACTATTCCTCAACCCTAATCTCAACAATGAAAAATATATTTATCAGTTTCATTTTTAAGGTTATTAGTTTTTGAGAAGCAAAACTATCAAAGTTGAAAATAATTACTACACAACGTTTTACACCATCCCTAGCTCTTAAGGAGCTGACCTTCCACCCCATCTATTAAGTAATCTATTATTGATTAACAAAACCCATAGTTAAATTTTAAACATAAATGGTCAACTATAGGATAGGAGGTCTCATCTTGAGCCGACCTACCATGATTATAAGTCCTAATAAAGTGACATTACTATTGTTGGTCACTAAGCCATGGTAATGGTCTTCGGCCATAAAACTGAACGACAAGAGGTCTCATCACGAGCCGAATTTTTCAATTTTGTTAGCTCCCATGAATTGCATTGTTATTAACTGGTTACCATGCCAGAACAATGATATTCAGTTGACATCTAAGTAAATTGAAAGGATTTTTTCATCTATGTACTTATTTATAATAGATGGGACACTGGAATCTCAATGGGTTAAAAAGGCATCCTTGTCGAGGCTATGGATGCCTGTTGGAAGTAGTGGCTATATCTATGGTATATAAGTTAATTTAGTACTATAATCTACTTGGTTACCTTGTTTTATCAAAGCTAATTTCTGATAAAGCTGACTGTTGCATATACAAAGTTTTCCAGAACTAGTGGTTCATGGGGTAATATTTAATCAGTTCTTAGATCATGGTGGTTATGGTTTATATCTATTATTGAGTTATAAATAGTTACTGTACATGTCAAGGATGAAAATTTTAGGATATTTTATATTTGACATTTTGTATCATCTAATCTATCATTCCTTTATTCTATAAGTATCATATCTTTAACCAAAGATAGTTGCTTTTCCGAATTAGTCACCAGTTATTCATATCTTAACAACAACACTACTATTTGAGGTAGAATAAAGAGAGCTAATTCTGATTTTGAATTCAAGGTAATTGGACATAACTTGAGAATAAAATATTGAGATAAATAATTCTCTTAATTTATGTGCTCATAACAACCAAATCTTATGGGTATAGGGAATGCATATTTTCCCTTCTTATCCATTATTATCCCATGATATTAACAATATGATTATGTCAATTTTATATGTAATGAGGTAATTGAGATGATGAATTACTGATTAAGGATACTCATGAGATTTTTTATATATGACAAGGAAAATAATCATTTTGGTGGAAGGAAACCCAACTACACCTTCTGATTAATTTTTTCAGCTTACATGACTTCCACCTTCCACATCACTTTCAACATCAGCTCAACCTACATCAGCGTCAAGAAATGTCAATCCATACATGCCATTCAACATTTTTTTAATGCAGGTAAAACTTGAGGTAAAATAGCATAAGTTTTTGATTTATTAAAAGTTTAGGAGAATGTCATCAAAAACCATTGAGCATTAGTCGCTCATATTTTTCAACCATTATTTCCCCTTCTTTACCACTTCCCATTTTTCAGAGACAAAATATTTCAGTTTGGGGGAGTGTTACTTACATTCTCATGAACATGCCATTAATATTCTTTATCATACATCCTTCTTGTGTTGGTGGATTTGACGCACGAGTGTAAAAAATTGCACCAGTTTAAGGGGTGTGGTCTACCCCTATAAAATATTGGTCACAGGAAGAAAGTGGTGGAGCTAAAAAGCATATAATCTAGAGGAAAAAATATGTGAATGTATGCTTAAAGTAAACTAAAAACTAAAACAAAAATATACAAAAGCTATTATAGAGAGTCAAAATGATAATAATGAAAACGATGGCTCAAAGGCCTTTTCTTATTAAATGTTTGAAATGCAGAAGAAATTTTACCAACTTTCCAAAGGGCCCCTAGGCAATGGCTCTAGGTCCCGATGCAAGGATGTTGGTTTCCAAGCTCTGCCTCGGATGAAGTCTCCCTCTCTCTCCATTATGATGGACTAGGATTGTTGGGTGGCCAACAATTGATTCCCCTCTATCTCCAACTCCGGGTCACACACTGCTGCTATCGCTTGGGTAATTATGGCCAGCATAACAATGTGATCACCCTTTCTTAATCTCTTGGTGGCTTTATATAGGGGATTTCAAATCCTCCTTCCCTCCATTGGTACATGATGGATGGTGACCCAAGGGAGAGGTATGATTCCATTATGTGCTCCAAATATTCCTTTGTTTGCTCACATAGTGTCTAAAGAGGCACTGGTGGCTGTCGTTAGGTGGCTTCATATAAGGAGTAACTGTCCTTTGCTTTGTGTGGTCCTGAAAAGTGACATTTTTCCATTTCCAAGAATGTGTGCTTATCAGGAAAAAAGGTGCGTAGATGATGCTCTTCTCAAAGGATTAAGCGTGCAATTCAACATTTAAGACAAGTTAAAATTTTATTTTCTCAAAACCTTAGAGATTTTAAATACTTCTTGATTCCATAATGTGTTCTTGCCCTGTAAATACTTAGGCTTGACGTTAATTAATTCCATCTTCTGTTGTACAATTTTCTAGTGTTAAAAATTTCCCCCTAATGTGTGAGGTTTAGGAAGGAATGTATAGCCGAAATACATTATAGTTTATTTTCTGTATTGTGCGTAGAGAGAGAGAGAGGCCTATGTGAATATTGGAATTGACAACACCCTGCACCGTTTCCTAGATGACCATGGCCTAAGGGGCCCCTGCAAGCAAAAAAAATATACAACATATATACAAAATTTCAACGAGGCGAGCATATCCCATGCTCGTGATGCTATGGCTAGTTTAAAAAAATTGACAGATACATATGATCTCTATGTCACTACCGTGGTTGTGATGTTGGCGGTTGTTGACGATGACTGTTGATGCCCTCAGGGGAATTTTTTTCTTTGACGATAGGTGGAATGTGGTACCCATATGCGTAAACTTGGTAAGGCATCTAGCTAGGAAATGTATGCATATGTACTGGCTGGGACCTTCCTGTTAGAAAATTATATATTACAGAGTAATGAAACACATAAAATATGCGTAAAACAAAAGCACACAAAACACATAAAACCAGAGAGACACAGATATACGTGGTTCACCTAGTTTGGGCTACGTCCACCCTGAACAACCAATCCTTCCTTTCTATTATCCAGCAAAATGAAGAGACACAACCTACATCAGATCCACTGTAATATCCTTTGTTCTCTCTCATAGCCTCCCCATTTGTTTCTCGCTATAAGAATACACATACAATACACATTCGTAATACAATAACCTCATACAAAGTGAGGGGTTTCCTTCTAGGGAAAAAAACCTAAACTAAACATAACTTCTACCATCATATCATCCACCTAATGGATGGCCCAGATTGACTAGAAATTACTATACTTTTATAAGGCAATTTTACATCTGTTTTTAGCTTCGGGGGCGCTGCCCCCAAAACTCCTTGCTGGGAGGGCTCCATAAAGTCGCAGCCACCCCGCTAGACCCCATTAAGGTACAGGGGTCCAATGTTGTGATACAAAATAAACAAAATAATCAGGCTCCACACCCAACACTTCCTGTGTAAGAATTGTTGACAGAGACACTTATGGAGGCACGGGTCTTTGACGGATCTTAATCAAAGTGCAATGGTTGTAAGGTATGATACCATCTTGACATGAAATCTTTTTTCGTAGTCAAATGTCAGGATGATCGATAGAATCTGTGGAAAATGATGTCTCCCACAGTGCAACCAGAGGATACCCCTTTGCATGGGGAGGGGTGATCGAAGGTACCACTTCCTTTTTGGAAAAGAGGTGTTGAGGTTGACAAAAAGGAAGCCTTGACTGAACCATGGGTCGCTGACCTGAGGGGTCAGGGACCTAGATGTGATGGGTTTAACATAGGCATGTTGGTGAGAGGTGACTGAAAACGGATGATGGGATTCAGTGACCCAGGGTCAAAGTATACTTTAGCAACTTGGCGAAAGTCATAGTTAATTCTGAAGGGAAAATCCTTGGAGTCGGTAGGACTTCCAGGGCGAGTGTGAACCGGCTATGAGTGTCATGATGGTGCGTGCATGGGGGTGAGATACTTCGACCAAGTGGAATGAGGGGCTACTGACATGGGGGAAAAGATGCAATTTGAGGTTGAGGTGGCGAAGTGCATCATTTGCGGTCTTTGTACACTTACCAAAAGAATAAAATAATGAGGTTTGGCTTGTACAAAACATAGAGACGGCTACCCCAAAACATGAAAGAGTTCACTCATTGAAGGTGTGAGGATGATTTTTTGCTGGGGGTGGTGGTCCCATTGGCTGGTCTCATGTGCGGGGTTGATGAAGCGGATGAAGAAGTATCACAGATGGGATAATGCTGATGGAGGTATGGTGGGCCAAATGCGATGTGTGGAGGTGCGCTTTCATTTTTCTTCTACAACCTGGTCGTCCGATAAGGGGGTTTGAGTTTGAATGGTAAAATTGACCTTATGCATGATGAATGGATGGGCACAAGGTGCTCCCCGGACTAAAATGGTATGGCCATGGCGTCACTTGTGCTGTGATATATGGTTTACTTTGGGTGACGAGCCCCATGGAGGGGAGGCTCTACCGACCAATGCAGACATTTATCATGTGCAAGGTGAGGTGATGATAAACGTGGTCAGGTATGAGGACCTTATGGTTTATTTATGATGGAGAAATGATGTTAGGATATGCAAATTTTTTTGGGACTCTATCATGCTGGGGGTAGAATGATACCTTCTTCAGAATGTTCAGTGGATGGTGTTGTAAGTAGTTTGCAGGTTCTTCTTGCAAAAAAAACTACCTCAAGTGAAAGCATCTTCTTTTTGTCAAACATTATTGAAAGGCATGAGCTTTAAAAAAGGAAGATGGGAAGGTGCATACCTACCGGCACTGAAAATTTATTTTTCCTGGAAAGAGAATGTGTGGCATCGCTTTCATTCGTCATGGCATAATGATGATGGTGCAACTTATGGTTTGCAAAATGGACCTTTTGATCTCCTGTTATGGACCTCTGAAGTTCTGGAAAAGGGTAATAAATATGGGATTATGGCCCTAATCCTATTCATTTGTACTTGCTGAGTTTTGGGAGATCAGAGGTGCTTGCTGAGGATTTCTTGCCGTTGCATTCAGCCCGTGTACTAGGGACTAGCAATATTATGTTGAGGTAACTTTCATGACATCCTGCATTGTAATTTCTTCAGTTTGGGGGTGCCGAGGGTTGTACAAATTAGGTTTGTACGGCCTCTGAGTGACTTTTTTCCCTAGATTACATGGGCGATCTAAGAAAAAAGGCACCTCCTTTACACGTGATTATGAGGGACAGGCATGCAAGGGTGCATTTTTCCCTCCTTTTTGTGCACAAAGGCGCACCTCTAAAAAATATAGGCATGCAAAGGCCATGATGACAAAATTTTTTATTTTTTTTTGTCTATTTTTGATGTTTTTCTATGTACTGATGGGTTCCTGTAATGCTAGCAGGTTGGGGTGGAGAGAGCAGGACTGGCCCAAGATCTGGACCGTTCTACCTGTTGATGTTAGGGTAGGTTGTTAGTTGGCCGCATGGGGCCTTCTAAAATTTGCTGAGAATGCGTTCCTGCGATCATAGGACCATTTGTTATGTTACATTATACATCATTGGCGCAGGCGGCACAACATGTTCATGCTGCGTGGGATGAACCTGGTGATCCGTCCTAAGACTGATATTTAATTTGTGACAGAGTTACTACCTCAGGGTGAGGCTCTGAGGTACCCACTGTCTTCTAGGAGAATGAACCTTGACTGGTTTTGGAGGCGGCATTGCGGTGGTGCACCTCTTACTGAGGGGTGCATCAACATTGCATAAATAACAGATGTGGCAAAGAGATGTGTTTTGGTAGTTACTGTGCGACTAGCGGGGTTGGTTGCTCCACATTGGGCATCTAGCCTACAGGTTGGAGTTTTACGCCGACTCAGGCGTAGGCATTTTTTAGATTTCGCTAATTTTTGTTTTGATGGCATGGTGTTGCAGTTGAACAAGGTCCAACGTGGATCGAAGTCTTTTGCATATGCCAATATCTTATGTAGCAATATGTACGAGTGGGTGTTGGTGCTGAGGCCGGTGGTGGCAGTGACTATTGGGGGGCTCCAGGAGCCACGCATGAGGAGGTGGGCTCCGGTGATGCTGCGAGGTGGTGGTGGCATTGTGGGTCATTATTGGAATTCCATGATAGAGGCCTAGTTTGAGGCCAATCCACATATGTTCTTGCCATACCCGTATGCGGGGATGGACTTTCGGGGTTACCCAAACATGGGTCTCGCTTTCGGTTATGTTTGGGGACCTGCAGGTATGTGTTATATTTTTTCTACATGCTTGAGTAATTATGTACTTATTTTTTTTGTTATTGACACTGACATTATTTAGATTACTCGTGTAAATATTGGTGAGGTAGGTCGCCCTGTGGCCCGACTGGTGGGTCACGACCCTTCGCTCTAAGCTCGAGGTGGTCAGGGAGAAGGAGTTGCAAGTGGACTAGGTGGGGATGGTGCTGGCCCTTATTTTGAGGGTAGCAGCTCGGTTGTAGTAGAGGTTGCTACCAAGCGAGCCCGTGTTGATGCAGCTGAGGCTTGCAATGGAGTACTAACAACTGAGGTGGCCGCTCTTGAGGACTTCCGGGGTCAAATGGACTGCTTGACCTAGGGTATGCCTGCACGAGGTTTCATGGATGACCTCGAGGAGGTTTGGTTAGAGATGGTGACGGCCCGTGAGAGGGATTATCGGCCCACTCTATGTCAGGTGGTGATTACAGTGGCGACAGAGGCTCTGGTGGTGGTACCAGGAGCAGTGGTGGGTCATTGTGTTCCTCTTAAGGGGGTACCCCCCTAGAGTATTTTGTACACACGGAAAGCACCCATTATGAGGATGCTTCCCATATTTTTGATGAATTTTGTATCTTTCGGCTGGCCAGAGGGCCAGCGACACTTCTTTTGTACTCAGATACATATATTTTTTGATATATATATATGAGAGATGTTTTGCGGCTCTATATGATGTATCACCTGTTTGGGTTTATGTGTTGTGTTATGCTGATGGATGTCTATATTTCTAGTTTTTATGTATGATGGTTTATTCGAGATGCATTCCAGTCTAGGATATTGTTAGCTATGCGATCAACTGCTTGGTTTTGATTCCTTCATACATGTGAAAATGTAATGTAATTAAATTTTCTGCGTAATCTTTTGGTACGCAAATATTTTCTAAACAGGTGTGTGTTTTCGTCGACAAGCTCTAGTTTTACTAGGTGCTGCTCTAGAGGCTGAGTGTCATTAAGTAGTTCGATGGCAACATGGAAATTGGGGATCTTTCGGAAATCAATGCAAAGGCACGAGGTACCTTGTTTTTTTATGACAGGAATATGATGGAAATCCTAGGATGAGGGTGAGGCAGTAATCCTGTCACCAATATGAGTGAATATGAATCATATATAGTGAATTATATCATCGACGTTTGGCAGGGGAGGAATCTTCGTAATGGGATTCTGTATGGGCTTAAGGTTAGGTTCCCCACTAGGATAGTCGATTTCCGGTAGGTGGAAATTGTGCCTGCCACAGAGGTGCCTAAATGTTTCCATTAGTGGGAAAATCTCTGGTGCGTGATTCAGGCCAGTACAGATGGTGCATGGTGTTACAAAGCCAATGGAGTAGATAGTGTGTGATTCTATGCTACTCGTTATTCCTGATGTGGATGCTTGGAAAGGGTCAGACGTAGATGAGGTTGTCTTCTGTCTCCATTTCCGTATCATTGGCTTAGACTTGTCTTCCTATTTATTGGAGTGTAGAATTAACGCATCTTGTGCCACTCTCAGCTTGGGGAGATGTATAAACTTAAACATATGATGAAAGTGTGAGAAAATTCAGCAATAATTTTCCGTGATCTTCTCTTGATTGGAGAGAAGTTTTTGAGGGAGAGAAGAGACTATGCGGAGACTATTTGCAAGGGGCTTGAGTTCTCTACTTTGGTTGACTTGGTTATCGTTTCGATCACATAGGCCGCATGTTATCCTATCCTTGGCCAACGTTACTCATTGGTGGTGTGTTGTCTTGTCAGGATTGACACACCGTTGTAGGGGTGGAGACATTGATCTGGCGATGTACTTTTTATGCCATTCCCAGATATCATCTTGTCTCTTCTCTCTATGGCATTAATCATGTCGATAGTGGGACGAATTTGTGAGGCATAAATACAATGTCGATTGTAATTATTACCCTAACATATCAGGTAAAATATCCTTGATATGAAGGTTCTGTCTAGTTCAGTTCGAGGTATGATGGGGGACCAGAGCCAGAAGGCTACTAAATTAGGGCAATGGACGATTGCATGGTCCATCTTTTTGCTTAACGTACACGCTGGTCATTGCTGCGAAGTGTTGTTGGGGGTAACTAGGGGTTCCCTACTAGGTAGTTATTCGGCTGTCAAGAACATGATGGACCCACTTATCTCATCTGATTGGGTCATGGAGTTGCTGATGGACTTGGCATCCATATCGTCTTCTTGGGAAAGGTGGACTATGGTTGAGCGGAGGCTAGTAAGGGCTAGCCGGAAGCGAGGTATGTAGTGCCAATCCTCCAACAGGTGATTGTCGATGCATAACGGGCATGTGAATTGCATTGCCCGTAGCCCCACGTATTAAACCCTTTCGATTGAATACCATATGTGAATGAGCTCCAAGGCTGCTCACTCTTCGAGGTAGTGGCCACATTCATCGCATAGCATACAACGTATAATGGGCATTACTGGGGGCCTTTCTACATTCCTATGTTCCTCTTGTAAGTATAGGATGGTACGAGGCTCGTCATTGACATACTGGATGGAGGGATCCTCCTAATAGGATCGCTCAACTGCATGTAAGGCATCCCTATATCATGGTATCTCTAGAAAATGGTGAGTATAGTGCCCATAGGTTCCATAGAGAGAGCATGTATGATTGGTACGCAACGGTTTTCCTTTACCTTTGGTGGTAGGTTCCCTTTTACGGGAACACACCATTAAGATGTTTGCTTCAAAGCTAAGGAGTGGTTTTAACTCATCCAACTTCGGACATATGTGGGTAGGCTAGCCTATAACATTGTATATGGAAGAGACTGGTGAATCCCTTTGAATGGTGGGGGTCACCATGTTCTTTCCTCTGTTTGTGGTTTTCTTGGTCGTGATAACCAGTTTCGCAATGGGAACTTCTTTTGCGAGGGCAGTCTCAATCGTTTATTGGGTTGGTTGGGCTCCTCGGGGCTGAGGGGATTTAACCTTGTGGCAGTAACGTTGGTGTCTCCTGTTCTGGAAGGGGGGATGAGATACCAAAGTGGGAATGCCAATGATATGTTGGGTAACACCAATGTTGCCAAAATATACTAGGAGATGAAGCCAGTTGGGGGGTAGAGGAAAGTGGTTTGGGAGGCGGCATAGGCTAGAGAGGCTACCATGGTTGATGCCTCTATGTCGTTACTACTTGATTTCATGTCTTGACTGACCTCAGTGCTTGATGTAGAAATCATGCACACCAGTGGCCCTCCGTAGCATCGAGAAATGCCTCGTGATAATGGGAGGATCTCCAGATAGACCCTAAGACAAATGATGTTATTCTAACTCAATTGTGGCCATATTATTGGTATCGTGAAATACCATCTAACTTACCGTATCTACATAGGGTAGATGTTACAGGTCAAAATACCTCCTCATCAGCTCAGAGGGGAAGACAAATATGGAAGAAATACAAGGACCTAAATTAAACCTATTTCTGCCAGGGTAACGCATGTATAGAATAGAACAAGGGCGTTATAACGCAGGAAAGAAATATATTGGCCGCATTAGTGGCTAGGGAAATGCTCTGTTTACACTTGATGGTCGCGTTACCCGTGTTTTAAGTTTGAATTGGGAAAAGAGCGCGGAGAAAGATTTGAATCTCCGACTTTCCCTCACGAAGGAGTCAGTGCACAAAGGAAACTGCAGAAGCACCAGTTCATTATTGGTCATTGCCATAGAAGACTGAACTCCAAGAGAGGCAAAAGCATGGAGATCAAGGAAATATCTAAGCCTTTTCCATTCCAAACTAGTGGAAAGAGAAGGGCAACAATGGCCTTCTCCCTCTCCTATAAGAAGGAGCTGAAGGCTCTTAATTGGAGGTCGAAGGATTGCTCAAGGTTCTTGCATACTTGTGGAATAGAGAATAGTGTGACATCGTGAAGGCCAAGAGTCAAAGAGGCTCCTAGAGAGCTTGTTGGCTTGGACTTCTTCACTTGGTAGAGAAGAGAGATTGGGAGACTGAGGAGGGCTTGGTACAACCGATGGTTGTAATCTTCCTTCTGTCAAAATCAATAGAACTATGTTCGTTTTGTCCATTCGATGATTAATGTTATATTGTTATTTAGATATTTGTTTAGTATGATATGAATGGCTCAGATGTGTATAATATAGATGTTTATTGTTGATTTAATTGATAGAATACTTGTTATATCAGAAGTTACACGGGTGCTTTGACTGATTGCAGGATTCAGATCTGGAGCCGGTGGAGGAAGGACTCTTGCTTTGCTGCGTAGCACTCTCCAAAGGATTCTAAAGTTGTCAAAGAGGTAATTCTCTGTTGTCTTCCTTCAAGTTATTTCAAGCTAATATGAACATGCTCATACCATCTTTGTGAACAGCATAGCTAATCTGACTGTCTGCCTCGGGCACCGGAAAGCCCTGAGAGGGATCTACGAAAACCAACCACCCAAGCAGTTTACCCTATAGCAGAATTGGCGACTCCGCTGGGGAGTGTCCCCTTAGTTTCCGGACTATTTTTTCCCTTTCATTTCTTCTCTCCTCTGTTCAGTATCCTTCCGACCATTTTTTGATGCCCAGTAGACATACCAAACGCTTGCAGAGTTCAATCCTGTGCCTGTCTGGCCAACTGAAGAGCTTTTCCCTGGTTAACGCGACCTATGCAGTATATCCAGTGCGTTATAACGCAGTTTAGGCTTAAATACAGTGCGTTATAACGCTGTATTTTCTCACAGACAGAGCGTTACCCAGCCAAAAACCCTGTTGTTCACTTCTGTGACTGTGTTTTAGCTGTGGAGTTTTTTGGCCACCAGTACCTTTCATAGACCAAATCCCTGTGCTTGTCTGCTAAACTGGCATTGATTATTTGTTTCTCTTATTTAGTTAATGTGCAAAGCATTTACTTTTTTAAAGAGAATTTTTTTTTTAATTTTTCTGCATTTAAGCTGAGTTTATTCTGAAAGTTTGGTTCACAGACTGTTAAAAGAGGTAGATAGAAAGCTGAATCTTAAAAGTTGAGCCGTGTTATTTACATGTTGGTGCATGGATGATTGAAAAAAGAAACCTCTCCTTGTAGAAACATTGTTCATTGAAGTTAATATTTAGAGCATGTTTTGCATGGTTTATTGAGTCAAGAGTCTCACTATACTTCATACGTCCATTTCCCCTCCGCCAGACTAATAACAAAGTACACTAAAAACAAAGCGATAATAAAATCAATCTAATAACTCTTTTTTGAGCTCACACAAACAGTAGTTCAGGCTAGGATCTTGGGTTAGGAAAGTGAGAAAACTACCCAAGATCTCCAAACTTGAAAACTAGAGTCATTAACGAGTGAAATCCTACTGCACTCACATTATTGGGACCGTTCCTTTACCGGAGCTCAGCGCGAGACAACACTTGGGTGCACTAGAAGGTAGCCCGCCTTCGACTGCATCCTGTGGGTGTGTTATATATTGGGGTTCCCTTCGGGGATGTCGAAACTAGATCTGGGATCTAGGTATTCTGCCCATATAGCACACTGTCCTTGACCGTGGACCCCCCTGATAGTGTCTGTGATTTGAGGTATCCTTAGTGGCTATACTTTTAGGGACTTACACAAGGTGACTGGGACGGGCTGTCCTGGTACCTGAAACAGATGGACCTACTCTGTCTTCAGTCTTTAGGAGGGTACTCGTCTTCACGAGAGTGCTTACACCTATCGTCCGGGGTTCGGGCGAAGCTCTAGAGTAACCGTAACTGTACTTTCGACCAACCCTCTCTGTATGCTATTGTGAGACTGGATTTCATCACCAGTGAACGGTAGTACTCAGACAGGGCACCCTATACTGGCTGCTTGTTGATTGATTTTAGAGAGTCTTTTTTTCTTTTTAGTAAGTGTGTGGTTACTGTCACTTGAGACTTCATAATATATCACATTTTAAATAAAATTTGTTAAAATTAAACCGGTCACCGTGGCATCTTCTGACCCACGCCGTCTGTCTCGACGACAGCAAGGTCTACCTCCTCTCACCTTAGAGGAAAGATTGAACCTTGGTGAACCCGGGCCTTCTACGGAAGAGCAGTCTCCTCTGACTAATCTGGATTATCACATAGAACCTTATCAACCGGAACTCCCGGAGGACCCTTTCACTGAAGGCGTTGTACCTAATTACAATCCTCCGCTCACTGATCCGTTAGGACCTGTGATAATCCAGATTCCACCGCGCCAAGATATGTCTGCGGCAACACCAACATCTATTTCTCCACCGGTATCCACAGGGTCGATACCAATGGCAACCAGTCCTGGTTCGCCATCATCCTCCCCGCCGGTGGTCAGTTCTATGCCATTACTGGGTAACCCCAGTAGTCAACATATGCCTACCCCCAACCCTATGGTCAACACAACTGTCAGTATTTTACCGAACCCTTCGGCATCTACTCCTACCGTGACCATGTTGGGGACCACGGTAGCTCCCCCCACGAGCACGACTACTTCGGTGCCCTTTAACAACCCTTTCGGTTGGAACCCTCTATTGAGTTCAAATCCCCTGGCCACTATACCAGGGGGCAGTGTTATCAGTACACAGGTAGCAGGGAATATTTCTCTTCCTATGCAATCCTTAGGACAAATGGGACAACCCATTGTAAATACTATCCCCTTAAGTGGTTCAAACATAGGCGTAGGATCTATACCGTTGCCAAATTATGCAAATACTAGTATGCCTCTGGGAAACTCTATTGCATCCATTTGGACTAACTAACCCCAACCTCCGTCTGGAGTGGGAGGGCACTTTTACGCTGGGGGCAACCAACCATTTGCCCCTCAATACGCTATGCCCTATGGACAGCAACCGTATGTTCCTACTCCTCCACCTATGGGAGGTTTTTATCAAAGTCCCACTTACCCTTCTGGTAACATGTGGATGGGGGGACCCTATGGTCCAAATAGTCAGCCCATACTGCCTTGGTTAGACTCGGGGGCAAATCCACAATTGCCTTTCTTGGCAGCTTTGGACATACCTGACATCCATAAGCTGACAAACGACCCCATCAATCACAACTCGCTTTGGCCTCCTATACCGCATAAGATTCCTTCAGATATCCCGAAGTTCGACGGGAAGCATGGAGATGACCCGGCCGCACACATCACTACCTTCCATTTATGGTCCATATCCAATTCCATGGTAGATGATAGTGTCCGCCTTCGACTGTTTTCCCGCACCCTTACAGGCAATGCCGCCAAGTGGTACATTGAATTACCACGCGCCACCATCAATACGTTTGGCGCTTTAGCGACGGAGTTCTTAAAGAACTTTCAACTACCAATTAGAGTGGAAACCAACACAGAATTGTTAACATCACTGCGCCAAGACACCGCCACCCACATCTCCGACCATATTCATGAATGGAGACGTAGGAGGAGGCTTGTCAAAGCGCCAATACCGGACCACCTCTTGGAAAATTGGTTTTGCAAGTCTCTTTTACCCCATATCTCTAAAGACATTGGCCTTTCTGGTGCAGTGACAGAAGATCAATGTATTCGTCGTGCCTAGCACCTAGATTTGATCTATTCACAATCTAGCACACTTTACGATCTGCTCCCCCATGCCCCTGGTAACCCGAACCCTCCGGCTACTCAGAAAACCGGAGCGCATGCCGATGGTCTCGTTGGCGCGATCTCTGGTGTAGCCACCAATCAGTCTCGGGGGCAAACCTCCCAGCTATCCTCGGCTGCCACCGCCCCCCATCAAACGACTCCTCTCCCTTCCGCTGAGGTAAATTCGGTGCAAACCTCACAAAAACCCAACGGGAAAAATAGGAAGAATAAGAAGAAAACATCTTCTTCGGAAGAGCAGTCGAATAATTAGAATAACTCTAATCAGAAAAATGCTACTAATGAAAAAGGAAAGGATAAACCCATGAGATTTCCTTGTAAAATCTATGCGGAGGACCACTTGACATACAAATGTCCTCGGTTGCAGGAATGCACTGATTTTATTGCTAACAAGGATTCTGGGAGAACACCTGTCGTTCTTCACAATCCTTTCCCCAATCAATAGCAGCAACATCAACATATGGTTGACAACCCGCCACAACCCCATCAACGGGGCAATGGTGGTTCGAATCCTTCCGGCGAAGGACCATCTGCCATTTATGGCATCGAGAGTATCGACCTTCAAACTCGCGCCAAGCTTTATGGAGCCCCTACCATAGATGCTCAGGAACCTGGAACTAGTTCCAATCCGCCGCCGCCCAACGATTTGAATATCGAAAGGCCTACTGCTGAACCTGTAATTCGTCCCCCCAAAGGGACACTTCGACGCACGACTCATAATACCTCTGCACGTGCAGCCCAAAACTACAATATTGTAGAAGATTTGGCGCAGGCACCGTCAGCTACGTCTGCACTTGAAGTATTACAAACCTGTCCAGCACAAAGGAAAGCCTTGCTTTCGGCCATTGGTGGAATAGATCCCCAGGATTCCATGCTAGCAATCTTTGATATGGAAAAGGCTAAACCTCGCCTCTCACATCAACTCGCATTCTAGGTGCAGGTTGTGTCGAAAGGGAGACCCATCCATCGCACTGTCATAGACGAAGGTGCTTCGACCTGCGTTATGTCACAAGCTTGCTAGCTGAATTTAGGTTCTCCTACTCTAACCCCGCCATCGAATTCCCTGAAAGCTTTCGATGGCCACACGTTCCTACCCAAAGGATACCTTGCTAGCTTTCCCGTCACTCTTGGTGGGAAAACGGTAAACGTGGACGTTGAAGTCGTAGAGTGTCATCTCGACTATAATCTATTGCTCGGTCGCAGTTGGTCTTATGCTATGACCGCCATCATGTCTTCGGTCTTCCGACTCATCCTATTTCCATTGGATGGGAAAATTGTCACGGTCGATCAGCTATCCTTCTGTACCCCTGATTATTCCACTTTACCAAGTAGCTCTGTACCCTTAATAGGAGGTGTCCCTGACTCTTACGTCAGTATCGGTACCGGTCTTCTGAAGGCATCTTCCCTACTGGGTTGTTTTCCTCTTCCGCCGCCTCAGATCCCAAACACGGTTGCAATGATATCCACCTCTTCGGATGGCTCTATCGACCCATGGATCATTCCGACACCTTCAGAAATTGATTCCTATGGAGATCAGATGCCGCTTTCGCCGGTTGAGTTGGCTTACCAAGCCATCCAAGTCGCATCTGAACCCTCCACTGATATGGTTTCGACCACAGGTACAACCCTCTCTCCCATAACAGTTCTCTCGAAGGATCTCCTCAATGAAGTCTGGCCTACAGACGAAGCTATTCGAGAGATCATGTCATTAGAAGAACGACCTTGGGGAGAGTTCCACCATCGCGCTTCGACGATTGATTCGGAGGCGATAAAAACTGAAATCCCGTCTTTTGACCAACCTGAGATAGTTCCCTCCTCTTATACGACTATCCACACTATCGATTCAGAAGGGAACATGGGTAATCTTTCCAAGACTCTACTCATCGATATCTCGGTCAAAACGGGTATCGTGGAAAATATTCAGATTGGAGAAGATTGCAATCCTGAGGAAATTGCACGCTTCACATCCATTTTCAAAGAATTCCGCGATGTGTTTGCTTGGTCTCACAAGAAAATTCCCGACATAGATCCTTCTATTGACGAGAAAGAGATCAAGAAATTCCAAGCATTCTTTTTATGGTATTTTTCTTGCTCGTTAATCCGAAAAACCTCGAGTCTTCTTCTTCGGGCTCGTTAAAATTACACGAAGAAGCTTCGAGCGTTCTTTTTATGGTATTTTTCTTGCTCGTTAATCCGAAAAACCTCGAGTTCTCTTCTTCGGACTCGTTAAACTTACACGAAGTTGGCATCGAGCGTTCTTTTTGGTCTTTCTTGCTCGTTAATCCGAAAAACCTAGAGTTTTCTTCTTCAGACTCGTTAAAACCATGAAGAAGCTCTGAGCATTCTTTTTAGGAATCTTTTTCTCGCTCATAAAACCGAAAAAATCCCGAGTCACCTTTGTCAAACTCGTTAAACTATTGAGACAAAGAACAAGGAGCCATTCTTTTCCTCTTTTTCAACGCTCTTTAAAACAAAAAAAGTAAATCGAGTTTTCTTCGCGTGACTCGTTAAAATTTCACGGAGGTATCGAGTTCTCTCCGTGTGACTCGTTAAAATTTCACAGAGGTACCGAGTTTTCTTTGGTGGACTCGTTAAAATTTCACAAAGAAGTTTGAGTTTACTTCGTCTCCTCGTACTCATAACAAAATGAGGTAGACGTCCATTGAACATAGATTTCTCACTTTTCCGGATTCGATGGACTAACTTACGAAAAATGAACTGTTTCGGGCTTACTATTACCCCTTTGCCGTGCCCGGTTATCAAGACATGACAAAGGTACCCCAATGGAGCCGTCTTTTACGACATTTTTCAGACTCCCTAAACATGAAAAATTCACCAAGTTTTCTCGTCTGGACTCGTTAAACCTAATCAGACAGGACATAGAGTTGTCTTTTATGACATTTTTCAGACTCCCTAAACATGAAAAATTCACCGAGTTTGCTCATCTGGACTCGTTAAACCTAATCAGATGGGGCACAGAGTTGTCTTTCCTGACATTTTTCAGACTCTCTAAACATGAAAAATTCACCGAGTTTACTCGTCTGGACTCGTTAAACTTAATCAGACGGGAAAAAATTTGGACAAGATGGATATTACCTCTGTTACATTTTCAAAAAGGTTGATTTGGCAGCAAAATTCTTGAACATGGCACTTCCCAGAAAACTCTTTCGCAGTTAGCCGAACCCTACCATATATGAGTATTAGCCTTCATTTCCCAGTGTCCCTGCACCGGTAAATCCTAACACACTCTTTGGTGTTCAACACGCTTCAGCTGCCTAGTACCCTGCTAGAGTGCCTTCTATTGTTCAAGCAGATCTCGCTATCTACTGCTCCTGTTATCAACCAAACCATTCATTATGCCAGAAATTATTTGTCGTCTGACGTTCCCATTCACTCTTCCTTATCTCAAATTATAAACAAAATCAGTTGGTTTCCGTTTCGTGTTGACTGATGTAGGACGCCTCAGTGCCTACCTCTCAACAGATCACTTCCTATCGACTTCAACACCTTATCTAGGAAGTTGATCCAGAAACACATCAGTACCCAGATACTTGTAGACTTCAGTGGCAGGTAGTCTTGTGTTTGATCAAGGGTCTTCATCATTGGCTCTTGGTCGAATGATTCTACGAGTGTTCGATTTCAACTCCTTTTATTCACACTCGCTAGATTGTACTGGGCATCTTAGGGACCATCATCATTATCGGTGGCCACCTTCGCGTCTGTTAACAGTTTTCATTATTGACTGGTAATCAGATGATTTCTCACATGTTCGATGACAACTCCCTCATTCACATGTTGAGAACTATGCAGTTTAAGTGAATCGGCGGTCAAGACCTTGGGGCAAAAGGCTACACCATTAAAGTTGTGTTCCCTTCCCCAAGCTGCGATATTGTTTATGGAGACAGCTTCTTCAGCCTGATCCTGTTATGACAGACACTTCCACATTGTGCCTATTGGTGGATAGATTCTTCATATCTCTATTCTAGAGAAATCATGTTGTTTAAAGCTATTGAGCATGGGACATGCCCGACTCTTGGCAAATACTATATTTTCTGACATATGTTGTTGTTTCAGGTTTTCCTCAGTCTTTCAATCTCTCTCTCTCTACAAATTATAAAGTATTTCGGCCATCGTCTTCATCTCTGACCTAACACTTTAGGGGGCATCTGTTACAGGTCAAAATACCTCCTCATCAGCTCAGAGGGGAAGACAAATATGGAAGAAGTACAAAGACCTAAATTAAACCTATTTCTGCCAGGGTAACGCATATATAGAACAGGACAAGGGCGTTATAACGCAGGCAAGAAATATATTGGCCGCGTTAGTGGCTAGGGCAACGCTCTGTTTACACTTGATGGTCACGTTACCCGTGTTTTAAGTTTGAATTGGGAAAAGAGCGCGGAGAAAGATTTGAATCTCCGACTTTCCCTCACGAAGGAGTCAGTGCACAAAGGAAACTGCAAAAGCACCAGTTCATTATTGGTCATTTCCATAGAAGACTGAACTCCAAGAGAGGCAAAAGCATGGAGATCAAGGAAACATCTAAGCCTTTTCCATTCCAAACTAGTGGAAAGAGAAGGGCAACAATGGCCTTCTCCCTCTCCTATAAGAAGGAGCCGAAGGCTCTTAATTGAAGGTCGAAGGATTGCTCAATGTTCTTGTATACTTGTGGAATAGAGAATAGTGTGACATTGTGAAGGCCAAGAGTCAAAGAGGCTCCTAGAGAGCTTGTTGGCTTGGACTTCTTCACTTGATAGAGAAGAGAGATTGGGAGACTAAGGAGGGCTTGGTACAACCGATGGTTGTAATCCTCCTTCTTTCAAAATCAATAGAACTATGTTCGTTTTGTCCATTCGATGCTCAATGTTATATTGTTATTTCAATATTTGTTTAGTATGATATGAATGGATCAGATGTGTATAATCTAGATGTTTATTGTTGATTTAATTGATAGAATACTTGTTATATCAGAAATTACGCGGGTGCTTTGACTGATTGCAGGATTCAGATTTGGAGCCGGTGAAGAAGGACTCTTGCTTTGCTACGTAGCGCTCTCCAAAGGATTCTAAAAGTTGTCAAAGAGGTAATTCTCTATTGTATTCCTTCAAGTTATTTCAAGCTAATATGAACATGCTCATACCATCTTTGTGAACAGCATAGCTAATCTGACTGTCTGCCTCGGGCACTGGAAAGCCCTGAGAGGGATATACGAAAACCAACCACCCAAGCGCTTTTTACCCTATAGCAGTAGAATTACATCTGTGTTGGTTAGGGGACACTTCTCATTGTGTGTCAACTAGTATATAGTAATGATGTGATCCTCATGGGGGAACATCATAATGCGGAAGACGAAGGAGGCTATGGCAGACATGGCATACATATAACTCCTCCCAAGGAATATGTTGTAATCCATGTGAGCATCCAAGACTTCAATGTCTATGTGGACCGTCTTGCTAGCTAAACGGAACAAGAAATTTTGATAGAGGCCAACGGGGGTCAAAGGACAACCATCCTAGGCTCGAAGCATTATGACCGAGGGTTTTAGTTCGGGAGAACCGAACTTTTTCCAAATTTTTTTTGATATGATGCATGTTGATGCACACTCGTCAATAACACATTGGTGAATAGTGATATTCTAGACTGATACCGGTATTTGGAAGGAGACCATGGAAGGAAGCCTAGGGGTGGCTTTGTCTAAGTCAAAAGCCATCATGTGTGTATCGACAGGGTTGATAACACCTAACACAGAAAGTAGGGCTTTTCGTTGCTTTGTGAACGATTGTAGTACTTCCAACGTAGACATAGCAACAATTGATTGAGCTAAATCATCCATGATGCTATAATTATGGGTCATTTTGGAGTATTTACCTTCTCACCTATTAGGTCCCTTTGCCATCTTTGGCAATGGCTCTATAGGAATATTTGAAATGGTCAAAGGTGCAGTCGGTGCACTAGTACTAGCCCTTGATGTAGTGGAGTCTGGTTGGGTGTTGTAACTATGATTCCATGTTTGGAAAAACATTTCTTCCCCAGTCATGTAAATTTCATGGTTGTTTTTCCCATAATCGTCTGGGTTTTGTTTTTGAGTGTTCACTGTCCCTTGGTGGGGGAAAGGTTCTTGCATAACACTAGGTTGTTGGGAAGATCCTCCTTGTCCTCTATTACTTTGAAGCTTTTTTAGCTCAGGGAGATTAGGACAGTGGTGATTATAATGCTCGTACTCACCACATATTGAACAAGAATGGTTTGTTCACAGAGGTGGCCTTTTTCCTCGCCATTGGGCATTTCTTGGCTCCTAGTTTTGATTCCTGCTAGAGTTGCCTCCAGCCTGGGATCGTTGTGGGCACTGTTGGTTGCTACCCCTCTGTCCAGGGTTCCCTTTTGGCTTATTTTTTGATGTTTTCTTAACCACGTTAGGAGGGTAGTTCTCCTGGTTATACTGGAGTGGATGATTTTGGGATGGCTGCACAAATTTCACCTGTGCATTAGTTTGTGTAGGTGTGTCATGTGCTTGGGATTGAGCATAACATTGTCCCTTGTTTGCACCTGGTCGTTGGGGGGGAGATCTTCCGTCAGTGTTTCTTTCTGCGTACTGGGTCCCCTCAGCTAGAGGATAGGGTCCTCCGTGGTGATATGCTTGTGCTCTACTAGTCAAATCTTTCTAAGGCATGTGATGACTTTGAAATCTGGGTTGAGACATGTTCTGGGTAGAATTATGTGCGTAATCGGGATTGTGACTACTGCTACCTAGATAACTTTGGGTCATTGACCTAATTAATTCGTCTACAAAATTAGACACGCCTGGAAATTCTTGAGAAGTTTGTAGGCATGGGGCATTAGGCAGGATATTGTAAATGTATCCTGACTACGTATAAATCAGTTCAAGCTTCTGTGCTTTACTGATTGTGTCCTCTTCAAATGTGGGTTATTGCTACGCCACATCCTTTGAAATCTCTGTCGTCATAGATTTCAAGAATAAATCTAAGAGGATATGATCGTCGAATTTAGCTTTGCATAAAATGCGACACCGTATCCATTCATGAAGATGGTCAGAGATATGGACAGTGGGGGTTTGTCTAAAATGAGTTAGTAACTCCATTCCTGAATCATGGTAAATGAGTAACTGAAAATAAGTGAGGAATGCAGTAGCGAGGGAGCTAAAGGTTCCATGTGAAGCAGGAGTTTTCTCCACGTACCACTTCGCGGCCAGTCCTGTAAGAGTGAATTGAAATAGCCTCAATCGAATAGTGTCATCGATGATACTATTCGATGAGCACCATAGGTGAAAGGTCATTATATGATTACCTGGGTCTTCCGCTTGCTTGCCTTCGAACTTTGGTATATCCGAAGGGAGCTTCGTGGGCATGGGAGGCCATGAAGGATCGTGTGCGATGGGGTCATTTGTGAGCTTGGTTAAATCAGGTAGATTCAACACAGCTAAGAAGGGTGACTCAGAGGTTTATGCCATGGCAACGTATGAAGACACAAAGTTCTGGTTAGAACGAGGGTTAGTCTTTGACGTACCTTGATGCGTGTTCAGCTAGCTTCCCAAATGGGATGCACTTCTATGCCTCCTAGGGGTCGAGGGGGGAGTGGTGTGCATTTTTGTGTTGGGAGACTGACTAAGGTTCCCAACTATCGTTACTCCAATGAAGGATGAACCAATGATGGTGGAAGTGTTCCATCTTTGACACCTGAATGGCGAAAGACCTGGAATACCTCCCTGTAATGGGGGGAGGTCGAAAAGATGCCTGGATCACTGAGGTTCCATTGGAACCGTTCGGGTGTCGACTAGGTTAGGTTTTGGAAAAATTTGAGAGGACAGAGTCTATGATCATGACAAATTTATGTCCAAATACATAAAACAAAGTGAAAATGAAATGAATTTTCCCTTTAACTTAATCTATGTGATCAATCAAGAAAAAAAGATGGTTTTTGTTTGTTTGCATGTGATACTCAAAATCCTAGAAGACCTATGCATCCTCACACACTCAAAGTAACTAGGCCTTGAGAATATTTCTTACGAGTGCTAGGATAATGTCTCGTAACAGCTGGCGATGCCCCCAGTCAGCCGAAGAGAATCCACCAAGGTAAGGGTAGAGGGTCTGGTGCTTGCCTGCACCGTCACCTATAGGGTAAAGGATGCCCTAGTTTTTGGCCACTAAGAATAACCATCCCACATGAGCATTGGAGTCATAGGCTTCTTTGTAGTTAGCTACCATTATCGAGTATCAGCCGGGTCAGGTAGCCCCAACTGATACCACACGCACTATGCCTAAGCCTAACCCCCTCTGAATCGGGTCTCTTTTGTGCTCGGGTTTTCTTTTATGTGGGTTGATAGGTGGTTTTGAAGCTCCCTAAATACACAACTCTTATGTTTCAATATGAAGTATGATCAAGGTGGCTTATTGGATGCCTACCCCCTTGATCCTAACTTAAAATATAAATTCTTTTATGGCCCCTGTGGGGAGAATTTATTGAGTTTGGTTAAGTTAGTTTTAGGTGTCTTCCTTTGCCTAGTGGGTGAGTTTGTGTTAGAATATGGTGAAAAATATCATAGTTTGAACATATGGATATCGGTGATCCTTTGAAAAATTCCCCTAGTTAAACTATGTGATGTTGTTCTTGGCTCAAATGGAAAACATTTGCGGATAAAGGGCCTCTTTCAAAATTTCCTAGTTAATCTATGTGACTAACTAAAGGGAGATGGCAAGTTGTAAATGTAAAGTGTTCATATGCTTACCTAGGATCACCAAATGGTGCAAAGGTAGCAGAGATTACTTGCTCTAATCGACAAATCAGTCATAGTCCCGTAATCCCTAATGCACAAATTGAACTAAACTACATAATTTCTACATTAGAAAATAAAATTAGCTTACTTGGACTAGTTAATCTAAGTGTGCATACCAAAGTTTCCAAAACATAAATCGTTTGGAAAGCAATGGTTAATTTTCCCCCTACTTAAACTATGTGAATATTTTTTGAAAAAAAACCAACTTAAATGAAAACTAACTCTAAACCTACAAAAGGCAGCTAAAAGTAAATTCTCAGAAGCTGTGGGGTATAAACACAAGTGCTAGCAGATACATTAGGGGCTCCCCAGCACACTTACAAGCAGAAAACTGCAGAATATAGAGAAAAAAATCTCATTCTGTAATTTACACAAAAAAGGCTCTAATAAGTGCGCTTGCCTACGTACGGGTCAGTCCTAAATGTGTGCACTGCACCTCTGTGAGAAGAAACTCTGCGCAAAATTCCTGCAAGTAATTAGGAGCTGCCTTCTTTAGTCTATCACTCGAAGTGAATCTAGAGACTGTAAGATGGATCATAGGATTTTTACCTCCACTCTCCAGCGTAGACCAAGGTCTCCTACAAGAGATGGAACAACCACATAAACTTGTAAACTGTTAGTGGAGTCGCCAATCCTGTGTTGGTGGATTTGACGCATGGGTGTACGAAAGTGCACTAGTTTAAGGGGTGTGGTCTACCCCTATAAACTATTGGTCACAGGCAGAAAGTGGTGGAGCTCAAAATCATATAATCTAGAGGAAAAAATATGCGAATGTATGCTCAAAGTAAACTAAAAACTAAAACACAAATATACAGAAGCTATTAAAGAGAGTCAAAACGATAATAATGCAAACAATGGCTCAAAGGCCTCTTCTTATTAAACGTTTGAAATGGAGAAGAAATTTTACCCACCTGCCAAAGCGCCCCTAGGTAATGGCTATAGGTCCCGATGCAAGTATTTTGGTTTCCAAGCTCTACCTCTAATGCATTCTCCCTCCCTCTCCGCTATGATGGACTAGGATTGTTGGGTGACCAATAATTGAGTCCCCTCTATCTCCAGCTTTAGGTCCCAAACTGTTGGTATTGCTTGCAAAATTCTGGCCAGCATAACAATGTGATCACCCTTTCTTCATCACTTGGTGGCTTTATATAGGGGATTTCAAATCCTCCTTCCCTCCCTTGGTACATGATGGATGGTGACCTAAGGAAGAGGTATGATTCCATTGTGTGCTCCAAATATTCCTTTGTGTGCTCACATAGTGTTTAAGGAGGAAATGGTGGTTGTCCTTAGGCAGCTTCATATAAGGAGCAACTGTCCTTTGCTTTGTGTGGTCCCAGAAAGTGACATTTTTCCATTTCCACGAATGCGCGCTTATCGAGAAAAAAGGCGTGCAGAAGGTGCTCTTATCGAAGGATTAAGTGTGCAATTCAACATTTAAGACTATTTCAAATCTGATTTTCTCAAAACCTTAGAGATTTTAAATATTTCTTGATTCCATAATGTGTTCCTACCCTGTAAATCCTTAGGCTTGACATTAATTAATTCCATATTTTGATGTACGATTTTCCAGTGTTAACAGTTCTCATTATTCATTCTCAAAATCTCCCTTATCCCTTGTTGTTATACACCAAACAAAGATTTCAGCCATGATTGTAGCAACCACTTGAATTTTTTTTCTAGTGTAGCATGAGGGCATGCTAATTCTCAAGTTTGGGGGAAGGGTTGCTATGCATGATGAATGAGTTATCATTTCTTCCTCATTTAAGGTATACAATCCTAAAATTGATTTGTGTATATCTTCAAAACTATGAACTAGATTCTTGTGATTTTTGGACAAGAAAGAGGTATCATTAAACCCAGAAATTTTCAAGCTAAACCAATTTGTTAATTCTAAAAATATCATGCATTATTACCTACAACCATTTTGTTGATATATTGAAATCCACTCATTGCATTGATTTGAATTTCGGATTGGAGAAGCATTGATATAATATAAATTTGTTTGCGAAATTTCAGCAAAATATGGTTTGTAATGAATTTTTCTTTTTTTTACTTGGATCATACTTTTTTGCAACTTCATATACATATGGTTGAAATAAATATGAAAATGGTTTTAAGGAAGCATTTGGGGAAGAAGCCTTCTCTTCAATCAATATCATGCGCTGGGGTGAGCATTTTGATTATTGTATTACAAATTGGTTAATACAAAGGCATTGGGGTGCATGGGGGCATGCAACATATTCAGTTTGGGGGAGATGTTGGACCACTAATTTGTATTATTATTATCACTTCTTAACATATATTTCATACATTTCTAATGTTCTTTTCTCACATTATTTCACATAATTTATTATATAATTCCATTTCATAATTATTTATGCTCTTTTGGAAAATTAATACTTGTTCTCATTTATTTTAATAAATTAATGATTATTATGCATGATTTTGCCAACAATGGTTTATTAATGAATTTTTTACACATCACTCATGATTTTAGCCTCTAAGATCTCTTCCAGATTGCAGGTTTGAACTTCAAATGATGATTAAATATTTCAACTCACAAATTCGCTGGGATAACAAGAGAAAAATTTGTGTTGAATGTTTTGGGCAAACGAAGAATAATCATGAAAATCCGAGACATGGATTTTGTGCCAAACAAACCAAATTAGTTTTATTACAAGAATTTTTCCCAAATTCGGTCTTGATTGAGAGAAGCCCAAGGATCTTGGAAGAACAGATTTGTAGGTTTTCTGTTGTGGCCATTTTCCTTGTAATTGCTGGATTCGACTTATGCCAGCTGAATCATGAAGGAAATATATTCCAGATCTCATATTTCTTATTGAGATTTTGTAATTAGTCTATTTTCCTTTTGTTGTTTGTATATTTAAAAGGACAAAAATCATAGAGGAGGGGGAGATAATGCATAGAGGGTTGGCTACGCAAGGAATCAAGCTGTGTAACAGAACATTATTTTATCAAGCTAATGCAAGTTTAATTTCCTATTAATTCTGTGAGTTGTGACCATATCGCAACCCTGATAAGAGAGTTGGGCCCACTCTCCAATCAGGTGTTGTGTATTTCCTGTGTGTTGTTATTTCTATTTCCTGTTTTGTATAATTTTCAATTGCCGTGACAGTAGACGTATTTGTTGATACTCTTATTGTTGTGAATGCATTGTAATATTTATGATTTATTACTACCATTTCTTTATTTCGTTGTTATAGTTATTGTTGCTTTGTTTAAATTATCGAATCCATTGATTGATATCAGAATTGTGCTATTGTCATCTGCATATATTCTACGCGTTAGCCTTGCAATAACCAACACACTTGAATTGATAATTAATGTGGGGAAGGGTTTTAATAATTATTCACAGTTGAACACAGTAGATAGATATGGAGAAAAAATGTGTATGTTTTCAGGGTCGTATAGAGAGATGAAGAAGGAGAGATAGAGAGATATAGAGATATAGATGGAAGCGGGGGGGAGGGAAGAAGAGAGAGAAAGAGGGAGGGAGGGGGATATATATAGACATGAATAGAGAGAGAGAGAGAGGGAGAGCATGTGTGTGTTGGGGGTGAGATAGTGAGACGAAGAATTAGATATGGAGGGAGATATTGATATGTATGGAGGGGGGAGAGAAAGGGAAGAAAATTGCTTGCACTAGATGCATTGGTTTCAGTGTATAAATTTTGTTTTCTATGCTATTTGATTTATTGCATTAGATGCATTTATTTCTATGTAGATGTTGATTTCTAATTCTATTCCATTGGTTGCATTAGATGCATTAATTTCATTAAAGATGTTAATTTATAATCGTGTTTGATTGAGTTTGCATTAGATATATTGATTTCAATGTAGATGTTCATTCCTAATCCTATTTGATTGCTATCACTAGATACATTGATTTCAGTGTAAATGTTTATTTATAATCATATTTCATTGCTTGCATCATTAGATGCATTTATTTCACTATATATCTTGATTTCTAATCTTATTTGATTGTTTTCATACATGCATTTATTTTAGTGTAGATGTTGATTTCTCATACTATTTATAGTTTGCATTATATGCATTTATTTCAATGAATATGTCAATTTTTGATCTGATGTAACTAGACATATGGTGTATATTAATTTCAAGGTAATTAGTTAACATTGTGCATTTATTCCAATGTAAGTAAAAAAAATGATTTTGACGTGCATTATGACTAAGCTTTTGTAGATAACCTCAAACAAAATATAATAAAATATAACTTGTGTTTGTAACTTTTACATCTCCACATATTTTAAAAATGAATATATAACTTATTTCAATCATATTTTATTTTTTAAAAATTGAATATAACTTATTTCCATCATAAGGAATTGATTGAAATACTTGGACAACTACTTGTAAATTTATGAAAGTTGATAACATTATATAAAATTATAGAAATTTTGTCAAATATTGTTTTTTCACCTATATATTAAATTTCAATATGATTGAATTATATCATGTTGTGACTAAGCTCTTGCAGATAATCTCAAAATAAATAATGTTGAATACAACCTATCTTTTGTTTACATGACATATTTTATTAAAATCAAATAAAACTTATTTCAATCCTATTTGTATTTTTTAATTGAACCTTGAGATAAGAAATTTATTTAAATACTTAAAAACTTGTCCATGCAATGATATATGGGTGGGTCACAAAATTTTTCATATATATATATATGGATGACTTTTATAATTCAAATAATATATTTTTAAAATTGAATTGTAATAACATACATGTTTATTTCACTAAAAGGCACTTTCTACAAGCCAATATGAAGCATGATTGGAACTATTTCCATGTTCAACATTAAATTGATACATGATATATGCATGAATTTATAATTCAAATAATTTATTTTAAAAATTGAATTGTAATAACATACATGTTGATTGCACTAAAAGGAACTTTCTACAAGGCAATGTGAAGCATGATTGGAATTCTTTCCATGCTCAATATTAAATTGATACATGATATATTTTACTTCATTTTAAGTATCAAAGTTACTTACATCATAGCTAAATTTTGTACTTATTTTCTTAGTATACGAAACTGGAAATCAAAATTGAACATAATTTGGTACTACAAACTTGAGAAACTTATACGTAAGTTGGTACTCCAATATAGCACATTCAAATTAAAACTAATTAAATCATTATTTGTACAAAATAAAAAATATGGAAATAAATGATTTTGAACCACATTTTTAATTACATATTCATGAATCTACTAACCTTAGTGGAGTCCAAACGCAATTTAGATAGGATGGGGGTCTAATCATGAGTTTAGGTTTAGTGCTCCCTTACATGTAGCTCAATGATTGGGGCCTGCATCGATGGACCCGAATCATCAATGCCTCTAAACCCAACATCTCACTCATGTCTCCACATAACAACTAAATGAACGAAACTCTGCATATGGGCCTATGTACATAATGGAAAGAAAAATTATAATTAGTCTACAAATTAATTACCATATATGTGTAACTTAAAAAAATTGAAATCTTAGGAATAAAAGAGTTTACCTCAATTGTTGGTTCATGTGGTTGTACATAGTGTCACTCTTCCACGTTATTTAACATATAAGGTTGAAATGGAGGTGTATAAGAATCCATGGAAACATTCTATGGTCGAGGATGTGTAATATTCCCAATTTTCCACAAGACAATTGGAATATTAGAGTTCTTAATTTTCCTAAATAATTAAGTAAATAAGAGGGTGGAGGGACCCACAAACCCCATTGATGGATAAAATCCACTTTTGAAGTGTGTATGTGGATATTTTAGAGATAGATCTACATTTGGAGTAGTGGAGCAGCTTCTTAAATGAAGGAAGAGTGGAGATCATGGATCTTTAATGTAAAATTATGAGGATCTTGGAGGAGGCCAACTCATATCATGGTGCATTCAGAGTAAGATCATAAATAACCTATGATGATATAGTGGAGGAAGTGGTGCATCTAATGCACAC
Source organism: Pinus albicaulis (assembly GCA_034641835.2). Classification (NCBI taxonomy): domain Eukaryota; kingdom Viridiplantae; phylum Streptophyta; class Pinopsida; order Pinales; family Pinaceae; genus Pinus; species Pinus albicaulis. The sequence goes on from CM076581.1 coordinate 97,470,228, forward strand.
ACGATGGAGAGAGTGGAAATTAAATGCATACATGATGGAGATCATGGAGAGATAGCACAATATTCATCGAGGCTAGTGGCCATATGTACATCGCAGTTATGAGGTGGGCCAAGGCTATAGAAGGCTCATAATCTATATAATGAAGATGAAGGCACAATAGAAGGCGAGCTTTGTATTATTATTTCTGATATGTTTTGATCTAAATTTTCATTTGATATTTCTATGGACGCTTATGTTGTTTAGATAAGTCTACAGTGTTGTTTAGCACAGGGTGTTTCTGAGCGGAATTCCACCCTTACCCACAGGGGAATTTGAGTGCCTACTCTGGGAAGGTTTCTATTGGAATTTATTCATCTTCCGGCATTGGTGCCATCTTCAGCCACACTCATATTTTCTTCTAGATGGAGGACTAACGCAATTCATGTTCAAGGTTTTGAGAGGTGGTGGTTGTTTCTAGCATTTCAGCTAGGAAACCGGTGGAGGATTCATCCTTTCACCATGTGCTTCATGTTTAGCCTTTCAGGAGTAGCAGATATATATATGGCATTAAGGCCATTGTATTTTAACTCCATGCAACAACATTCCCTTCAAGGATTGCGCAGTTTAGTCCTATAGATCCGAAGGAGGAAGGAAGTTTCCAGTATTTCAGCTGGAAATCCTATGATGGACCATATCCTCACTTTGCATTCATTGTTTCCACCATTTTTGAGATGATTTGACATATCCAACAATATACTAGAGAGCCTCCCTCCTTAACAGCATAGTTTTATGAAGCTGTTGAGTATTCAGCAGCCACATTCAGTGGAGAAGGTTTGAGGAGATAGATATTGAACTTCTAGATTGATGATTTAGTGAAGGGATCAGCCCTTCAAGCATAGATCTAATTGTGTGCATTATTGTAGCCATATTTTTTCAGATCTTGCTTCATATCTGGATACCTAGCAGTTATATGTGCAAGCCCTAAGAGTGTGATTTTCCTAGATTGCTAGATTTGGAAATCCCTTTCTCGATTATCTTGGGTATCCATCATAGAGCCCGAATCTATATTTTCAGCATCATCGGAGCTCCGAAACTGCCTATATCTAACTTTATATTTTGTCGGTAGTTGCAGTCCCAACAATCTAGCAGCTATGTTGTCCCTCTTGTGGGATTATTTCAGGGTCATTCTAGGTCATCTCTTTGTCTTGAGTGTCTCATATTTTGAGCATTGTTGTATTGTTTATCCATCTCCCATATAATAAAATTGTTCATCTATTCTATACATTCTATTATTGTATTTAGATTTATTGTTTACTTTTTGAAGTTATTATATTGTGTTTTAGTGTTACTGCACTCCCTTTTGGGATATTATAATGGTATCAGAGCATGATCCTTGGCTCAGCTTATGGGCACTTCATGTTTTGCATTAAAAGAAGAAGAAGATAGTAGAGATCTATCATGAAGAAGATTGCATTTTTTCTAGTCTTCTCTTTAGATATTTGTAATATCTCTCCAAGGATATCAATCAAATGAAGAGAGAAAGGCAAAGGAAGGATCCAAAAATATTTGATGATGAAGGTCCAAGAAATTCCTATTAGCATGAGAAGCAACCAGAGAAGCAAAGAGCTTCACATCACTCTACTAGATACACTTTCTTTGATAAGGGAGCCGACTGGTCTGAATATGAAGGACACTTGGGGCATGAGACCCTAAGTAAATATATGTCTGAGTACAGAGCACAACCTAGAGAACTAAAGGAGAATTTATCTCTCCAAAATTCCTTTCAACTCAAAGAAGAAAGAATATCCCGAAGTAGTAATAGAAGAAAGAGGCATAGATTCTTATTGTCTACATTTGATGGATCTTCCACAAGCATATTGAGGGCTTGGAGCTAAGAATTGGCCACATTCTTTCAGCTATATCTAGTAGTAGAAAGAGAGGTTGTGGAGATTACAACACTGCACCTAGAAGGTGAAGCAAGAGATTGGTGGTTCAGTCACTTGTCACACATGAGAGAGTGTGCTTATGCATATTTTATTCAAATATTGAAGAAGAATTTTGGTAGGAAGAAACCGAAGACATCTCACAGAGTGACATCTCCTATCATTGAGGAGATATTGCATGAAGAAACCAAGGAAGATGTCTTCATTATCACTCAGGAGGAGGAATCTCTACCACCACCACCAGCTGCACATGTACTCACATCAGGAGGAGGATCACTTGCATATTTGCAAGATGGTCTTGAATTCTTGAAATTTGGAGCCACATGCATGATTCATGAGATGCATGAGGAGGAGGCAGATACGAGCACTGGTACAGTTGAAGAGATGCAACCATCATCATTATTGGTAGTTGGAAAAACCATTGCATTGGTTGGAAGAACTCTTGTAGATGTGCAAGATGTTCCAGAGATTCAAGTTATCTAAGGTTTGCGCATACTTTTATCTCATATTATTTCAGTACCTCATATTGGGATTTGTGAGACCTTGCCATCAGGTAACTGCATAACCAAGGATTAGAGAACTTTGCTGATTTGAAGCAAAAAATTATCACTGCATAGAGGACCCTTGATTTGATCAAGGATAAAATGTATTGCCATCCCAGTTTGTCATGGTTGAGCTAAACCCAACACTTTGTGTTGAAGTGTGGAGTTGCAGAAGATGGGAGGAGCACATTCCTATTCAGTACAATGCCATACTATGAGTTTAGCATGGTATGTGGCCATGAGACAACACATGTATCACCTTGTAGATATATATCATTGTCACTTAGCAGTAGTGATGATGAGATGGCCCCATTATTATTGGAGCATTCAGAAGGTAGTGTTGGGTGTGGAGCCTGATTATCTTGTTTATTTTGTATCACAGCGTTGGACCCCTATACCTTAATGGGATGGTGACACTGCCCATAATTAAACACTGCCTGAGGGGTCCACGGGGGGCGGCTACGACTTTATGGAGCCCCCCCCCGGCAGGGGGTTTCAAGGGAAGCGCCCCCGAAGCTAAAAACAGATGTAAAATTACCTTGTAAAAGTATAATAATTTCTAGTCAACCTGGGCCGTTCATTAGGTGAATGATCTAATAGTAGAAGTTATGTTTAGATTAGTGTTTTTTTCCCTAGAAGGAAATCCCTCACTTGTATGAGGGTATTGTATTGCGACTGTGTATTTGTATGTGTATTCTCAGAGCAAGAAATAGATAGGGAGATTGTGAGAGAGAATAGAGGATATTACAGCGGATCTATTGTAGGTTGTGTCTCTTCAATTTGTTGGATAGTAGAAAGGAAGGAATGGCTGTTCGGGGTGGACGTACACCAAACTAGGTGAATCACGTATATCTGTGTCTCTCTGGTTTTATGTGTTTTGTGTGCGTGTATTTTCTGTATACTTTATGTTTCACATTTTTCTATAATATATAATTTTCTAACAACTAGTATCAGAGCCGAAGGCATATTTGGTTGATAAACTCGCAGGAAATAAGGGTTCCTAGTTTGAGTGGGAGCAATGGCAGAAGATGGTAAGTTTAGGGTCGAGAAATTTAATGGCCTAAACTTCCCGCCGTGGAAGATGGAGATGGAATATTATCTGTATTAGAAAGATTTTTACCTACCATTGAGCGGAAAAACAAAGAAATTGATGGCTATGACAGACGGAGAATGGGAGATTATCGATAGAAAGGCACTCAAAATAGTATGGTTGTGCCTCGCAGCGTCGGTAGCCTTCAATATTTCTAAGGAAATAACAACATAGGGTTTTATTAAGGCATTGGCAAAACTATACAAAAAAAACCTTGGTCTCAAACAAGGTATTTATTATGAAACGTTTATTTAATATGAAGATGTCGAAAGGTGGATCTATTGTAGACCATTTAAATGATTTTAATATAGTTACCAGTTAGTTAAGTTCTGTAAGGGTAAAATTTTATGATGAAGTTAGGGATATTTTATTTCTGTGCTCATTTCCAGAAAGTTGGAATGGTTTAGTTATGGCCATTAGTAACTTTGTCTTTGGATCTAGTACTTTAAAGTTTGATGATATTTTCGGTGCTATCCTTAGCAAGGAAATGCGACGGAAAAGCTCCGGTGATACATCGGGTAATGCTTTGAGTGCAGAGTCCCGAGGAAGAAGAATGGAAAGAGGAAAGAGCTCAGGATATCGAAGTAAATGAAGGAAAGGTAGATCCAATTCCAGATCGGGGATAGCGTGCTAGAAATGTTGAAAGAAAGGACACCTAAAGAAAGACTATAGATCTCAGAAGGGAAAAGAAGGAGACACACAGCAAGAAAAAAATCATGAAGAAAATGTGACAGGTGATGTGTTACAAGATGCTTTGATTCTTTCTTTCAAAAATGTTACTGATTCTTGGGTTGTAGATTCAGGGGCCTCATTCCATGCCACACCTGATAAGAAATATTTTCATGACTATGTTCAAGGAGATTTTGGACAAGTACGTTCGGGTGATGATAAGCCTTGCAAAATTTTTGGAATGGTTAAGGTTCCTGTAAAACAACAGAATGGAAACCAATGGCTATTAAAGGAGGTAAGGCATGTTCTAGATCTAAAGAAAAATCTGATTTCAATAGGGTAGTTAGGCAGTGAAGGTTGTGTGACAACTTTCACAAATAAAAATTGGAAGGTCACCAAAGGAGCCATGGTAATAACAAAAGGCGAAAAAGTTGGTACATTGTATTTATGCAATGGTATTTCTAACTCTGTTAATGCTTTAACTTCCAGAGGATAAGATGCAACATTATGGCATCATAGGCTCAGACACATGAGTGAGAAGGGGATGAAGATTCTTCACTCAAGAAATTTGTTGTTGGGTTTCAATAATGTTGATTTGGATTTCTATGAGAATTGTATTTATGGAAAACAGAAGAAAGTCAGACTTCTCAGAGTTGGGAAAGAAAATAAGAGTGAAAAATTAGAGCTTGTGCATACATATGAATGGGGACTTGCTCAGGTATCATATCTTGATGGTTCTCATTATTATGTTACTTTTATTAATGATGCAACTAGAAAAACTTGGATTTATTGTATTCAGAATAAATATGATGTATTTGATATTTTCAAGAATTGGAAAGCTTTGGTTGAGATTGAGACACGAAATAAGTTGAAGTGTCTCAGATCAGACAATGGAGGTGAATATTGCAGCAAAGAGTTTGATAGGTACTGTTCAAAGCATGGAATTCGCAGAGAGAAGACAGTTCCAAGAACACCACAAGAAAATGGTGTGTCAGAAAGGATGAACAGAACAATCATGGAGCGTGCAAGGTGCATGAGATTGCATGCGGGATTTCCTTTACAATTTTGGGCAGATGCTGTAGATACTGTTGTTTATCTAATAAACATAGGGCCTTCAAGTTCCTTGGATGGTGGTATTCCAGAGGAAGCATGGACAGGTAAAAAGGTAAACTACTCTTTTTAAAGCCTTTTGGTTGTGAGGCCTTTGTCCATATTAATAAAGAAAAGAGAACAAAGCTTGAGGAAAAATCAAAGAAATGTACCTTTATTGGATATGGTGCTAATGATTTTGGTTATCGCTTATATGATTATGAAAATCACAAAATCATTAGGAGCAGAGATGTAATATTCAGTGAAAAGGTCTTGTATAAGAATCGGTTGTAGGAAAAGAACAGGAAAAAGAAAGCAAGGAATACGTGGTTCTTGATGAGATATCTAAAAAAGTAAAGGTGCCTGAAAATAATAATAATCAGCAACCACTGTAGCAGCAACCACCACAATAGCAACAGGAACCTCAAACACCTGAAAGTGGTGTTAGAAGATCTACCAGGATAAGTAGACCCCCTGAACGATACTCTCCTTCATTATATTATTTATTGTTGACTGATTCTGGTGAACCTGAATGTTATGAAGAAGTAATGCAGGTTGAAACTAGGAAGAAGTGGGAGCTAGCCATGGAAGAAGAGATGAAATCTTTAATGCATAACTAGACTTGGGACTTAGTCAGGTTGCCTGCCGGTAAAACTACATTGTAGAGTAAATGGGTTTACAGGCTGAAGGAAGAAGATGGAAGAAAACAAAGGTACAAAGCTAGACTAGTGGTGAAGGGGTTTGCACAAATTAAAGGTATTGATTTTGATGAAATATTTTCTCCTATTGTTAAGATGACTTCAATCAGAACTATTTTAAGTCTTGTAGTAGCAGAAGATTTACATCTTTAACAGTTAGATGTATAGACAAAATTTCTCCATGGAAATTTGGACGAAGAGATCTATATGGAGCAACCAGAAGGATATGAGGTCAAAGGTAAAGAAAAATTAATGTGAAATTTAAAGAAGAGCTTGTATGGCTTAAAACAGGCATGAAGGTAGTGGTATCTAAAATTTGACAGGTTTATGTCTGACTAAGGTTATACTAGATGTCACTCTGATCATTGTATTTATCTAAAAAATAAAAATTATGGCAGCTATATTATATTGTTATTGTATGTAGATGACATGCTTGTTGCAGGGTCTAACATGCAGGAAATAAATGTGCTCAAAAGAAAATTGGAAAATTCAATTGCAATGAAGGATTTGGGAGCTACAAAACAAATCCTTGGTATGAGAATAACTAGAGATAGGAAAAATCACAAATTAACACTGTCTCAGAATGAGTAAATACAAAATGTGTTGAAAAGACTTAATATGCAGAATGCAAAACTAGTTAGTACACCTTTTGCTAGCCATTTCAAACTTAGTAAGGAGATGTGCCCCAAGATCCAAGAAGAAATGGACTATATGTCTAAAGTTCCATATGCATCAGCAATTGGAAGCTTAATGTATGCAATGGTCTACAGAAGGCCTGATATTTCACATGCAGTGGGAGTTGTAAGCAAGTACATGAAAAATCCAGGAAAATAACATTGGATGGAAGTGAAATAGATTCTCCGATATTTGTGAGGTACTGCAAATCAATCATTATGGTTCGATGGTTCAAACATTGCTCTATAGGGATATGTTGATGCAGATATGGCAGGTGACAGAGATAACAGGAGGAGCACTACAGGATATGTATTTACTGTAGGTGAAACCTCTGTCAGTTGGGTTTTAGAAATCCAAAGTGTTGTTGCACTTTCAACAACAGAAGTAGAGTATGTTGTTGCTACAAAGGCTAGTAAAGAAATGATTTGGTTACAAAGGTTTATGGATGAATTGGGTAAGAAGCATGATATGGGCACATTATACAGTGATAGACAAAGTGCCATTCATCTTGAAAAGAACTCAACATTTCATTCAAGGACTAAACACATAAATCTCAAGTACCATTTCATAAGGTTACTATTGGAAGATGGACAGTTGAAGCTGGAAAAGATACACACTAGCCAGAATCCTGCAGATATGCTAACAAAAGTTGTAACCAGGGAGAAACTGAGATTATGCTCAGTTTCAATTGGTCTTCAAGGATGACGATGAAGATGAGAAATAGCTAGGTCCAAAGAGGAGACATTTTCTAGAAAATGAAGCAGCGGTGGAGTTGCTACAATCAGCCTCCAAGTGGGAGATTGTTGGGTGTGGAGCCTGATTATGTTGTTTATTTTGTATGACAGTGTTGGACCCCTGTACCTTAATGGGGTGGTAACGCTACCCATAATTAAACGCTGCCTGGGGGGTCTAGGGGGGGCTGCTGCAACTTTATGGAGTCCCCCCCTAGCGGGGGGTTTCAGGGGAAGCACCACCAAAGCTAAAAACAGATCTAAAACTGCCTTGTAAAAGCATAGTAATTTCTAGTCAATCTGGGCCATTCATTAGGTGAATGATCTAACGGTATAAGTTATGTTTATATTAAGGTTTTTTTCCATAGAAGGCAATCCCTCACTTGTATGAGGGTATTTTATTACAGCTGTGTATTTGTATGTGTATTCTCAAAGTGAGAAATAGATAGGGAGACTGTGAGAGAGAATAGAGGATATTACAGAAAATCTGTTGTAGGTTGTGTTTCTTCAATTTGATGGATAATATAAAGGAAGGACTAGCTGTTCGGGGTGGACATAGCCCAAACTAGGTGAACCACGTATATCTGTGTCTCTCTGGTTTTATGTGTTTTGTGTGCTTGTATTTTCTATATATTTCATGTTTAGCATTGCTCTGTAATATATAATTTTCTAACAAGTAGCTTCACTCATGAAGCACTAGAGGGACAGATGATAGATGATAGACATATTATGATGGAGAGTACTTTCCATTTTCAAGATGAATTTTTCTTGATGAGCTCCTCACAGCTAAAATAGGAGATTCTACCTACAACATGTATGGAGCCTTATGGGTTCCAATGAGCCATTGATGAGAGGATCTCATGGAGAGACCTCAAAGGAGGTGCACTTCAACATTTCATGGAGTGCAAAGCTATTCAGATGGAGGATGTTGGTATTCTACATTGGTAGGATACCAAGGTTGAGCTTGGCATGATTCATCATCCACATTGGGATGAATGGATCTGGATGAGGAGCAGGAGGCTTCTTACCTTCCTACAGATCTATGATACCGGGTAGCAAGAAGCATGGATATGCTGGTTGCTTTTGGGTGAGTATGGATACCACCCAACATCTCACATTTCCAGGATCCATGCCAGGTATATCACTGATGACATGCAACAACAGGAGGCATGGCTACATTGTTTGTTGATGAGAGAGTTTGGACACCTCATGATGTATCTTATGCCCATTTATTTACTCTTGTTTGGGATATGTCTCATGTCTTTACATGCATTTCTATTTGGGATATATCACATGTTCATGTATGTACTTGGGTTTGGGACAAAGCATAACTCTCACGTGATGTGGCATATGGGAGCTTATTTATATTATTCTGATGAGACATTCCACATGTCCATTACTATGTTTTTGCTCCATGACTTGCATCATGATGATCTGAGGAAGAAAAAAAAATCCTTGTTTCTTTGGTTATTATTGGGAGAGTATGGGCTGATTTCTTCCCATACATTGCGTGACATTGGTGGAGGATGGAAGTAGGAGGCCTTACAGTGTTGGCTTCTGTTGGGAGATTTTGGTCATTGTACTTGGTATAATGATGATGTGATGGAGTAGCAAGATGCATTCCCGTGGTGTTTTCTCTTGAGAGAATATGGCCACTACATTTAGTACAATGATGATGTGGTGTGGTAGCAAAAGGCATTGTTGCGGTGGCTTCTTTGAGAGAGTATCGCTCTCATATTTATATTGATGCTGATTTGGCATGGCAGCAAGAAGCAATGTTGTGGTGGCTTTTATTGAGAGAGTATGGCTCTCTTACAAGTTTTCATGATGATTTTAGCATGACAACAGAAGGCTTTGTTGCAGTGGTTGTTATTGAGAGAATATGGTTTGACAATGTTCATGTCCATCCATATGTCTCTACTTGTTGTTTTTCACTATGTTGATGTTATGTTTGGATCCTACATGACCAACAAGGCTAATGATGAGAGCATTGATAGATGCAATCTACTCTATGTATCATGATTTGGAGATATAGTTCATGAGTTGGGACTTTCTAGTTTGGGAAGAAACCACTTCATTTCATGTATCTCATGTATAGAGGAGATCTTTGGACATCATATGGTTTCCACTTAGATATTCATTGATGAGGATGGGTATCTAAATTTTTAGTTGGAGGTCATTCTAGACATTCTATAGATGTAGCTTTGCAGCTAGACATGCATGACACATTGTGACATATGGGGAGGCCTTCCATATGAGGATGCCATTTGGAGGGAGGATGTTTGTTGTAGCATCAACTTTTGCAATTTCTTGAGGAAAAGCAACATTTTTGCGGCCACAAGACAATTGGAATATTAGAGTTCTTAATTTTCCTAAATAATTAAGTAAATAAGAGGGTGAAGGGACCCACAAACCCCATTGATGAATAAAATCCACTTTTGATGTGTGTATGTGGATATTTTAGAGCTAGATATACATTATGGAGTAGTGGAGTAGCTTCTTAAATGAAGGAAGAGTGGAGATCATGGATCTTTAATGTAAAATCATGAGGATCTTGTAGGAGGTCAAATGAGATCATGGTACATTCAAAGTAACATCAAAAATAACTTATGATGAGATAGTGGAGGAAGTGGTGCATCTAATGAACATATGATGGAGGGAGTGGGAATTAAATGCAAACATGATGGAGATCATGGAGAGACAGCACAATCTTCATGGAGGCTAGTGGCCACATGTACAATGTAGTTATGAGGTGGGCCAGGGATATGGAAGGCCCATAATCTATGTGATGAAGATGAAGGCACAATAGAAAGCAGGCTTTGTATTATTATTTTTGATCTTCTTAGATCTAAATTTATCATTGGGCATTTCTATGCACGCTTATGCTATTTAGCTAAGTCTGTAGTGTTGTTTAGCATAGGGTGATTCTGAGCAGAAATCCCACCTTTACCCACGGGGAGCTTTGAGTGCCGACTCTGGAAGGTTTCTATTGGGTTTTATTCATCATCTGACATTGGTTCCATCTTCAGGCACAATCATATGTTCTTCTAGCTTTAGGAATAATGCAATTCCTATTCAAGGGTTTGAGAGGTGGTGGTTTTTTCTAGCATTTCAGCTAGGAAATCAGTGGAGTATTCATCCTTTAAGCTTGTGCTTCATGTTAAACCTTTTAAGAGTAGTAGATATATATCCAACACTTAGGCCATTGAATTTTACCTCCATGCAGCAGCCGTCCCCTCAATGATTGTGCAGTCCAGTCCTGTAGATCTAGAGGAAGGAAGTTTCTAGTATTCCAGGTGGAAATCATGTGAGGGACCATATCCTCACTTTTCATTCACTGTTTCCACCATTTTTGAGCTGATTTGAAATATCCAGTAGTAGGATAGAGAGCCTCCCTCCTTGACATAGCCTCCCTCCTTGACATCGCAGTTTTGTGAAGCTGTTGATTATTCATCAGCCACATTCAATGGAGAATGTTGGAGGAGATAGGTCTTGAGCTTCTAGCTTAAGGATCTAGTGAAGGGATAAACCCTTCAAGCATAGATATGATTGTGTGAAATTGAAACCATATTTTGTCAGACCTTGCTTCAAATATTCATACCTAGAAGTTATATTTTTTAAGGGGATGGTGGGGTTTGATGAGACCTTACATCCTCCTAATGTAAGTGCATCTACAGCTGGTGGTGGTAGTAGAGGCTCCTCCTCCCGAGTGATAATGAATACATATTCCTTGGGCTCTTCATGCACTATCTCCTCAATGATAGGAGATGTCACATGTGAGATGTCTCTGGTTTCTTTCTACCAAGTTTCTTCTTTAGTCTTTGAATTAAATCTACATAAGAATACACTCTCATGTGTGACAAGTGACTGAACCACCAATATCTTGATTCACCCTCTAAGTGTAACGATGCAAACTCCTCATCCTCTCTTTCTAATATAGGATATTTCAAAAAGAATGTGCCTAAATATTCCCTCCAATCCCTCAATGTGCTTGTCGGAGACCCATCAAATGTAGGCAGGAAGAATCTATGTCTCTTTATTCTATTATTGCTTTGGGATATCCTCTCCTCTTTGAGTTGTAGAAATTGATGGAGAGTTAGATTCTCCTTGAGAGATCTAGTTTGTGCTTTTTACTCGGACAAATATTTACTTAGGGTATCATGCCCCAAGTCTCCTTCATATTCAGAACATTCCTCTCTCTTATCAAAGAAAGTGGATCTAGTAGAATAATGTTAAGCTCTTTTCTTCTCTATTTGCTTCTCATGCTGATAGGAAATGCTTGGACCTTCAACTTAAAATCTTCTTCTTGGACCTCTCCTTTTCCTTTCTCTCTTCATTTGATTTAACTCCTTGGAGAGATCTTGAAAATATCTAAAGAGGAGTGGAAAAATTGCAATCCTCCTTCATGACAGATATCTACTATCTACTTCTTCTTTTGATGCAAAAGATGAAGTGTCCAGATGGAGGATTACTAGCTCCCTATGATACCATTGCAATATCCCAAAAGGGAGAATGCAGTAATAATAAAACACAATAGATGAAAAAAAACAAAGTAAACAATTAATCTAAAGAAAACATCAGAGAGTACAGAATAGCTGAGCCATTTTAATATATGGAGGTGGATAAAAAAGTACAATAGTGCTCAAAATATGAGACACTCAAGCCAAAGAGATAGCCTAGAATGACCTTCAAATGATCCCACAAGAGGGACCACGTAACTACTGGAAGGAAAACTGTGTTATCCTTACTGCAACTACTAGGACTGCAACTACTGGAAAAATATAATGTTATATCTAGGCAGTTCGGAGCTCTGATGATGCTATAAATATAGATATGGGCTCTCTGATGGATACCCAAGATAACGTAGAAAGTATTTTTCAGATCTATCAATCTAATAAAATCACCCTCTTAGGGATTGAGATTATTATTTATGATCTGTTTAGATCTAGAGTTGTCATTTGAAATTTCTATGCATGCTTATATTGTTTAGCTAAGTCTGCAGTGTTGTTTAGCATAGGGTATTTCCAAGTGGAAATCCCACCCTTACCCATGGGGGACTTCGAGTGCCTACTCTGGGAAGGTTTCTATTGAGCTCCATTCATCATCAAGCATTGGTTTCTGCTTCATACCACTCTCATATGCTCATTCAGCCATAGGAATAATGCATTCTTGCATCAGGGTTTAAGAGTTTGAGGTTGTTTGTACCATTTTAGATAGGAAACCGGTGGAGTATTCATCCTTTCACCTTGTTCGTCATGTTCAGCCTTTCAAGAGAAGCAGATCCATATCTGGAATTTATGCCATTGTATTTTACCTCAATGTAGTAGCAGTACCCTCAAGGATTGCATAGTTCAGTCCTGTAGATCAACTAGATGAAAGAATTTTCTAGTATTTCAGCTGGAAATCCTGTGAGGGACTAGCTCCTCACTTTGCATTCACTGTTTCCACCCTTATTGAGTTTATTTTCCATATTTAGCAGTAGGCTAGAGATCCTCCTTCCTTGACAGCTCATTCTTCTAAAGTTGTTGAGTAATCAGCAGCCACATTTAGTGGAGGAGGAAATGGAAGCTAGATCTTGAGCTTGTAGCTTGAGGATCTAGTGAAGGGATCAACCCTTCAAGCATAGATCTGATTCTGTACCATATTAAGACCATCCTTTTGTCAGATATAACTTTAGATTTGCATACCCAACAATTATATTTGTTGTTGGGACTACTGCTCCACTATGATGGATATGAAGTGGGCCACTACTCCATAATGTAGATCTGGCTATAAGGTGATTTTCCTAGATTTCTAGATCTGGAAATCCCTTTCTGAGTCATCTTGGGTATCCATCATAAAGCCCAGATCTATATTTTCATTATCATCGGATCTCTAGAACTGCCTAGATATAACTTTATATTTTACCGACAGTTGTAGTCCTAGTAGTTGCAGCAAGGAAAATGCAGTTTTCCTTCCAACAATCCAACAGTTACCCAGTCCGTCTTGCGAGATCATTTCAGGGTCATTCTAGGACATCTCTTTGGTTTGACTGTCTCATATTTTGAGCATTGTTGTACTTTTTATCCACCTCCCATATAATAAAATGGCTTAGCTATTTTGTACATTTTGTTGTTGTCTTTAGATTTATTGTTTACTTTGCTGCAGTTCTTATATTTTGTTTTAGTATTACTACATTCTCCCTTTTGGGATATTATAGGATGGGCTTGTTGATAAACTACCACCTCGGATGACCTTATAAGTTCATCCATATAGCTGGGATGTATCTACATGTTATCAGGAACTTATTACTACAAATGAAGTATAATATGAAATAGAAATTTTAATATAAATAATTATTCATAATTTTACAATAAGAGTCAAAATTTTCGTATGTGTACCTGGTTTGTGTCACGCAGGTTGTGCACCCTTGGAGTCTCATGAATGGTATCACAATACATACATGTACATGTAAAAAGTTGGTTAAAGGGTAAAATTGCGAGAAATGCATCATCATATAAGGGCACTGGAGGGTCACGAGGAAATGGTGGTGGTCTCTTAATCTCTCTATCTAATGCAACACGTGCACTGGCCAATGGCATTCACATGTTGTCTATACTAGTCTCCATGGTCTCACCATTGAGATGCGACAACTCGTCCAGATTTTTCAGTAATACCAAGCTCCAAGACAGTAGTGGCAAGAATATCGAAGGTGGTGGCACATTCCCAGGGTCCCTACAATTCCCCTTATGCTCATAGGTACGTCCCAAGCTGGGTCTATAATAATGAGATCTGGTATTAGTGTAATCTGGCCTCATATGTAACATTAAATATAAATATAAATGCCTGGAAAAATAAATGGAAACCTAGTCATGGTGGGGGAACTGGCCCCAAGCTCTAATGAATCTATCAGACACAAAAGGGGTTGCATCAAAATTCCTAAAATATTTTATTGGAATCATACCTATATGTCTACTAGGTGTTGGAAATATTGTCATTGATGGCAAAGGAGCACAAAGGAGCACACCAGAACTATTATTAAGGCAAAGAAGTAGATCGGGAAATAATGTAGTAAGAAAGCATAAAAGAGAGGTAGAGGAGAAGAAGAAAGGAAAGGAGCAACATTAGACCATCAAAAAAGGCAAAGGAGCATAGAAGAGAAAAATTAGAATCAAAGGAGCAAAGGCAACAAAGGAAGTTAAGGTAGAAAAGGAACAAAGGTAGCAAAGGTGGTAAAGGATCAAAGGCAGCAAAAAGGAAAAGGTAGCAGAAGCAGCAAAGAAAAAAAGGCAACAAAGTCAGTTAATGCATAAAAGGAACAAAGGAAACAAAGGCAACAAAGGAGCAAAGGCAACAAAAATTCAAAAGCAACAAAGGTAGCAAAAAGGAAAAGGCAGCCAAGGCAGCGAAGAAGAAAAGGTAGCAAAGGAAGTTAAGGCAGAAAGGAAGCAAAACAACAAAGGTAGAATCGTGAATGTGTTGGGCAGAGCCGTGAATGTGTTGGGTCAAGTCGTGTATGTTTGGGTCAAGTCGTGGATGCAGATCAAGTCGTGAATGTGTAGCAAGCATGATAATCATAAGTCAGAGTTAATAATAAATAGAAGAACAAGCTCAGGAGAGATCAACACTTATAAAAACTGAATAAATCTCAGGAAGGATAGTGGAGATGCATAGTGGTGGTCGTAGAAAGCAGAGAAATCAACTAAGGCAGAAAATACTTAGAAGAATTCCAAAGGAGGAATCAAATGGTGAGGATCGAATCGCAGAATTAAATTTTTAATATTAAACGGCAGAGATGTGGACTCATGTCAGGCGGAGATTGAAAGTGCACATCGCAAATCGTAAATTATAGTGTTTATTTGTTAAGGACTTCGTAAGTTAAAAAAAAAAAACTTGCAACACAGTAAGAATTGAAACTTGCGATGCAATAAAGGGACGAGTCACATGTTGGCACAACGATCTAGCGCATATCGCACATTAACAGTTTTAAATTTTAGTATTAATACATCGCAAGGAAAAATATTTTGGTTGCGATGCGATGAGGATGGAAGATGGCGTGTGAGACGGTACAGTGGGGATGTTAGATCTGGTGAATATCTACGGTGGAGATTACAGTGAAATTTTGCATCGGCATTTGTATTGTTAGGTTCTAAGGGTATCAATTATAAGTTGCGAACTGCAAAGTGGAGAAACCTGCGAAGTGTGATTTCTTTCGATCGGTCACCGTGTTGTGGGACCCTACAACCAAAGTTAAGCGTGTATGAAAAGCCTTTTCTTTTTTAAATCGAATCAGAGGAGGAAAAGGAGATTACAACGTAAACTCTAAGGAATGGGAAGTGCGAAGTGCGAAGTGTGATTTTTGAAGCGGATGTGATGTGGTTCAAAGGTGAATACTAATATATTTTAGGTCCAAGGTTTAATGTGCTTGTGTTGGTTTTATGAAGAAAACCATGTAGGTAGAGATCGACTCAGGTTACAAAGGAAAGGCGTAAGTGCATGGAAAAGGACCCAAAGCCTGTACGAAACAATGTTCAGGCAGTGACTTAAAAGAGAATACTGAATAGGAGTAGACTTGGGTAAGACCTGACTCTAAGTGTAGAATAGTGTCATGTAGATACGGTTGTGAGCTAAAAAAAAATGTTGAACGCAAGAGAGAAGACTGAGGTCTAGTGACCCGACACTCGTGAAGAGGTGTTATGCGGCTACGGTAGTTTGATAACAAAGATTGAACGTGGGAAAAAGGAGACTCGGGTCATTAACCCGACATAGAGAAAATAAGCAGAGAAGAGCATAGAGTGTTGTAGGTAAGATATCAAATAGGCAGAGGTAGTGTAAAACATAAAGGCATGGGTCAAGTCAGAATAAGACAGTAATGCTGCAGCACAGTTGGAAATGTAACTGCGGAAATATAAAAGACAAAGGGACAACAAGCAGAAGAGGAAAAACACACAACAAATCTATGAAGCTAAAAGGGTTGAGTAAAATATTTGATTGTAATTGTAACTGTATTAATTATTTTATATTGTTTGTGATGTAAAGGAAAGTCTCCAAGGCAAAGCAAAACTCCAATTTAATACTGAAACAAGTGTATATATTGTTGTAACATCCTGAATATGCTAAGTGTAAGGAATCGAATGGGTGGAAGGCAAAGAGTCATGCCTATTCACTTCATATTCCCATAGAGAATGAAAATAGTCATGAAGTTATCTTTATAAAAAAGCTAATATCCATGTGTAGAAGGTTATGAAAATAGAGGAAGAGAGAGAGAGGGTGCAACAGATTTGAAGAGTGTGGAAGAGGTTAGAAATCTGCAGAATTGAAAAGAGCAGAAGAATGTAAGAGAGCTGTAGAAGGTTGGAAAGTAGGATAATTAGAGAGAGAACTAATATGAAGTAAAGGATGGAGAGTAAGCAGTGGAGAAGGACTATAAAATATTTGATATCTAGGTAAATCAACATTTTAGTTTCATGATGAGTTAGGGGATTGTAGTCTCATTTAAAGTAGTAGCTTGATAAATTTCCAGTTTTATCTAGTTGAGGTAGGAGCCTCTTGTGGGTTGTAGCCTGCAGAAAAATACATGGGATTTGGTGCTTCCATTTCAATTTTTAGCTTGATAGATGTCCAGTTGGAGCTAGTTGAGGTAGAAGCATCATGTGGTTGTATCCTGGAGAAAATATATGGTAGTTGAAGTTTCCTTGTAAATTGTAGCTTGCAGAATCTGAGGTACTAGCCTCCTGTACGTTGGAGCCTATAGAAAATCAGTGGCGAGAGGGAGTTGGAGCTTTCCTTTGCATCACTACAATAGTAAGATGTGGTTTTCTCCCTTATGGGTTTCCACTTATATCTGTTGTCTATGTGCTTTATGATTATGTGTTGATGTGATGTTTTAATATGCTTAATTACTTTCTCTACACACATAAAGTTTTTTGATTCATTATGTATTAAGTTGCTTATGAACTGAAGGTGTAATTGAGTTGAATGAAAAGAGTTTTAAATGTCTGTGAATGTACACTGATTCAACTCTCTCTTTACTTTATTAAGAGTTCATCAAAAGAGGGAAAATATATAGGGATATCAATAACTCTCATTTAGGATAACGAAAATCAATGCTATCGGTGGCCTCTTTCACCACCTCCCAAGTATCTATGCCTCTAAACTCATTCCTCATAATCATCAATATGGACTATAATATGTGGCTTTATTGGACCAACCTCCAGTATATCTTAATCAACCTATTGATCTCATCAAACATCAAAGACAATGCAAGATGACTTAGTGAATTGGCATGGATCTTCTTTACCTTCGTTGTGATATGTGTGTGATGGGTCATAGCATCCTCTAATGTGATATGAGTTGTAACATCATACCACAGAGGGATTGATGTTGGAATTTGATCCTTAGCTTCAACCTGCTGAGGGCCTATAAATCATAAACATAATTCAACATATATAATTAACAAAATAGAAGCATAATAACATATACATTAAATTCAAACTAATCAATTGAACATAATTTAAAAATTAAATACAATATAAAGGCATAAACACATAAATTTTAAAGAGGATTTAAAAATGTAGGAGGTGTTCCTAAAATAGGCAAATAAGGTCCACTAGATGTAGCATGGTCATCAATAGAGACAGAATCATTGCCTCTGACATTCTGACTGGCGTTAGAGTTAGTTTATATGAGGGGAACATGAAATCTTAGTGGGCTACATGATCTATCATGAGACCTACCACATATAACATAACCCCTTGCACTGCAATGGTTTGCAGTTGGGGCGTGTATATGGTTGCTTTAACATATTACATATAATACATATAAACTAATCCAAGAAAAAATTGTTGACAGAAAAACCATTTCTAAACTCAATCAGAATAATCTAGAATAAAGTCCTAAACTTTAAAGTCCACTTTTTGATAATTTATCAACCAAAGTATCGAGTTCCATGTAAACACAATCGAAAAAAGTGATCAAATCGAGCTTCACACTTTTTATCGTTTCTAAATAATGCATTTTATTCATAGTGCATAAATATGTAAATATATATGTAAAAAAATAAAATAAACCTATTTACAAAACTAATAAATTTCATGCCAACTAAATACTACAATAGACTTTAAGTCCTTAATGTTTTACTTTGACACATGACATGTACTAGGTGCAAGCATATGAAGACAATGTTTCTTGTACAACACACTACATAATGAAACAATATGACCTACAAATTAGAAAAGATTCTAAATGTTTTTATTCACTACACCAAATGCACTTTCCCTTATGGATTTAATATATCTATCAATGGTGCATTATTGAGACATGAACATATATATATATAGTTTTATATTAAATTATGTGTGTGTGTGCGTGTTATGTTTTAAATAATTATGTTATGTTAAATGTTATAGTTATATTACATTATATTTATGCACGATGCATGTTATACTATGTTACAATATATAGATGTTAAGATTTTATAATTTTATAATAGTTAATTATATATAGTTATGTTTATAGTTATATAGTTATGAACTATAGTTATGTTACATGCTATGTTACATATGTGTGTTATGTTAAATAACTTTATGTTATACTTGTTAAATAATTATAGAGTTCTATATTATAACTTTATGTTATGAGCTAAATAGTTATAGAACTATGTTATGTTATGTGTGTGAGAGATGTTATAACTAAATTATAATTTAGTTAAATATATATATATTATATAGTTAAGTTATGAACTATAATTATAATTATGATTATGTTGTAACATGCTATGTGTTTTATATATATATATATATATATATATATATATATATATATAACAAAATTTTCTCTTTTATATTTTTAACTTTAAAGATTTATATTTTATTTTTAAAACTAAAATCATACTATAGTTATTATTAAAATATAAATTAATTTAATTTAAAATAATAAAATAAAATAAAATTCTTATTTTATAAATATAGATTCACCATGAGCAACCATATTCATCATGTCAATCCCAAGCTCCTAATTTGTACTTATTTATTGGTTATAGTTTCGTCATTTTCTGTTTTGGAGTTTTTTGGGGTATAATTTCCATCAAATTTGCTAGAAATTTAAAATGCATTTTAAATTAAAATAAAATAAAAAATAAAATTGAAAATTTATCTCACACAATTCCTAAAGAAAAACTTTGAAACCTAAAATAATTAGGAAAAAAATGTTTTTACCATTCAAAATTAAAAAATATGCATTTAATAAACAAAACATTGCAAGTAAGAAACAAATTTAAAACCTAAATTGTATTTTGTAGGTTAGTTTTGTGGTTTTCTAAGTTATTTTGAAGGTTTTTTTTATAGTTTTCTTGGTTGGTTTTGTGATTTTCTAAGTTATTTTAAAGGTTTTTTTTTGTGGTTTTTGTGTTTTTTGTATGTTTTTTTTAATTAATTGGTTTTCATGGTTTTTGTACATGCTTGTTTTTTTCAAATTAATTTGTTTAATTTTGACAAAAAAAATAAATAATAAGAAAGACAAAAAGGATAGAATGCCTGCCCTTCGTTTGAGCCTTTGGGACATTGGCAGGATGGTTGGAGATATTGATTTGAACGCTCCGTGCTCCAATTTCTCGATTGAGCTTCAATACTCTCATCAAGCTACTATCACACTCTTGGTCACGCTCTTACTTTATGCGTTGTTTGTGAAAATAGCATGCACAGATCACAGGAGCGGTATTTATAAAAAAAAAAAGGCTCGATCAAGCCATAATTCTCGATCGATCATTATAACTCGATCAAGGGTTTGTTTTTAACCCTCAATTGAGCTACTTTTTTAGTGCCTAAGGAGCTCAATCGAGTGCTTAAAAAGGCTCGATTGAGGCATTGTTTTTTCCACCCAAACGCGCCCCCTTTCTCCAAAAGGTGTAACCCAACACCATTCTTTCACCTCTAGCTACTACTGATGACATATTGAAAATAAACAAGCCACTCTTGTTGATATCAAAATCTATCTATATCATGCACATGAGATGATTGATTTTCTCAAAATTGAGTTGCAACTATAAAGAGAAGAGCTACAACAAAAGGGACGTGATTTTGAATTGGTTCTTGTTAAGAACAACTCCCTTTTTGAGTCTGACTCCCATCAATATCTAATTATTAATCATGTTTTTGAGGCCACTTAATATATTTTCATAAAAATTTAGAGGTTTATCATGTTCTTTCCAAGCCCATCATCAAACCTTGGGAAGAAGTTGTTAACAATAGAAAAAGAACTAGTCTTTGATATGACAAGGATCTTTCCTTTCATATTCTGAATTATTCCAAGCCCATTTAGCTCATATTGTTGAGTTTCTTCAATATGATTCATATTCACTTGCTCCTATTCCACAACCACAAAATATTTTCAAACGCCAACATTGTAATCGAGTTAGAAATGTAAAGGATCAATGTTTTGATCTTCACCCTTATAAGCATTGTTGTAAGCACACTCGTCATTCAGACAGATTTTCTAGAAACAAGACACTTGTAAGAACGAAGATTCACCTTGGATGGATCAATTCTTGGCAATGGTCTTCAACAGCTAAGAACATATACCAGCCATATCACGAAATTTGTTCTCGAGTATAGACTAGTCTTGCAGTGGAGATTTATTCGTGTTTCACATTTTATCTGACAAGGGGGGGAATTGATGGTCACTTAATAGCTTTTAAGATTCATCATTCAAAGATTTATCAAGAGATCTTGAGCCACAACATGAACTAGTGCCAACTGCCAAAGCCTAGAGCCAAAATTAGTCATAACCAAATTCAGAGTTGTAGCCAGAGACAGTTGTGCCCCATGAGCATGATTTTTGTTTCGTGGCATACCTTCAACCACCACTTTCAGAAGATTTTGGTTTATGATACATCAGTTTTAGGTCATCTTCAAACTGACATAATTTTATGGTCATTTAAAAAAAATTATGAGGTATCACGACCACTAGTAGAAGACTCCAACTTCTAGCTAGATTTAGAACTATTCTAGGAACTGCTTCGAAATTTAGTTCTATAGTTGTTGTTGAGCCTTAAATCACCAATTTTAGAGACCTTGCATTCTCCCAATTAATTTTTTTTAAGGTCTTCCTTAAAAACCACCATTTCAAAGTTATCATTCACCCATATTCACCCATAAACCACCATGCATTTTTTTTCATTTTTTTATTTCATCTCTCTTCTTGGATTCTGTTTAGTGTCAGTATTTTCATACTTCCACCAGGGATCAAAACACATTTTTCATGTGCATCTTAGATGTCCCACTCTAAATAATTTTCAATCATTCCATTAGGTCATGCTATAAAATTTCTCCATTGTGGTTGTCCTTGTCAACTGTCCTAATTTCCTTCACAAATATATGCTTGTTGGCCCTCTTCCATGTCTTCATCATACTAAAAACATGTCTGCTTCCATTTCACTTTTAGTAAAAATCACTCATTGAGTCAGATTCTTTCATTTCTCATTAGGTCACTAGGGTTTCATTATGTCAAATCATTGCATTGTCACATTTTCAATAAAGGGCAGCAGAAGGTGTGAAGTTGATCTAGAATAAACTCATAATTTTCTTCAGTCAGGTTTGCCATGTAAAGTTACATTTCATTTTTGTAATTTTTCATCTTAAAAATGGAATTTTTGAGATAAAAACAGAGTTATTTTTTATGTTCTAATTTTATGTAATTTTAAAGTCACTATATGTAATAAACTAAAAAAAAAACTACCTATTTCTACCTTAAGACAATTTCATGAAAAGATACAAAGATCATGTTAAAGCATCCAAAGCACCAAAAGCATCAAAAAGTGTTGTGAAATGTTAATGAGAAAAAAGGAAAATGTGGGCCCCATTCATTCAAAATTAAAAACCATTCAAGGTATAAAAGCCCATTTTCCCAAAGAAAACCTCATTTGTTCATTGCAAAGAAGAAAAAATGTGATTTGGAGGAAGAAGTTTGAGTAAGGAGAAAAATTGGAGAAATTTGCCTAGCGTTGCGCTCCTGGGTAAGGCGCTGTGCTTAGGAAAATTTCAGGAAGTGTTAAATTCAACAACACTTCACTTAGGAGAAGGTTGCTATGCTCCTGGGTGAGGCACTACGCATAGGCCAAAAAATTCCCAACTTTTCAAAATTGTCTCTTTTTCCCTAAATCAAGTAAGTAAACCCTCTTTCATCCCTTTTCCTTCATTTTATGCTTATGGGTAAAGTTTCATATTGGCAATAAATCACAAGAAAGCCCTATTTTTCCTAAAATCCCCATCCCCATGAAAAAATTTCCCAAACCCCACTTATCCCAAAATTATTATCCCTATCCCCTAAAGCCCTCTCCCCTAGGGTTTCCAAAGTGCCAAGAACAAGCATGGAGAGAGAAGACATAGATTCCAGGGGGGCGAACACAATGATGATGAGTTTCAGGAAAATTAGATCTCACAATAGAGAAGAACACACAAGGGAGGCTGAAAACATCAGGAAAAGGCGAAAGACAAGATGCCTCAAAAAAGCATTGGAGAAAGAAAAGCAAGAAGCTCAAAGTCTAAGTTTTGACCAGTAGTTGGCAAAGGAGATTGAAGATGATGTGGTTTGAGAGAGGGAAAATTTACTTGGATAATTTGCTAGTGAAATCCAATAAAGAGAATCAAATTCTCAAGCACATGGTCCATCACTATCAGACCCGGAACAAAATTTGCAATATCAAGGTCAAACAGATGAAGGATACATTGAGGAAGATTTGGAAGGGCAAGAAATGAGGTGATAAACTAAATATTCTTGTTGATGCCTCCTTATCTCAAAATTGACATGTTGTTGTGGGCCCATCCCACAAATTTTGAGAAATTTTGAAAATTTGAAGATTTTAATGTTTTTTGGCAATTTTGGAAAAACACAGGAAATTCTGTCCTATGCACGGCGTCTTGGCGTTGCACTCTTTTTTGGGACATCCAATGGACAAATGGAAGACATCAATGTGTTCATAATGATGACTAAATTCCTCCTGTACTTTTTCTAATAATTTGGAGAAAAACTGCTCAGGCAAAAGGGCCAAAAACACCCAAAAACACATGTTTCTGCCTCTTTTTTAGGGTGGCATTGCGCATAGAGGTAGTCTTGGGAGATTGCAAATATAAGGGGTAAAAGAAACTCCAAATCAGAAACCACAAGAATATTTGGAAAGTAGATAGGACAAGATTTCCAATGAGCTATCATGACCTCAATTTTGAAATATGGAAGTCCTTCAAAAGTGACCTGTAAGAAGACCTATTTTTTCCTCCTTGGCGTTGTGCATAGGACAAATTTTTCCTGTTTGGTAAATTTTCTCAATTTTTAGAATTAACTTTCTCTTGTGTAAATTTGACTTTTTACTGATGTAATAAGTGGTTGATGATGTAATTATGGTGTTCTAGATTTTACCTAGGGTATATACATTAAGTGAATGGCCTCAATTACATGTAATGAATCAGTTTGCTTAAATTAGGGATGAGTCACTTTGACCACCTATTCTCTAGTTGTTAGTTCAGTATTTCTTGGAACAACTCATCCTCTAATGGATTTGACCCCCTGAAGCTAGGATGAGTTGGCTTGAGGTCTATATCATGTATTGTTTGAGTTATTAGTAGAGGTTGGACTCAGTTGGATGCTTGGATTTTGAAGGGACATACTTTGTATCAGTTCTGAGTGGGAATATTAATCAAATTTGCAACTATTTTTATGGGATCCCTATGGTATGATGTTTAGTTTAGTTTCTCCTTTCTTTTCATGTATTGAAATGTATTTTTGAGTTTATTCATCATTTCATAACTTCTAAGTGAATGTATGCAAGTTAGATAAGCATAATCCATTCTTATATGCTCTGTTTTGGGTAGACATTCACAGTCTGTAATTTTCATTAGTTTAGAAAGAAACCATGATTTTCACCATGCTCTTTCTAGCTCCTCACATGTCTTGATCATCCCACCCATTGAAATCCTAAAGTTCTAAACATTGTAGGTACCTTTCCCCATACAACACCCTACAAATTTTGAGCTAATTTCCCTTGCCCTAACTATTTTTCTCCTTCTAATCCAGCACAACCCTATAAAATCAAAATCAAAACCCTGAGCTACTATACCTAGCCTAATATCTTCATTATCCAGCCATATTGGTTGTGATCCTTATGGATAGAGCCCTCTCCTTGCCTAGTAGGGACAGCTACTTGGCGAAGCATAGTTTGTGGTTACCTCGAAATTTCCTTCTTCAACCTGAGCTTCAATCCGAGTGATAACATTTTGGCGACCATAGTAAGGAAAGAAAAATATCATATCTTCCCTGGGAAAGAACGACAAATTTTAGATCTAATTGCTGATGGTGGACAGTAATCAAATGCATATGAAGGCTAAAATCTTCACCTAGCGACTCAAACTTGATGTACAGACTCCACTAGAGGATCGACCTTGCTAGCAGGAAAATGGAAGGATCTTACACAAAGTTCAGGTATTCAAAGTGGAATTGTATTCAAGATCTAATATGATTTCTTGTAAATTACTTCTTTTCTTTTCCTGAAACTATCCTAAAAGTTTTCCAGAGTTTTTTGTATGATAAAGATGATCAAAATATTGATTCTACCTATTCAAAAAGTGTAAATACCAAGTTTTCCTTTAATCTTGGTCCACATCCTTTTTCTGAATCTTATGATGATCATCTTCAAATTGATGAGCCTAAAGAGATCAAGACTAGTCCTAAAACTTTTGTACATACTCCTACACCTTATAAAATTCCAGATCGATACAAACCACTCATCTTACCTCTTATACTCCATGATTTCCCTGAAAATCATTACCTATATCTTCCGAGGTTTTATGGTGAATATGACAACATCACTACTGAGAGACATATGCAGAATTTTGAGACTTTCGTAGACCTTTTTGAAGTTGACAAAGAGGATGTCAGTATCAAGCTATTTTCTCTTTCTTTGCAAGGCAAAGTCAAGAGTTGGTTCAAAAACTTGCCTACCATGAGCATCTCATATATCCCACAGTTCATCAAATTTTTCCTCGATAAGTGGGTGGTCAAACAAAACCCTTTCCTAATCCTAGAAGAGTATGAACAGTTGAAAAGACACCTAGGTGAGGCAGTACAACATTTTTCTGCCAGATTCAATCAATTCTATTATTCAATACCTACTGATATAAGGCCCCCTCGTAGCTTAGCTCTTTTACATTACTCGAATGCCTTTAATCCGTAAATGGAGTTTCAGCTGAGAGAAAGGAGCCTTGAAACACTTGAAGAGATGCAGAACAATGCAGTAGATGTAGAGGCTAATCTACTTATCAGAAGGGAAAAGATGAAGGAAGAAGAGAAGAAGAACATTGCAGAGCACGTGACATCTTCAGAGGTAAATCTCAACATTTTGGTAAGTACAATAGAGGAAATGATGCAAAGGATCACCCTGAGAGATGTATTTTCCATTCAATATCATCATGACCCACTTATCCCATAAAAATAAGAGATTGCAAGCCCTAAATATTGTCCTGCTAATCCCAGCCACCGTAGATCAGAAAATGGATTTGTAGATCAATCCGAGGAGAAACAATATGATAATCTAATGTGTATGATTGGTGACATTACTTATATTGATGATTTTCGAAATTTTGATCAATATTATGATGATTATGTTCTCCAAACATAAGATAATTTGTAGAGAAATCAACAGTTGGTTTGCGGGAGGAAGTTCAGTTTCAACAGCTCGAAAATAGTGATCAGCCGATGCATATAAGCTATGACAGTGATGAGGAAAATCTAGAAAATTTGTAAGTAAGTGAAGCATATTTGCCTCTTTTTGATACTTCATTTTAGTTCCTCAGAGATAACTCTCATGCGATCAGAAATCAATAGCCATTGAGTTTTGATCTCGACAATCAAGGATAGCCAAATTTTTTATCAGAGCGCCTTATGCTTGTGTTTCTCCTCATTTGCAAAAATAAGAGAAAACTATAAGCAAGCACATAAGTGTGTGGTAAATACTATAAATGATGAACATTCTCTTGAATTGGTTGAGGAAATCATTTGCGACATACAATCCTCGTTAGCTCCAGATTTGTAGCCACTAAATTCCATTAAATGCTAGGTTGCAGATGAAGGTTTGGAAGTTGAAACACATGATAAAATGATGCAATATGATTCTGTACCATTATGTTTTGAAGCATTTCAGTTTTTAAAGGGAAATTTTCATAATATCTCTGAAGCAAAAGATGAGCAACCTGTAGAAAGTCATTCAGTCTCATTAAAATCGGTGGAAAATACATTGCAATAGTGTTTTCAAGTTTTTGATGACCCAATAGCTGATGTGTTAGATTATATCTGCAGTAAAATTCCTTCTGCATTAGCTAACTGTGAGCCTGAAAGAGCATTGATATAAACTTGATCCGTCAGCCGACTTCATTGTCATGTTCAGCAGGTGTTTCATTACAAATCTCATACCAAGATTTGCAGTCATATGAGGAGAGTAATGAAGAAGATTTTTTGTTTTGTTTTTTATCATCAAGAAAAAATAGTCATTCATGAGTTTCAGGATCCTTTTTTCAACTTGTTGTAGTCATTAAAGAAAGAAAGCAGAGATGTTAGGAAAATTTTAAAACCAAGGTACAAAGACTGCCTAAAGAAGAGAAGTAACATATTAGATGGGCTGAAAATCAATATGTATTCCTATGAAGATCCTTTCACAACATTCTTGAGGTCAACTGATGGGCTCATGCTTTGCAATTTCATCAAGATTCAATCTGTCAACAAGTTTTCATGGGAGTTTCCTTTTAGTATTTCTTTCTTCTTGCTCATAAGCAAGCACTTGCATAGAATTCAAACAACAACTAGAATGCTTACATGGTTGCATTGGTTGTTCCATTTCACTTGATTAAGTGATGAATGGATCAGTTAGAGTAGGTTTTGTTAAATAAGCTCAATTATGAGCATATTTTTCAGTCTGTCTTGAGTTAGTTTATTGAGTCAAGTTTTTAGTATTCAGTTAGTATTTAGATTTTCACTCCATTTCCCAATGAATAGGCACTTGGTCTATGATGTTCTTGGCACCTCCCAAGGAGCTACCATCCCCAGCTGTAGAAAATGTTAGTGTCAGTATTTGCATACTTCCACCAAGGATCAAAAGACATTTTGCATGTGAATCTTACGTGTCCCACTCTAAAGAATTTGAAATCATTCCATTAGGTCATGATATAAAATTGTTCCACTGGTGGTTGTCCTTATAAAATGTCCCATTTTCCTTCACAAATATATGCTTTTTGACCCTCTTCCATGCCTTCATCATGCTAAAGATAAGTCTACTTCCATTTCACTTTTAGTCAAAATCACTCATTGAGTCAATTTCCTTCATTTCTCATTAGGTCACTAGGGTTTCATTAGGTAAAATCATTGCATTGTATCATTTTCAATAAAGGGAAGCAAAAGGTGTGAAGGTGTTCTAGAATAAACTCATAATTTTCTTCAGTCAGGTTTGCCATGAAAAGTTACATTTCATTTTTGTAAGTTTTCATCTCAAAAATGGCATTTTTGAGATAAAAAATAGATATATTTTTTATGTTCTAATTTAATGTAATTTTAAAGTCACTATATGTAATAAACTAAAAAAAAGCTTCCTATTCCTACCTAAAGACAATTTCATGAAAAGATACAAATATCGTGTCAAAGCATCCAAAGCACCAAAAGCATAAAAAAGTGTTGTGAAAAGTTAATGAGAAAAAAGGAAAATGTGGGTGCCAATCATTCAAAATTAAAAACCATTCAGGGTATAAAATCCCATTTTCCCAAAGAAAACTGCATTCATTCATTTCCAAGAGGAAAAAATGCGATTTGGAGGAAGAAGTTTGAGCAAGGAGAAAAATTGGAGAAATTTTCGTGGTGCTACGCTCCTGGGTAAGTCGTTACGCATGGGCCAAAGGCGTTGTGCTTAGGATAGTTTGGGTTATGTTAAATTCAATGGTGTTGCACTTAGGAGAAGAGTGTTGTGCTCCTAGGTGAGGCACTATGCATAGGCCAGAAACCTCCCAAAATCTTCCCAACTTTTCAAATCTGTCTCTTTTTCCCTAAATCAAGTAAGTAAACCCTCTTTCATCCCTTTTCCTTCATTTTATGCTTATGGCTAAAGTTTCATATTGGCAAGAAATCATAGGAAAACCCTGGATTTCCTAAAATCCCCATCCCCATGAAAAAATTTCCCAAAACCTCCTTGTCCCAAATTTATTATCCCTATCCCCTAAAGCCCTCTCCCCTAGGGTTTCCAAAGTGCCAAGAACAAGCATGGAGAGAGAAGACAAATATTACAGCGAGGAAGAACACATTAATGATTTGTTTGAGGAAAATGAGATTTCACAAAAGGGAAGGCCAAAAAAGGGAGGCTGAAAAAATTAGGAAAAGGCCAAAGACAAGAGGCCTCAAAAGAGCATTGGAGAAAGAAAAGCAAGAAGCTCAAAGTCTGAGTTTTGACCAGCAGTTGGAAAAGGAGAATGAAGATGACAGATAAGTGTGGCTTGAGAGAGTCAAAATTCACTTGGAGAAGCTACTAGTGAAATCCAACAAAGACAATCAGATGCTTAGGCACATGGCCCATCACTATTATACCCAGAACAAAATTTGCAATATCAAGTTCAAACAGATGAAGGATAAATTGAGGAAGATCCGGAAAGGCAAGAAAGGAGGTGATAAAATCAAGATGATTATTGATGCCTCCTTAGCTAAAAATTGACATGTGGTTGTGGGCCTATCCCAAAAATTTGAGAAATTTTGAAAATTTTGAAGATTTTTAAGTTTTTTAGTAATTTTGGAAAAAGACGGGAAATTTTGCCCTATGCATAGTGGCTTGGCACTGTGCTCTCTTTTGGGCCATCCAATGGAAAAATTGAAGACATCAGTGGGTTCATAATGATGAGGACATGACCCCTGTACTTTTTCTAATCATTTGGATCAAAATGGTTAGGAAAAAGGGCCAAAAATATCCAAAAAATCATGTTTCTACCTCTTTTTTAGGGTGGTGTTGTGCATAGAGACAGTCTTGGGAGATTTCACTTTTGAGGGGTCACAAGAGCTCCAAATACGAAACCAAAAGAACATCTAGAAATTATATAGGACACTCTTTCCAATGAGCTATCATGAGCTCAATTTGGACACCGGGAAGTCCTTCAAAAGTGACCTGCAAGAATACCTATTTGTTTCCTCCTTGGTGCTGCGCATATGACAAATTTTGCTTATTTGGTCAATTTTCTCAGTTTTCATAATTAACTTTCACTTGTGTAAATTTGACTTTTTACTGATGTAATAAGTGTTTGATGATGTAATTATGGTGTTCTAGATGTTACCTAGGGTAGATACATTAGGTATATGGCCTCAATGACATGTAATGAATTAGTTTGCTTAAATTAGGGATGAGTCACTTTGACCACCCTATTCTCTAGTTGTCAGTTCAGTCTTTCTTGGAACAAATCCTCCTCTCATGGATTCAACCCCCTAAAGCTAGGATGAGTTGGTTTGAGGTCTATATGATGTATTTTCTCAGTCATTAGTAGAGGTTGGACTCAGTTGGATGCTTGGATTTTGAACAGACATACTTTGTATGTTCTGAGCAGGAATATTAATCAAATTTGCAACTATTTTTATGGGATCCCTGTGGTATGATGTTTAGTTTATTTTCTCCTTTATTTTTCATGTATTGAAATTTATTTTTGAGTTTATTCATCATTTCATAACTTCTAAGTGAGTTTATGCAAGTTAGATAAGCATAATCCATTCTTATATGCTCTGTTTTGGGTAGACATTCACAGTCTGTAATTTTCTTCAGTTTTGAAAGAAACCATTATTTCACCATGCTCTTTCTAACTCCTCACCTGTCTTGATCATCTCACCCATTGAAATCCTAAAGTGCTAAACATTGTACCTACCTTTCCCCATAGAACACCCTGCAAATTTTTACCTAATTTCCCTTGCCGTGACTATTTTTCTTCTTTTGATCCAGCACAACCCTATACAATCAAAATCAAA
The DNA here is from genome assembly GCA_034641835.2 of Pinus albicaulis. Classification (NCBI taxonomy): domain Eukaryota; kingdom Viridiplantae; phylum Streptophyta; class Pinopsida; order Pinales; family Pinaceae; genus Pinus; species Pinus albicaulis. The sequence continues at coordinate 97,500,642 of CM076581.1, forward strand.
ACCTTGAGCTACTATACCTAGCCTAATATCTCCATTATCCAGCCATCTCGGCTGTGATCCTTATGGAGAGAGCCCTCTCCTTGCCTAGTAGGGCTAGCTACATGGCTAACCGTGGTTTGTGGTTACCTCAGAATTGCCTTCTTCATCCTGAGGTTTAATCCGAGTGATAACAGACTCATATATACCTCTTTGTATTAAGGAGGGGAACGTTGGACATGAAGTCCATTAGGGTTATGGTGAACTCTTACTGAATGTCCAAGAAACCTTGGAAGTTGAATCCAACGGTTTGTATGTTGAATTTATGTGTACATAAATCTCAATAGAAGTTTAACTCATTTCCAACAATGATTCCAACATTTTTCATATTGTATGATCTCATTTTTGAGTTTTCATTAATCTCATGCATATTTTTTCTTAATATTTTTAGAATACATCAGCTTTAATATTTGTTTTGATGTTGGATGGCCTATACTTTTTTTTTTCTTTTTTCGTCAAATTGTTGCACTATGAAAATTTCAAGTCATGTTAACTCATAAATAAATGTAAATGTTTAGTAATAATGTCACCTTTCCCCAACACCATTTGGAGACCTCACCTCACCATCTCTTCCCAACATTGTTGTTATTAGCCTATGTTGCTACCCCCGTGTCACTTGCACTTAGCCCTCACAGTCAGATTCCTTTTTCCTTACTTGGGGTGACCTTTTTTACCATTTTAACCCTTAGTCGCGGGCTGGAAAGGTTTTCCACGTGGCCAAAGGCCTCTCACCACTACCTAGCCCTCTTGTGCTACAGAAAAGGCCCTAATCCACCCTTTATGTGCTTGTTTCCAAGGGAATGTTCCAAAAACAGTTGGTCCCTAGGAGATCATTTCGATTACTCACTTATTCGAGCTAGCTAGGACTCATCCATTAGAAGATTCTCTAACTTCTTGTCATCTCGAGTGTCCACATACATCCTCCCACGACCTATCATTTACCTATTTATACTGGCTAGTTTGAGAAGTTTAGGCTAGCTTAGAGAGCCTAGTTTTTGAGAGCTAGTCTTTTGATGAGCTGAGATCTTGATCTTCTACTGCCATATTGAGAACTTGTGAGGTCACAGTCTTATGTGATTGCTCTTCATGCTCATTCATTGGATCTAGTGGGGAAACTCTACTGGATCGTGGAGAGGAGACGTTGGAGCGAAGGTATAGAAGCATTGTATAATTTTTATGCAATTAATGAAGATCTGTGTTCCCTCGCTTACAAAATTATGGTTCAGATCTTGTGATTGGTTTATTATATTGTTTATCTAACAATATTCTGAGGAATATCCCTTGTCATCGTTGAATGTTTGTGGTTGTGTGTAGGTGTGTATATCAGAAGCAGATGAAGTAGATCGCTCATGTGGAGCATAATAATTCTTCTAAAACTCAAGATTCGTCTCCAAATTGCGAGGAGGGAATGTACCATTCTCTTCCTCCTAATGTAAATTGAATTTCATGTCTTTCATTGAATCATATGGGATTGGGATCTTTTCTATCTTCTTAATCATGCCTTTGTTTTTCCGGTGATCTATCAGACACTAGATCACAGAGAAACAAATCCTTTCGATTTCTAATGAAACAGAATGGATGCTTTCAATGAGATCACACTTGATTTTGTGTCTACTTTGCCTTAGATCCTGATCAGATCCTCTTGTTTTTTATTTTTTGGGTTTCCTCGTATTTTTCCAACAATTTCTTGCTATTTTTCAAGGTTATTATGTATGTTCTTTGATTCTCTGTTGACCAATTTTTTTATGAGGAAATAAGGAATTTCATGTTTAGAACCTTAGTTGAGACCTTGTAAGGCTCTTCTTGCAGCCAGGAACCCCTTAGTTGCTAGCTGACAAGCCTATGCCTATGGCTAGCCCGGTCCAGGTAGTTTTGTGCCCATGACTAAGGCTTTTTTCGCTATCAAACCCTTGGCCTTTAGTCTCAATTTGTTGTTTCTACATTTTTACGGTCTAGGATCAGTATGTACCTTCTCTATCTACTCTAGATCTATCCTTTTTGTCATTTTTTCTTTGGATTGGTTAAGTTCCTCTTTAGAGGACTTGTTCTCTTTCATTAGGCATCAATATTGTCATAGCTTTCTGATCTATTGAAAAAATATTTGGATCCATCATTTGTTGTAGCTGATAAGTTATCCTATGTTCTTGATCTGATCTATCTGGATTGGTTTTTTCAATGGCTTCCTTTGCTTGTCACTGCTTGAGTTTCTTCTTGAGTTTTTGACTAGGTTCCTTGGATTGATTTTGATTTTGGTATCTTGACTTAATTATCAGTTTTTATTGACTATATTTAGTGATTTTTTGGATCTGATTTACATTTTACTTTCATATTTTGGGATTTCTTCTTATTTTCATGCCTTCTTGTTGAGCAATATCTTTTATTTTTAGGAATTAGTGTCACAAACGATGGTGTTGTGACTAGTTGTGCATCTGCCATCTGATCAAGTTTTTTTTTAATGTGTTTTGTCACATTTTATTGCTTTCTTTAAGATCTTATTTAGGCCTCTTTGCCTCTAAGGTGTGCTTTAGGCCTTTGAAGAACATTGGCCCTAGTGGAATCATTATGTTGTAGCCCTATCTTTATTTACATTTCCATATTTTGTTTCCACTTTGGCTTTTTTATTTATTTCTTTGAGTGTTTTTTATTGGCCTTTGTTTACCTAGTTGCTTCCCTTTTGGAGTGCTTTGATTTCTTGCTTGGGAGAATTGTTTTGGTCTCTTTCTTGGTTTGATTTTTGGTATGTTTTTGGGTAATTAATTGATAGAATTCTTTGGATTTTTTACATTCAGGTATATTTACTGAAAAGTGCATCTTAGTAGGCATTGGTGTGTTAGATAATTTCTTTCCCTCTCATAGCTAGCATTCATTGAATTGAAAACAAAAAATTGCAAATATCTACATTATGGTGACTAACTAAGAGTCCTAAACACCATTTTAGTTTCACATTGCTTCCTGCTTCTGTAAAAAACAACAATTAAAATTAATGTGATAATAAAATCAACTCGATTCTTCTTTTATTTCTACTGGTAGCACACCAACACTAGCTTAGGCTAGGGTATTGGAGATAGGAATGTGAGTTAACCACAGCAAGACTACAAAATCAACATAGCAGCTTGTGGTAGGGAGTAAAATCAATTTGTAGTAGTGCAGTCTGGGAAGCCCTCCTCACAAAAGAGTTAAGAATAAGGTCGCACTTGGGCTAACCAGGGTGACATGACCCATTTATACTAGTTTCGAGTGGTGCGATATAGCGAAAATGGCATGCATAAAAATAGTGTTTTATCACTTGGGTACCAATTGGGAGGTAACTCTCAAGGGGGTTTCAGTCTTGGATCCTTTTGGGGTTAAACTTCCTACCCTTGCGTGTTGATGTTTCCTACAACTGTCCCCTAGGTCATGTTATTATACGTGGTGATCATAATGACCTTTCTTTCTATGTCTCATACACAGGTGTAGGTTCGGGATCATCTTTTTTGTACCTAGGAAAAATATTATTCATACTCTCTCAGTACTATCGGGGGGGTGTTCCTCATCTTATGGGAGCACTTGTGCCAAGTTCGCATCTAAAAGCATTTGGAAGCAAGTCACTAGTATAAATTTCCACCGCCAGCTTCTTTGTATTATGTTTTCATGTCCTATATTTTAGGACGATTATAGAGTGTTTTGTTTGGTCCAAGTCCGTAGTTTGGCCTTAGGGTGTTTCCTCTAACTTAATTGTATTTTTTGTATTATCGTGCAGGATGAATTTGTTCATCGGAATTCACAACATCTTGAAGGTTTACTTCCTGAACTAAGTGGAATTATTTCTCCTACACGAAGAGTTCTTATCAGTGCTCAAGACTTAGACCATCACATAGTGTTTTAGTTTGTGTCTGTCCCCACTGATAGTGATCTAATCTTCATTGAGACTTTTGCAGATGACTCTGACGATCTCGCCAATCCACCTTTGACTGATCCTTTAGGGCCTACCTTACTACAGCTGAATCCTAACGGTTCTACATTGGCTTACACTTACGTGCCTTTATCTACCATTTACCCTATGGTGAGTCTGAGACATCATTACCGTCTACATTAGCAACCTCGGCTTCCATGATGGTGTTGCCACCTCTTAGTGTGGTTATTCCAACTCTTTCATCCATGCCACTCACTTATTCCTAAGGCATTCCACCAGTCTCATCTATGGATCCCACTAGTTTCCCAAAGTTTTTAGTGCCCACACCCTCCTCTTTGCTGACTACGGTACCCCAACCTAGTCATCCAGTAGGTTCAATAATTTACACACCATAATTTTCCCAACCAACTATCCTTGTTCCTCGCTAGGCATGGTTACTTCCAGGAATCCATGGGGGGATCGCCAGTTGTCCCTAGTCATCCTGGGGAAAATGTATCTTCTAGTATGATGCAAACTTGGCATTGTTTTATCTTTGGAGGGACACCACCTACCGATAATTTTGCTGGAAGGGCTATTTTACCTGAGGGTAACGCCGCTACCAGTATTGTGTCTTACCCGAGTCATTCCCCTTATGTCGATCCTATTGCACAGAGTTGTCCATGTTTTCACCTTGGGTACAACATCATTAGCAGTAATTATTTTGGGGGTTCATTTCTCTCTTGAGATTTTTACCCTTGGAGGACACCTCCATCTACCAGTTATGCTGGGCCACAACAACCATTCATCAGGGCGAACCCTTTTCACCAACAAAAAATGCATTCATCTAATCCATTTATGGGGGACTGCAAGGTTGGTCAAGGGCTTCTCCTGCCTATGACCCATTCAAATAAATTCACATTCTATTTCAATCCTCCCTTGATTTACCATATTTGGATAATTTGACTAATGGCCACCTTCATCATGATCCCTCGTGGTCGCCTATACCTGCAAAATTACCATATGATATTCCTAACTTCGAAGGGAATCTAGGGGAGAATATTTCCACCCAAATCACCACCAACCATCTATGGTGCTCATCTAATTTTTTAGTGGATGATTCTATTAAACTTCACTTGTTCCAAATAATGTTAACTGGGGATGCTGCCAAATGGTACATTGAGTTAGATACTTCATCCTATGGTGATTTTTCCTTTCTAGCTCAAAATTTCTTGACACATTTTAGATTACCAACTCGGTATGATCTTGACTCTGACCTCTTGTCTAACTTCAAACAAGATAATTACACACTCATTTTTTATCATATTCATGAGTGACATCGTTGCAAGATGTTGGTAAGAACAAAATTACTTAATGAAATTCTCTGTAAATGGTTCATTAGATCACTCCGACAAAAAAATTCCAAAGATGTGTCCATGTTTCAAGCATTTATTGAGGAGAAATCTATTCTCCTTTCCCAATAGTTGGTTCGCATATATTCATAGTCAGATACGTTGTATGAAGAATTGTCCAATGCCCATAGGTCTTCCATTGACCCACCTAAACAATTTCCTGTCCCACATTCTGATGATGTGATTGGGTCTATTTCAGATCCCATGAGCCAACTTTCTGTCCAACTTGGGAAATTGATTATAACATCTCAGGCCCCAGCAAGTGCATTTGGCACTACTAAATCACCCTCTCCTGAGCAGTCCACCCAACCGAAGAATACCTCTCAAACCAGTGGTAAAAAGAATAAGAATACTAAGATAAATAAACAACAGAATCAAACTACTCAGGATTCTAAACCCAATCTTGAGAATCAGGGAGGGGGCACCAATGAGCATCACCGCAAAGTCAAGTTACCTTATAAATTTGACAAGGCGATCATCTCACTCATGAGTGTCCTTGAATGGATGAAGCTCATCGGCTTGTTTCACCACCATCTTCACAACAACTTGATGTCTTAACTCATCCATTCCCTGCACAACCCCAACAAAAAATGATTTCTCAACCTTCTTGACCTTTGCAAGGGGAAATGATGGGTCCTCTTCTCACCCCCCTCACAATTCATCCATCTTCATGTGCAAGGAAGATGTAAATGTGACTTCACGAGCTGAGTCCTATGATGTACCTGAGTCGAGTTCTCCCTCTAAGGACTCACTAGATCCACCTAGTTCCATTGGACATCTGCCTTTTGATAAGCCTCTGGAACCTATCTATCGCCCCACCAAAGGTGTTCTCCATAAGAGAACACACAACCCTTATGCCAAGGATGCTCATTAATATACTATTGTTGAAGATAGTTCCCAGACTCCTTGTGCCATGTCTACCTTAGAGGTCTTCCAAAGTTTTCATCAGTAGCACAAAGCCTTTTTGTCTACCATTGGTGGAGTTAACTTATCTAAATCTGGTGTCATCGATTTCAATGCTGAGAAAGACACCCCTCGTCCTTCCCATCAAATCACTTTCCATATTATTGTGTGATTTTCCAATAAGAATATCCCATCACACTCAAGTAGATGAGGGATATTCCACTTTTTTTATTTCCATATCTTGTTGGAAATATATTGTTGCTCTGACTCTTGCAATGTCTAATACCACTCTTGAAGAATTTGACATCCACAATTTCATTCCTAAGGGGGTCCTCCCACAATTTTCCATAGAGTTAAGGGGGAAAATGGTACATATTTGATCCAAATGAAAAGTTATCTAAACTAATGGTATTAATCCACCAATGGTATTTATCCACCCATGGTATTTTAAGTGACATCTATCCATGATATTCATTCACCCATGGTATGTATCCACCCATCGTATTCATCCGCGCATCGAATTTACCCATGGTATTGACCCATGGTATCCACCTACGGTATCTACCCATGGTATTGTAACTCAAAAAAAGACTATAAATAACAAGCCTCACTTTGTAAAAGGACAGATTTTCGACCACAATGTAGCTTCTATAGTTATTCTATGTTTCAATAAAAAAATTCTTTGTGTTTTTATTTACTATGTTCTTCTCTCTTTTTTACTGGCATTCTAATTTTGCAGATATTTTCAGATCCATTTCATTTTTTTAGACCTTGGGGGGCTCCCTCCAAGATCTGGATCAATGGTATCAGAGCCAGGTTATGCCTCCATGGGAATGAGGGTTTGAAGCATATTTCATCTTCAATCTTTTGCAGCAATCTTTAGTAAACTCCATGATTTCTTAAGGCAGAAAGTTTGAAAATCAGATATGAAACTTTTGATGAAAAATTTACAAAAACAAAGAGCAGATCTGTATTCCTTGTGAAAAAATACCCAAATTCAAAAAAAAAAATCGATCGAATTGGACTTCGGATGTGGGAGATATCACAGATTCAAAATTAGCAATGTTCCAGAAATTGTTTTGACGAAAATTCATGGACGATAGATCTCCTGTCAATTTTTTAGCTTTCAGTGTGGAATTTTAGAGAAATGGTTATAGATCTAAGATCTCCTTGAAAAATCACCCAATTTCAAAAAACAAAATGGTCGAATCAGAGTCTGGACATGGGAATTATTACTGATTTTAAAATCAGCTATATTTTTAGAAATTTTGTGATGGTGGGACAGTTTCAGCCTGAATATAAGAGTATATAGATCATAGATAGTGATTTCAAACACATGGGAAGATGAAGAATGATGTAATATCCCCAAATGAGAACCAGTAACAATACTAAACAATACTACTCAAAAAATAATGTAGTTCAACAAAGTAAGAGCAGGAGGCCAATATGGACGCTAAAAAATAACATTTACATGAGAAAATCGGAGCTATATTGAAGACCATGAGTTATAGAACAGAAAATAGAAGACTTTACATGAAGAAATCCTAAAAAATGAGGTGCTACAACCATATATTATGACTAAACAAGCTTGACAGCATTATTGTTATTGGCTAAAACAGTAGTAGATTACACTTCAGATATAGAGCAGATATGTGTACAAAAAGTTAGGTCTATATCAAATATTTACTCTAGATAGGCTCCTCTAAAAATGCCCCTTGGGGTTTTCAGCAAAAAGTGAAGTACATGGAGTAGATCTATGATCTTATGCAGCATATCTGCAAAATCATTCGGAAATTCTGGAGCAATTACAACAGTATTTAGATCAGATCTGAATATGACATGGATTAGATCTGAAATCCATGGAACACCACAGTGAAGGGAAGAACCCCGACACTAGAGATCTCTCCTCCAAAAGTGTGCCAAAACACCCTACAACTTTACACTTGAAAATAACGCAGTATTGTAATGAAAATTGCGTTGTAGGCTCTATAAAATGTGTGGCCTCAAGCCAAGATATGAAATCACTGCTCCAATCATCCAATACTCTCTTGCCAAGGGGATAGAAGACTTTCCCACTGAAAAGAGGCACTATAATGGCCTAGATCTGAGTATATATAGCCTCCACTTGCTGTAGCTTACAAAGACAACCAAACCTGCAATAGGATCTACATTGTAGTTGGAAGAAGAGCTTGGCCAATTGCCAGATAGTGGAGAAGAAATACTTCTCAAAGAGATACTTAAGGAAGGAGGTGGGATTCCCAATCAGGAACACCCAGTGCTAAAAAACATTATTCTCTTCCAAACAACCAAGAGAATAAGAAATGTCTAAATAGACAAATTTTTCAGAAATATGATCATCATCAACAACCTTCTCATGTTGTCATCCTCCTCCTTTTATTTTTGGGTATGTGTTATACTCTTTCCACGACTAAGCACGCACGGGGGGGTAAGAGGGGGGGCGATAGCCCCCCTTTTGCGTTGGGCGCAAGGGGTCCTGGGCAGCGCCTCGATGAAAATTTTTTGGTCCTTAATTTCCAGTGGGTAGTCCATGCCCATGGTTTTGTGCATGGTTTTGCACATGGTTTTTTGGGTACGATGGTTTTCGGCCCTTGGTATTTTTGTAGATCCGGTCAAGGGAACTACAATTATGTTCTAATCCAGGGTTAATGGATTAGGGTTCATGTATGCTTTGGCATGTATATATATGTGTTGTAACACTAAAAGGAATATAATGAAAAATCAAGTTGGTCATCTCGATTTGGGATCCAGGGGAAAATCTTTGTGTTTATCTTTTTTATGTTTTATGCTCTCGCTATTGTTTATTTTCTATTATAAGATTCGTGTGTAGATAATTTCTGTTCATGGTTAAAACCTACATTTGGTATCGGAGCCAGGTTTCGACTTCAAGGGGATGCCTTTGCTGCTGAGGGTTTTTTGCTCGAGCCTAAGGTTGACCCTGTTCAGTGGAAGATCTGCGGGATCGATTCTTGCAGTGAAAGAAGATGGCGAGCGGTGGGAAGATAAAGATCAAGAAATTTAATGGTCAGATTTTTGAGTTATGGAAGCTCAAGATGGAGGATCTACTGGTGGATAAATATCAGTGGATCATGGTAGATCCAGGTACTAAACCAACAACAATGTCAGATGAAGACTGGAAGAAACTGGATCAAAAGGCTAAGAGAATAATATGGTTGTGTGTCTCAGATTCAATATTTTTGAATGTATCTGGGGAAGCTACGATGAAGAATTTGTGGGAAAAACTTGGGACTTTGTACCAATATAAGTCTCTGGTGAATAAGTTGTTCCTGCGGAAAAATTTGTATAACCTGAGGATGAAGGATGTAGACTCGGTGACAGAGCATCTAAACGCCTTCAATACTGTGGTAAGTCAATTGTGATCTGTTGATATTAAAATCTCAGATGAAGATAAGTGCATCCATTTTTTGTGTTCTCTACCAGACTCGTGGGACAGTCTGGTTATTGCAATAGGTAGCAATATAACTACCTTGAATTTTGTTGACATTGTCTCAGCCTTGTTGTCAGAGGAAATGAGACGGAGAAATATGGAGGGCCAGAATGGAGATGCCTTATCTGTATGAGGAAGGTCCCAAAAAAGAAACAAGAATAAGGTTTCAAGTGGGAGATCTAAATCTTCTGGAAATTTTGTAAAGGTATGTTGGAAATGTGGAAAGGAAGGGCATTACAAAAGGGAGTGAAAATATAAAGCTCCTGAGAAAGGAAAGGGATCTAATGATGCTCCTTCTGTAGAGGCAAAAACCACGTCGGATGAAGGTGGGGATGTGTATTTGGCTTCTTCCTCAAATACAAATGTAGATCATGAGTCATGGTTGATTGACTCAGGTGCATCCTTTCACTTCACTCCCCATCGAGAGTGGCTCTGCGAGTATGAGAAATATGATGCTGGTGATGTCTTCCTAGGGGATGATAGGAAGGCTAGAATCGTCGGAAGTAGAAAGTTCAAGCTAAAGCTGCAAGGTGGAAGTATTAGAATACTTCCTGGTGTTCTGCATATTCCTGCATTGGCCAAAAATCTGATTTCTGTAAGCAAGATGGATGATGCAGGTGTAAAAATAGTGTTCGAGAAACATGCCTGCAAGATGGTTCGGGGAGCATTGGTATTAATGCGGGGATTTCAGACTGGAACTCTGTACAAGCTACAAGGTAGCATTGTTATTGATGGGTGTAATAGTTTTATGGTTCCTAAAAGTGGAGCTGAAAGCCTAACTGTCTCTGGAGAAAATACCATGCTATGGCATCAAATTCTTGGACATATTGGAGAGAAGGGCCTTCGGATACTACATAGAAATGGTATGGTAGAAGGTATGTATAATTTCTCTCTGGATTTCGATTTCTGTGAACATTGTGTATATGGGAATCAGAATCGGGTGACTTTTCCTTCTGGTGCTAAGAGGGCGAACACGATATTAGAACTTGTGCATAGTGATGTGCTTGTACCTGTGTCAGTTCCATCACTAGGAAAGTCTGTGTACTATATTTCATTCATAGATAGCTTCTCAAGGAATACATGGATATATTTCTTGAGGAAGAAATATGAAGTATTTGACAGATTTAAAGAATTTAAGGCTCTAGTGGAAAACTAGACAGAGAAGAAGATAAAGGCGCTGAGGAAAAATAATGGTGGGGAGTTCTGCAAGAAGGAATTTAAAGAGTTCTGTAAGAAGTGTGGTATAGCATGACAAAAGACTACTCCATACACACCTTAAAAAAATGGAGTTGCAGAAAGAATGAACAGAACAATGATGGAAAAGGCAAGAAGCATGCTCAGTGGTACCGGGTTAGGACAAGAATTTTGGGCAGAGGCAGTGGAGACTGCATGCTATCTAGTTAATAGATCACCTTCATCAGTTTTGGAGGATAAGACTCCACATGACGTATGGACTGGTAAGAAACCCTCTCTTTCACATCTAAGGGTATTTGGATGTGATGTATATTTACATGTTTCAAAGTAGAAAAGGACCAAGTTGGATAATAAATCTGAAAGATGCATCTTTATTGGGTATAAGAATGGTTTAAAAGGGTACAATCTTTGGAACCCGGAAAAAAGGAAGGTTGTGTACAGCCAAGATGTGGTGTTTAGAGAGGTGAAAGATGTTGTTAAACATGAAGTCATACCAAAGGAACCTCAGAAGATAGATTTTGAGCTAAAGGAGGATGAATCAGACTCTAAAACAAAAGAAGACTCAGAAGGGGAAGAGCCACAAACTCCAGCTGTGAGAAGATCAGCTCGGGAAAGAAGACAACCAGAAAGGTATAGTCCATCTTCTTTCTATTCAAAATTTTCCTTAACTATAACTAATGATGATCCCAAAACTATCAGGGAGGCAGTAGATTCAGAGGATGGAAAAATATGGAAGGAGGCAATGGTTGATGAAATGGCATCCTTGCACAAAAATGAGGCATGGGATCTGGTGGAGTTTCTGGCTACAAGGAAGCCCATCGGAAGAAAATGGGTGTTTAAAAAGAAAATGAATGTAGAAGGCAAGGTGGAGAAATACAAAGCTTGGTTGGTAGCAAAAGGTTATTCCCAGGTGCCAGGAATTGATTTTGGTGATATTTTTTCTCCTATTGCCAAAGTTACTTCTATTAGATTACTTTTATTGGTTGTTGTTGCATTTGATTTTGAGATAGAATAGATGGATGTGAATACAAAATTTCTTCATGGGGATCTAGAAGAGGAGATCTTCATGAAGCAACCTGAAGGCTTTATGGTGAAGGGTAAGAAAGAAATGTTATGCAGGTTGAAGAAGTCTTTGTATGGGTTAAAACAGTCACCAAGGATTTGGTATCAGAAATTTGATACCTATATACGGGGACTTGGCTTCACCAGAAGCAAGGAGGATCACTGTGTTTATTTTAAATTAATTGGTTACCATGTTATTTATTTGGTCTTGTATGTGGTTGATATGTTGTTGATTGGAAATGACAAAGAAATTATCTAAGATTTGAAGACCCAACTATTCTCCAAATTCAGCATGAAGGATCTTGGTGCTGCAAACTATATTTTGGGCATGGAAATTAAGAGAGATCAAGAAAAGAGGAAGCTCTGGTTAAACCAAAGGAAGTATGCCGAGACTATATTGCAGAGGTTCAATATGTAGGATAGTAAACCGGTGAATGTTCCTATTCCTATAGGTGTAAAGCTATCTGCTAAACAGTGTCCCAAGACATAAGAAGAAGAGGAGGATATGTCCCGTGTTCCATATGCAAGTGTTGTGGGTAGCCTGATGTATGCAATGGTCTGTACTAGACCAGACATTGCACATGCAGGGGGAGTATTGAGCAGGTTTATGTCAAACCAGGGAAGGAGCATTGGATAGCAATGAACCAGGTTTTCAGATATTTATGTGGCACTAGTGATTATGGCTTGTGCTACCAGGGAAGACCAGGATTGGAAAGAATGTTGTGCATTCATGGTTTTTTTGATGCAGACTGGGCTGGAGATCTGGACCAAAGAATATCTACAAGTGGGTATGTGTTTAGCCTATTTAGAGGCGCAATCAGTTGGATGAGTAAAAGATAGTCTGTAGTGGCTCTTTCAACTACAGAGGCAGAATACATAGAAGCTATTCATGCAAGCAAGGAAGCAGTTTGGTTGCAGAGATTGTGTTCAAGTATGGGGTTGGTACAACAAGCTATAAGGATAAACTGTGATAGCCAAAGTGCAATTTTCTTGGCTAAGAAACCTGCTTATCAATCAAAGACAAAGCACATTGATGTTCAATGTCACTTGGTTTGAGATATGGTTGAGGCTAAAAGGGTGTTGCTGGTAAAGGTGGACACTTTGAAGAATGTTGCAGATGCATTGAAGAAGTCTGTGAGCACTCAAAATTTCTCTTAGTGTAGAGAAATAATGGGCATTGAAGAATTGGGCCAGTGACTGAGCTCTCTTGTGGCCCCCTGCGGAAAGAAAACAACATGTGGGAGAAAATTTTGGGTATGTGTTATATTATTTCCACGACTAAGCACATGCGGGGGGTTAAGAGGGGCGGAAATAGCCCCCCCTTTGCGCTGGGCACAAGGGGTCCAGGGCAGCGCCTTGGCGAAATTTTTTTGGTCCTTAATTTCCGCTGGGTAGTCCGCGCCCATGGTTTTGTGCATGGTTTTGCACATGGTTTTGGGGTATGATGGTTTTCGGCCGCTGATATTTTTGTAGATCTGATCAAGGGAACTACGGTTATGTTCTAATCCAGGGTTAATGGATTAGGTTTCATGTATGCTTCAACATGTATATATATGTGTTGTAACACTAAAAGGAATATAATGAAAAATCAAGCTGGTCATCCCAATTTGGGATCCAGGGGAAAATCTCTGTGTTTATCTGTTTTATGTTTTATGCTCTCGCTATTTTTTATTTTCTAGTATAAGATTCGTGTGTAGATAATTTTTTTTCAGGGTTAAAACCTACATTTATAATATTGGATCTTGCAAAACCCTAACCCATCTCAATGATTTAGCTTCTTTCACATGTGCCATCTCCAACTAAGACTACGTTGTGCATAAATGAGGATCACTTCTTCTAGACAGCGATGTTGATTTGGTCATGATTGACCCAGTCAAATGATTCAATCCCTTTCACACATAAGGGTGTTTATTTAGATAGCCCAGATTTAGCCTTGGTCACATGGGGCATTTATTTATTCACTGTTTTAGGAGTTTTTATTCTCCTCTTTTACACATTTATTCATGCAACAGGAAAATGAAACAAAATTGTATATTCTCATTAGCTTGTGCTAATTGGGAATATTACAGTCCTCCCCTCCAAAATGTTTCTTGTTCTCAAGCAACTGATAAGTTTAGTGCTGCAACACTTCTCCTCCTCCATTGGTGACACCATCATGAGTTAAGCTTTCTTCATAAGCTAAGTGTTCACCAATCCAACCGTCCATGAATCGTTCCTCCAAAGTCATTATGATATGCACATATTCCATCCCACAAGGAGTCAAGAACTCAAATGAAACAAACATGGCTGAACCAATACTTTCCCTGAAGCATGTAGCATAAGGCACATAGAGAGTATCTATCCCATGTGGTACATGCAAGCTTCCCATCCTTCCTCCATACAAACCCATAAAAAGTACAAGTATGTCATCAAAGTATGGAAGCAAAACCACTTATACACAAACAAACATTTGAGCATGAGAAGGTGGGTCATAGTCCCACATATGATACCAACACGATGCATCTCCTGCCTGCATCAGATCAAGGTATGGTAAGTGGTTTCCCCACCACTTAATTTCTGCACTTGTCATCTCACTATGGCTGAAAGTGTGAGATATTTTTGGTACCTTTGGGAAGCACCCATCATGATAGAAAAACTCTCTTTTCACATCAAGGGAGTGGCCAATTTTAGAAATTTTAGTGGCCCAATGTTTTCCATGAGATTTACATGATACATTACTCCTCCTTAGAGTCATGTCCTGCATAAACATGGTGAAATAATATGTACAATCAGAAAATAAAATATTCTTTACATGATCATATTCTTTACCAAAAATGTTCCTCATACACATGGAGTTGTGCATGGATCTTTCTCCTCTTTCAAAAGAAGGAAGAGATGGCTGAAATAACTCTTGCATAGAGTCATATGGCTGTCCGAACTTCACATGGTTCATGCATTATTGAAAATTATGATGTAGTTCCTCTTTCAAGCCTTCCCAATCAAATCTTCTCATGATGATGTTGTAAGTCCTAATGGAATACATATGGCTGAAACATAACTCTTTGTATGCTCCTTTTAGTAACTTTTGCTTGAGCTTAGAAGCTCTAGACAAGAAGATCCTACCATGATGATAAATGACTCTGTAATGTCCCTTTTTCAGGAAATGTCACAAGTCTATTCCAGAGATAGAATATGGGGGGAATTTACTAGATTTTTCACCTTTAAACAAAGGATGAGCTCTAGAGGCTACCTGGCCCTTCACAGACTCTGTCTATAGATATGTGAAATTCCTTGCTCAGGAATTGCCCAAAGAATGGGACTGCAACAAATGTATGAAATGCAATAGATCAACAACATTATTTTAATAGCTGTGAGACAAGAAGATGTATGAATAGCCAAGAATAATGTGTAGCAGCAAAAGAAAGTACAAATCTTGAGGAAACAACCTCTCAAGAAAGGCAATGCAAGCCTCAACAATACATGTACACAAATATGAAAGAACACTACTATTTCTACATAAACACAGGCTATGAGGACACAGTCTATGATAGAATACTGCTGCAAAATGATGTCAATACATGTATATGGCAATATATGGCTCAAATACAATAGGGGAGCAAATATTTAACCCTTAGATACAATAATACATCAATCCTTTAAAGGATTGGCTGAAATATACAAAATGGAAAAAATGCCAGACTAGTTGGGAAAATACTACAACTTAATTCTGGAACTGAAGAAGAAGGATGAATATGATGAGAAAAATAAATTAGACCTTCTCCAATGGATCTCCAAAGTGGAAGGCTGATCCTTACACTTGAGATCTCACCCTCAAAACAATCTGCAAACGCTCACTGCAGATACACCATGAAAATAACACAATCACTAAGAGGGACTGCGCAGTGAATGGAATAGAACACTAAGGCCAAGTGCCAAGATCTGAAAATCAGCTCCAATGCTTCCAATATAATCCTCCAAAGGAAATAAAGGCTCTCCCTCTGAAAAAAAAGCAATGGAAGAGGTGTTGTGGAGTCTCCACTGCAACACCCTACAACACAATATTATGCTGTTGTAGCAATAATGCTGTCCTGGAGGAGGATGCTTTGTCCTTGAGCCAAGATATGTGGGGAATGAAGAACCAACCTTCAAGAGGCCTCTCAAGAAGGTCAGGAAATCCTAAATAGGAGTTTCCTGACAATTCTTGCGAAGCAGCAAAGAATGCTCAATGTCTGAATAGACATGAAATCATAAACATATGCATGAGTAACAATGGCTCTCCTCCTCTCCATATATATAAAATGAAGGCTCTCCATGGGCCCTACTTCAAATTAGGGTTTCCCTTCATCCATAATCTTCCCTCCTACGTTGCCACCTTTAGTGCTTTCCACCTCATATCCTGTGTTGGTTGACTTGGTCAAACCTCTTTGAAAATATCTCCTTTCACACATGAGGGTGTGAAATTTGGTTCCATGGTTGATCCATTTTCATACTAGAGGGATTTTATTTATGTTTTTATTATCATTGGGCCTCCTTTCCAAATTATTCATCTCCTAAATGAATTTAGACAAAAATTAATGTCCCAATTTATTGAAGAAAAATTTGGGACATTACAGTCCTCCCCTCCCAAATGTTGCTTGTCCCCAAGCAACTGCAAGGATAGAACTTGAAGGTCTCTACTGAAGGCATGGAGTCTAAAATATGATGAGGATAATCTCCCTCATGTGGATCCTCCATCCCCAAGCAATCATCCAAACAAAATGAGCCACCTCCCAACAAGGTAACTCCTGAAAATCTTCTTCTACCTCAAGCTCCCGAAATGAAGCTGGGCTGAAAATCTGAACTTGACAAGCTTCATAGATTACCCCATGTTGTCCTTCTCTCCACTCATGACAAGTGTAGAGTGTATGCTGATCCTAAGCTGCAAAATTATTGCCCTCAAATGGCAAAGTGAAGAACAATTCTCCAAAGAACACTCCTCCAACAATGAAGAACAAGATGGCCCAAAAAAATCCATCCATGATGAGTAGGATAAAGTCATCATAGAGTATCCCAAGGAGAATTTTGCTACAATTTTTACATGATGATGCATGATGCAAACAATATCTCACAAGGATATAGCACAGTTCCATCCACTGCATCTTCAGAAAATTACATGGCAAGAAATGTACATGGTTTATCACATCTACTAAAGGTTAGTAAATGGCTAAATGTAACAACAATACATGATCAAGCACTTGCCCATGGCTGTACAATGGATGAATACCAATCTCATGGCCAACCTCAAAAGAGAACAAACATGCGGTTGTGGTGGCCATATCTCCTCCCATGCTCCCATTAGAACATGTAGTGTAGAATTTGTGAGAATTTTTCCCACTCAAAGACACATCCAACTCATATCCTAGAATATTCCCTCCTACATTGCCACCTTTAGTGCTTTCCACCTCATATCCTGTGTTGGTTGACTTGGTCAAACCTCTTTGAAAATATCTCCTTTCACACATGAGGGTGTGAAATCTAGTTCCATGGTTGATCCATTTTCATACTAGAGGGATTTTATTTATGTTTTTATTATCATTGGGCCTCCTTTCCCAATTATTCATCTCCTAAATGAATTTAGACAAAAATTAATGTCCCAATTTATTGAAGAAAAATTTGGGACATTACAGTCCTCCCCTCCCAAATGTTGCTTGTCCCCAAGCAACTGCAAGGATAGAACTTGAAGGTCTCTACTCAAGGCATGGAGTCTAAAATATTATGAGGAGAATCTCCCTCATGTGGATCCTCCATCCCCAAGCAATCATCCAAACAAAATGAGCCACCTCCCAAAAAGGCAACTCCTGAAAATATTCTTCCACCTCAAGCTCCCGAAATGAAGGTAGGCTGAAAATCTGAACTTGACAAGCTTCATAGATTACCCCATGCTATCCTTCTCTTCACTCATGACAAGTGTAGAGTGTATGCTGATCCTAGGCTGCAAAATTATTGCCCTCAAATGGCAAAGTGAAGAACAATTCTCCAAAGAACGCTCCTCCAACAATGAAGAACAAGATGGCCCAAAAAAATCCATCCATGATCAGTAGGACAAAGTCATCATAGAGTATCCCAAGGAGAAATTTGCTGCAATTTTTACATGATGATGCATGATGCAAACAATATCTCACAAGGATATAGCACAGATCCATCCACTGCATCTTCAGAAAATTACGTGGCAAGAAATGTACATGGTTTATCACATCTACTAAAGGATAGTAAATGGCTGAATGTAACAACAATACATGATCAAGCACTTGCCCATGGATGTACAATGGATGAATACCAATCTCATGGCCAACCTCAAAAGAGAACAAACATGCGGCTGTGGTGGCCATATCTCCTCCCATGCTCCCATTAGAACATGTAGTGCAGAATTTGTGAGAATTTTTCCCACTCAAAGACACATCCAACTCATGTGCCTCTCTCATAATCATGCTTCTCATACAAATCTGATCTATATCAGAAAATGAAGTCATGATCAAAAATATAATGAAGAGAATTTTGAAGGTTTCATGTGGTGCAATACAGTACCAACAACTTCCCAAACAAGTACAGTGCAGTTTTACAAGTTGCTGCTTGAAGAAAGTACAAGGCAAAATGTTTCTTCTTTCATGGTTATTCATGCATGTCTCCATATGATACATGTTATAGTTCATGAGCTGAACATACAAGTGATGATAAAACATTTTCCCAAGGCCACAAAAGAGATGGCTGCCTCCATCATGTAGATTGGCCCAATAAAACTCATGGAGCAATGTGACAAGCTTGCCCCCTTGTGAAGCAATGCATTGCATAAGAATGGTAAGAGTGTGAAAATTAATGAATGTATAAACAAACTTCTCACCATATGCTGGAAGTAAGATGGTACATGGGTCCATAGTGTGTTGGCATGCTACAAGGAAGAATGAACCATGTGTTGTAAGAAGATAATCCTCTTCATGCTTGGAAACCCAAGTTAAGAAGAATATGCCATAGTGATAGATGCCTCTATCATCATTACCTCCTCTTTGTTCATCAAGTGCAACAAATATGAAATGATCCTGGGACCTATGGGTTATGGATCCACCACACTTATGCTTGGCACATTTCATCCATAAATCTCTGCTCCAAGGTGACAACGATGTGAGCTCATGCAAATAAGCTCTTGTTAATACAAAGCTCTGTTCTTTGACATGCTCCTTGTCAAAGACTCCTTTAATAATGCTGCAAAAAATGTGGAATACCTCCCAAGTTGGAAGTGCTTCCAAGCCATCATCAAATATCAAGGAGATAATTCCATCTCCTCCTCCTGCAACATCATACAAAGTGTGAGAGCAAATATGCTCTTGCTCTCCCAGAAACAAGAAAAGCAACAAAATATTTTTCTTCCTCCCCATACTTCCATCATACAACTCATGTGATGAAGACACAATGAATGATATGAGTGTCACACCAACATCATGCATCCATACTCTATGCTTTTCAATGATGCAAGTTGTTGGGGTTCCCATGTTTTGGCCAGATTGGCAAGACCAAAAGATGAGACAACATCAGAACCACTTTGGGGCCCTAGGATCTAGCCCTCCTGGACCCGGAGAGGGATCTCTCCAATAGAGCAAAGAATGATATGTCTTTAAAGCTCGAATTGAGATGTTAGGCTAGTTATGAAGCACAGAGGGGGGTTTAAAATGATTTGGTTGAAGGGTTGCTGGGTTGGTTAGGAGATCATAGGCCGAGAAAGCAATGGGAGGAAAGGAACATG
Organism: Pinus albicaulis; assembly: GCA_034641835.2. NCBI lineage: Eukaryota > Viridiplantae > Streptophyta > Pinopsida > Pinales > Pinaceae > Pinus > Pinus albicaulis. The sequence goes on from CM076581.1 coordinate 97,520,336, forward strand.
GCAGCAGGATGCTTCAGCAAGGAGAATGGGCCAAGACCGTGCCATCCATTGGGCTATGGAGTCATGAAAGGAAATTACTTGCAGCCACTAGCCAAGGCTTCCAAAGGGCAAGTCATCTAATACTAGAGGATCTTTAGATTAGATGATGGGATGGAACATTAAGGAAGGAAAGTGAAAGAAGGAGAACAACCAGATTTATGTCTATAGATCAGGTCAGAGGTCATTTAACTCCAGACCTGCTTGGACATACTCAAAGGAAGCTCTCAAAGAGACAATGGGGCTGCTTATAGATCAGACCAGAGGTCATTTAACTCCAGGTCTGCTTTAGCAACTCCAAGGGAAAAACAGAGATAAGTTAAACATAAGGGATCTTAAAAGGGCCAGCTGGTCATGCAAGGATCCTAGTGGACAGGGCTAACACTTATCCCCAGTGTTCCAAAACCTTCCAGCTGAAACCCAGCAAGAACATCTAAGCACCGATTCAACCAATTCATACATTAGCCAGCAGGCAATAACATCCGCTGCGCTGGTTAAATCAACTGAAACCAGCTCTTAGATAGCACATAGAGCAGAAAACATAAAGGTAGGGAGAGCAGACAGCATAGGGCACCTAACAAGGGTGAATCCTATACCATTATTCTGATGCCTACCAGCAGAACATGAAACAGTATGAAAATGTAAATAACAGAGTTAAGAAACACATCACCAATAGTAATAGACCAGGATCCTGTGAAATGTGCTTTGATTAATTGATGCAAAACCAGTCATGTACAATAAGGCTCAATGGCTGTTACAGTCCAGACTTCTCCTCCCAGCCTATTACATACAACTACTCTGCTACTCTCTCCCACGACTGTTCTAACAGTCAAACTGAATCCCTCTAACAGCAGATGCCCAGCAAGGCAACAACAACAACCTTTACATTATGTTCTCGGGGATCTTTTATAGGAGAGGAGAGAAAACAGAGGTAGGATATACAATTAAATGAGATTCATTAAGATAGCAGGACGAAAGTGTTCATACCCATGCTGCTTAATGGCTCTGCAGCGTACTCTGTAGACTGTTTGGAGGCTCTGTCAGGCCGGAAATTGACCTCTGATATTTCTTTGGGGTCCTTCGACTGTTTGGAGCTCTGTGCTAGCCTTCTGAATAAATGAACTAGTGAAAGATCTGCAACTTTTCCATACCTCCATAACTTTTGACCAAACAGTCTTTAATGAAGCTCTGTCAGGGCAATTAATCGTTCCAGGGCTCGAGGGAGCATGGAGATTTCTTTGTAGGAGGGTGACCTTCTGGAGAAGAGTACTTCAACTGATATTTAAACACAGATAAGACTCTTTGCGTGCTTAAGTCTTCAAACTATGCTTGAATCCTTTGATTGCAGGATTAGACGTTAATTATATCAATAATGTGCATTAATCCCTTTTGAATCTCTTCTGCCGACTTGCTGGCGATGCCGAAAATACCTCTCTGTGCTATTCCGCGCAGTGGAAAGAGACTGTAAAACCGGGCGGTGGTGGTCGAGGAATTGCTTCAGAGGCCGGAGGAGAGGTGGCGGAGTAGCGGAGGAAACGGTGGAAACAGTGAAAACGGTGGAGGAAGCGAATTACAAAGAAAAAGGGCGCAAAACAGTGGAGCGGAGCATTGGACGTGGGGCCGACTGTGGCGGGGGGCGATTAAACTAAAACCGTTAGATCTTAAACCCAACGGACGGTGGAGATGTAATCGGAGGCTTACGATCGGAGGACGGGAGACAGGACTTGCGATTACGATCGGAGGGGCGATGCGATTGAGCGCTGGCCGTCAGATCGTGAAACAGATGGACGGTCAGGATTGAATTGGGAGACAACGGAGAAGGCTTGCGATCGGAGGAAATGGGAGTGCGATGGCCGTCGGATCGTGTAACAGACGGACGGATAGGATTTAATCGGGAGACAGAAGGGGGGACTTGCGATTGTGATCGGGAAGGGGTCTGCGATTGAGCGCTGACCGTAGATCTGGGAGGAAATGGACCGCGGAGATTTAATCGTGGGGGAGACGGAAGAACATGCGATCAGCGATCGGGCAGACTTGCGATTGTGCGATAGTCGTTGATCTGCGGGAGGAAAGGACGGCTGTGATTGAATCGGAGCATCGCAATCGGGAATCGAAGGAAAAGGCTTGCGATTGATCGGAGGCTGTTGCGATTAAGTGCTGACCGTTGGATCTGCGATCAGATCAATGGCTCACAATCAATCGGCGGGAAAAGAGGAGGGTGCGGAAGGGGAGATGCAATTGTGCGACAACCGTCGATCTCGGGTCCAGATCAACGGCGGGGATGTAATCGGAGGTTCACAATTGAAGGAAGGAGCAGAAGGCTTGTGATTAGCGGAGGACCGTCGGATCGCGGGGCAGATCGACGGCTGGGAATGCAATCGGGAGACGGGGGGAAGGACTAGCGATTAATGCTGGACCATTGATCTGTGGGAGGAATCAACGGCGGGGAACGCGATCGGAGGATCGCAATCGGAGGTCGGAGCAGGAGGGTTGCGATCAATTGGAGGTTGTCACATGAATGTTGCGATTGCGATTGAGCCGGGGCTGCGATTAGCGCTCAGCCGTTGATCTGGTGATAGATCGACGGTGCACAACAATGCGGAGGACTTAACGTGTGAAAACGATCGCAGCGGGACTTTTGATATTACAAAGGAAAAGGAACCCCGCCGATGCTCCGATTGCGATAAGCGCCGGGGACTTAAGCACTTGGTCCTGGCGCCTTGGCACATGTGGGGAAGTGGTTAAGGGCAAGGAGCTAGGCCTTAGAATAAGGTCGGAGAGTGGGTTTTTAGCCCATTTTAATGGATTTTAGGGCTGGGGAAGGGGAACGATAGAGAAATAAAGGGGGAAGAAGGGAAAACAAAGGGTAGGGGAAGAAATTAAAGGGGATTTTGGGAGGATTTGAGGGGTAAATGGGGAAAGAAGGGGGAATAAAGGGGAGAGAAAACAAAGGCTTTGGGGGATGAAATAAGAGGGAAAAAGGGGGCCTTTGGGCATTTCTTCACATAACAGAGAGGCTTTAAAAGGGAAATCAGCAGAGGGGATTTGATCAAAGGATAAAAGGCACATAGAGGCTTCAAGGAGACTGTGTTTTCAGAGGAAATGCATTCTCAGACTGGTTGTCGATTTAGCCCCCTATTTGCTAGTCAAAAATTTCATAGGGGGGCTAACACAAGTATCCTACCTCCTACTCTTAAAAAGAGTGTTTTCCAAGTGATGGCCAAACTTTTCATAAGAGAACTGAAGGCAGCCCAAGCCTCCCCACGCTCGGGTGTTTAGGGATCTGGGCGGGCAGCCTCCTAGCTCCTTGCTCAACAACCACATCCATCAATCCTTGCAGATGCCTCCTTATTTTCTTCATCTTGGTACTCCCCCACAGAGGGCTACTTCTATCCTCCAAATCATACTCCCGTATTTTCACTTCATGTGATTTTGAAATGCAATTTTCTCAAGGATCAATGAGACCCTATCAAGACCCAAATATGTGGTAGGAAAAAACCTCCCATCAAGGAATGTCCAACATAAGCATGAGAGATGTTATCCATCCTAAGATGTCCTCCATCTTCTATCTGTTCTTGTGAGAAAGGAAGAAAAGCATTGCACTCCATGGTGTGTTGAAGTGCACCTCTAATGAGATCTCTCCTTGAGACCTCCCTCTCATCCATAGTCTTCCAAATCCAATGAGGTCTTGGATCTGAAAGTAGAAGTTCCTCTTTGAGTTGAGAGGAGCTCATTGAGAAAATGTCATCTTGAAGGGAGAAAGGGTTTCTTACTCCAAGATGTCTACCATCAATCTTCAAGGCTTCAAACCCCAACCTCTAATGTGATGTACAACCCAACAATGGCTCATGAGAATGATGGTTTGATTCCTTCTTGAGTGTTTCCATGTTGCACAGCACAGTGCAACCAAGTTGCTCTATGATAGTAGTGTGATTTGACCCTTGGTCATCCAAAAGTAAACTTCCACAATTTTCAAAAGAAGTTGTTGCAACAATAGATTGTGGAAATTCTTTCATACCTTGATGTGCATTTGAAACTTCTTGTAGGGCTGCAAGAGTTCCTTCCTCAAAAGTGTTGGCTGCCCCAACTGTTGATGTATGTGGCTGCTCCTCCATGAGTGTGACAGTGTTATCACAAGGCTCCTCAAGTGGTGATGTGATATTTCCTTTCTTTGCCCCTTCATCATCAAAGGTTTTGATCAACCCTTGGATGAAATTTGAAAAATATCTCACCCCTTCATGACTCAAGTGGCTGCTCCACCAATCATAGGCTTCGCCGTCCAAGTGCAGCGCTGAGATTTCAATAGCTTCCTTCTCTACTACAAGATGTAGTAAGAAAAATGCCTCCAACTTTCTCACCCAATTCTTTGCAGTAGATGACCCATCATAGGTAGAAAAAAAAAATCTATTGCCTTTTATTTCTCTTTTGCGACATGGTCTCTTATCTTCCTTCAGCTGGATGAAATGAGGAAAATCTAGAGCCTCCTTGAAGCCTCTAGCTTGAGATCTATACTCAACAAGGTAATCACTTAGAATCTGATAATCCAAGCGTCTTCCATGCTCAATGTCTTCTTCTTGATGAGAATAGGAAGTGCATGGTACTTCCTCTTCTTCTTCTTCAATATTCTTGACCTCCTTGGAGAGGTCTCCTCCGGATCTGAACACAGATGAGAATAAACTCATCTTCTTCAACATTCTGATATTCTTGGCGAAGACTCATAGGCTGAGCCAAGAAAGTTTCTTTGATACCAATGTAATGTCCCTTTTTCAAGAATGTCAGCAATCAACAATCTATTCCAGAGATTGACTGAAGGGGCATTTCCCAGACGTGTCACCTTCTCAAGGACGTGTCAGACGTGGAGGCTATCTGGCCCTTTTCAGACTCTGTCTATAGATATGTGAAAATTCCTTCCTCAGGAATTGCCCAAAGAATGGGGCTGCAACAAATGTATGAACATACAATAGATCAACAATGTTATTTTAATAGCTGTGAGACAAGAAGATATGTATAGCCAATTAATAATGTTATAGCAGCAAAAGGAGTACAAGTTCTTTAGGAAACATCAACTCAAGAAAGGCAATGCAAGCCTCAACAATACAGGTACATGGAAATGAAAGAACACTGCTACTTCTACATAAACCCAGACTATGAGGAGGCAGTCCATGATAGAATGTTGCTGAAAAATGATGTTAATACATTAATATGGCAATAGATGGCTCAAATACAATAGGGGAGAAAATATCTAACCCTTAGAATCAATAATACATCAATCCTCTAAGGGATTGGCTGAAATATACAAAATGGAAAAAATGCCGGAGTTGGTGGGCAGCTGCTACAACTCAAATCTAGAACTCAATGAATAAGGATGAAGATGATGAAAAATTTGAAGTAGACCTCCTCCAATGGATCTCCAAAGTGGAAGGCTGATCCTTACACTTGAGATCTCACCCTCAAATAAATCTTCAAACCCTCACTGCAGATACACCATGAAAATAACGCAGTCACTAAGAGGGACTGCACAATGAGTGGAATAGAACACTATGGCCAAGTGCCAAGATCTGTAAATCATCTCCAATGCTTCCAAAATGATCTCCCAAAGAAAGGAAAGGCTCCTCCTTTGAAAAAAAAGCAATGGAAGAGGTGTTCTGAAGTCTCCACTGCAACACCCTACAACACAGTATTATGCTGCTGTAGCAATAACACTGTCTTGGAGGAGGATGCTTTGGCCTTGAGCCAAGAAATGTGGAGAATGAAGAACCAACCTTCAAGAGGCCTTTAAATAAGGTTAGGAAATCCTAAATAGGAGTTTCCCAGCAATTCTTGCTAAGCAAGAAAGAATGCTCAATGTCTGAATAGACATGAAATCATAAACATATGCATGAATGGCAATGGCTCTCCTCTTCTCCATATATAGAAAATGAAGGCTCTCCATCGGCCCGAATTCGAATTAGGGTTTCCCTTCCTCTAAAAGCTTCCCTCCTACGTTGTCATGTAGTGCTTTCCACCTCATACCCTGCGCTGGTTGACTTGGTCAAACCTATTTGCAAATATCTCCTTTCACACATGAGGGTGTGAAATCTAGTTCCATGGTTGATCCCTTTTCATAATAGAGGGATTTTATTTATGTTTTTATTATCATTGGGCCTCCTTTCCCAAGTATTCATCTCCTAAATGAATTTAGACAAAAATTAATGTCCCAATTTATTGAAGAAAAATTTGCGACATTACAAACTCCTTCATGGACTAGATAGCCCTCTTCATACAACTTGTCATCAAGTATCATACAGGTGTGTATATCTTTGTAATAATCCACCAACAGTTGGGATTTCCAATATAGATCTAAACTGCTCAACAATGACAATGCCAAGGGTGTATCAAAAGAAATGTCTGTCATGTTGCTGATCCCCACCTTGACATCTCCCATGCAAAAGTTGTGTGTTGGAAGGCCATTCCTTCCATTATTCCCCTCCCACGGCGTAGATCTAGAAATGAGAGTGGGTGATGATGATAAGGGATGAAGATCTCCCTCCTTCTTGAGCTTACCCAAGTCTCCCAACACTGTAGCTTTGTCTTCAAGTGCTCCAATACCTTCTGGATCCAAGCTTGGAGTAGCATGTTGTGAGGTCTCCCTTACCAAATCTGAATCAGGTGGCCTCCCAGGTGGTTTTCCACTAGATAAGAGTGTCCCATGCAGAAATTTCATGAACATAATAGATCGGATTGTAAGGTCCTTGCTTCCATTGTGCAAATCCATCTCTGTTTTCTGTGTGGAAGTGTTTTGTGAGGGGTAAGTATGCATGCCTTTGATAATTTGAGGTTCACCACTCTTCCTGTCCACCCATTCTATTTGCAAGGCCTCCCAATCAGTGGTCACTCTCCCCAATGTAATCAACCATTGAACACCCAAAACCACATTGGTGTCTGGTATGTCAACCCCAAAGAAGTGATAAACCAAAGTGTAGGTACCCATGGTGACTGAAAGTGATGGAACATAATGCATGAATTGCATTGTTCTATCTCCTGGGACCAAAAGAGAGAATCCTTCAAAAGTATTAGTAGGTATTTCCCTCCTCTGCACAAGATGAGAATCAATGAAATTGTGAGTTACCCCACTATCAATCAATACAGAAACCCTCTGATTCAAGATTGAACCTTGAACTCTTAAGGTCAAGTACTTAGGTACTCCCCTCAAATAGGAGAAAAGGCTCCATTCACATCTCCTGATTGTGTTGGATCTCCTCCATCAGTGTCAGCGTTGTGACCCCTTCTTGGTTCATCTTCTTCTTTTTTCTCAATATCTGAGAAGACCTCTATGTAATGTGATTTTCCAGCAGCACATTTATGCCCCGGTGCCCATGCTTCTTGGCAAGTGAAGCATAGATTCTTCCTCCTTATATCTCTCCAGATTTCATCATCAAGAGGCTTCTTGTATGAGCTCTCCTTTGAAGGAGCAGCTTTCTCTTCCTTTCCTTTAGAAGGAAAAGAGGGATTTTGCTGAAATTTTCCCTTTGATTTTGGCAAGGCATCTTGAAGGTCTCTAGCCCTCTCAATGGCAACATGCAAGGTAGTGGGCTTGGTATATTTTATCAACCCATGAAGAGGTTCATCTAGACCATCGATGAACATGTACACCCTTCTTGTTACAAACAAGTCAGGAACCATAACAGATAATCTCAAAAAAACAGAAATATAAGATTCTGTATTACCTGATTGCTTCATCTGTGCAAGGCTCATGAAAGGTGCCTCTAGATCTCTTTTGTCAAATCTCTCCACCACCCTTCTATTGAACTCAGAATAAGTAGTCACATTGGCATGACCCGATGTAGACAAGCCATGGAACCACCAGTCATGTGCTTCACCTTCAAAGTGCAGCGCTGCAATCTTGACAGCTTCCATCTCTAGAACCTTGTTCAACTAAAAGTAAATGTCAATTTTTCTACCCATGGCTATGAAGAACACTTGGATGACCCATAAAAATTGGGTAGAAGTAATCTGCCCATAGTGTGATGTCGATCATGATTCTGAGTGAATCCACCATCTCTATGTTGATGCCTTGGTCTTATTTTGTCCTTCAGGTGACAGAACTCTTGAAAACTCTAGTAATATTTTAATATCTAATTTTGATACTCATATTCTTCAAAATAGTCTTCAAGGGATGCTTGCTCTTGAAACCCTTCATTTCCCACAGAAAAAAAGGTAGGCATGGTAGAGCATTGGGAAATCTGTGGCGGGTGCACTCGTTGATCATTCCAGTGATGAGACATGCTAGAGCTTTCTCTGAGATGGAATCTCTTTGGAGACTCTTTGATTTTTTCCATTCTCATCTCTTTGATCCCTCTAGCAAGATCTTACATGGCTCTCAAAAGGATCTTAGTAAAATATTTTTCTTATACATCACTTCCAGATTCATGGGCTTTCACCTTGTCTCTATCATCATTTGTGTAATCAAATTTCTTATGTCTTATTTTTAGATACCTCTTCTCTCTGTCAATAAGAGGATCTTCTTCTTCTGAAGACATATTGGCTTCTTATAGGTTGTGCCAAGATGATTTCTCTAATACCACTATAATATCCCCAAATGGGAACCAACAACAATACTAAACAATACTGCTTAGAAAATAATGCAGTTCAGCAAAGTAAGAGTAGGAGGCCAATATGGAGGCTCAAAAGTAACATTTACATTAGAAAATAAGAGTTATATTGAAGCCCATGAGTTATAGAATAGAAAATAGAAGACTTTACATGAATAAATCCTAAGAAATAAGGTGATGCAACCATATATTATGACTGAACAAGCTTGACAGCGTTATTTTTATTGGATGACACAACAGTAGATTACACTTCAGATCTAGATCAGATATGTGTAAAAAAATTTAGATCTATATTAGATCTGTACACTAGATAGGCTCCTCTACAAATGCCCCTTGGGGTTTTCAGCAAAAAGTGAAGTACATGGAGTAGATCTGAGATCTTATGCAGCAGATCTACAGAATGATTCAGAAATTATGAAGAAATTACAACAATATTCAGATTAGATCTGAATATGACATGGATCAGATCTAAAATCCATGGATCACCACAGTGAAGGGCAGAACACCAACACTAGAGATATCTCCTCCAAAAGTGTGCCAAAACACCTTGCAACTGTACACTTGCAAATAACGCAGTACTGGAATGAAAAATTTGTTGTAGGCTCTAGAACATGTGTGGCCTCAAGCCAAGATCTGAAATCAGTGCTCCAATCATCCAATGCTCTCTTTCCAGGGGATAGAAGACTTTCCCACTGAAAAGAGGCACTATAATGGCCTAGATCTGAGTAGATCTAACCTCCACTTGCTACAGCTTACAAAGACAACCAAACCCTCAACAGGATCTGTGTTGTAGTTGGAAGAAGAGCTTGGCCAATTTCCTGATAGTGGACAAGAAATGCAAGATTCCTCCAAGAGGTACTCAAGGAAGGAGGTGGGATTCCTGATCAGGAACACCCAGTGCTAAACATCACTATTCTCTTCTAAACAGCCAAGAGAATAATAAATGTCTAAACAGATAAATTATTCAGAAATTTGATCATCATCAACAACCTTCTCATGTTGTCCTCCTCCTCCTTTTATAAGATTGGGATCTTGCAAAACCCTAAACCATATCGATGATTTAGCTTCTTTCACATGTCCCACCTCCAACTAAGACTGTGTTGTGCATCAATGAGGATCACTTCTTCTAGATAACGTTGTTGATTTGGTCATGGTTGACCTAGTCAAATGATTCAATCCCTTTCACACATAAGGGTGTTTATTTAGATAGCCCAGATTTAGCCTTGTTCACATGGGGAATTGATTTATTCACTATTTTAGGACTTTTTATTGTCCTCCTTTACACATTTATTCATGCAACAGGAAAATGAAACAATATTGTATATTCCCGTTAGCTTGGGCTAATTGGGAATATTACAAATGATCGTTTCCAAAAACATGGTATAATAACTATTTTGGGTTATATTGACCAAGTTATGCCCATTTTAAATCTAGAGTAGTATTCGGAGTGGGATCCCTTTGGAGATGTGCCCTCCCACCCCGCTTTAGTAGGAACCTGCTTCAAATTCATCAGTTTCAGTATAGCAACATTCGACTTGGGTTATTTTGATATCCAAATTTATGCAGGAACATAATAAAATATAGAAATAGACATAAACACAGAGATGTAGTGGAAATAATACTTCATTTCATTAATATCAAATAACTAAAATATATTTACAGATAGAATGGAAATATACTAGCTAGGGCGATGGTAGCTTATCTCTTAGAAGAGATGTGGTGGCTACATGCCTCTGAACTGTGTTATAATGAGGCTCGAAGGCCTATTTATTGTTGAGAAATAATCTAAAACACTAAACATCCAAAAACCTAATAGTAGGAGATGAAGTACCAAAACTATGAGCCCCGTTTGGGTAAATTGGTGTTTCAACTTCCCAGGGACGTAACTTTGGCATACTGTAATACTCCTAAATTAGTACACAGCTAATTTGAATATTAAATTTTGATTTTTCTCTTAGATAGAGGAATAAGAGGGTATGGAGACCCATAAATCTCCTTAGTATGAATAAAAAACACTCCTAGTGTGAATGGAGGTCATCTAAAAGTTGGATTGAAGACCCTTAAGTGTGAAAAGGGGTTGGGGCATGTTGAATAGGTCAACTTAGACCAAATCAAATAGCGTTGTTATGGAGGAGTGGCATTAATGGTGGGACAATGCAGTTTTGGAGGGAGATTGATTGCATGATGGTGGAAACCATAATGAGTGGGACCCAAGGTGAGAAGGCTCACATTATTTATAAGTAAGAGGATGGCAACCATATGGGGTTATGTTATGATTATTATTTTGATATTTTTGTTCAGACTTTGTTGCTCTCTTTAGCTGTTTAGCTAAGATTGCAGTGTAGTTTAGCACAGGGTGTTTCCGGTCGGGAATCCCACCTCTTTCCTTGAGAGGCCTCTTGGGAGAGTATTAATCTATCATTTCCACACATCCAACATTCTGGCCAAGCTTTAGTATTCATCTACAACACAGTTTCTGTTTAAATTTGTGTTGTGTTGCAGGGTGTTGTAGTGGATGGTTGAGAAACCCACTTTCTGAGCTAGTTTTTCATAGGAGGAAGGATTCCTTCTCTTGGGAGATCAGCAAGGAGGGTTCTTCAGCACATTTCAGATCTTTGGCACCAGGAAACCTATTACCATCGTTCACAATTCTATTTCAGTCTATAATTGCATTATTTTGGAGGGTAGTTTCAGAGGAGGATCTATTGTCTCATTTAGAGTGTTTTCTTGGAGGTGAAGGGTTCAACCTTTCATTGGAGGTTACCTTTCGAGGAGATCTACATCAGATCCATATTAATTTAGCCTTCTATTTCACGGGCTTCAGTTGTAGTGATTCTTCAGCCCTAGGGTTGTTGATCAACATTTGTACTTGGGTGTATTTCTGGAAACCCTTCCCGGGTTCTCTTGGAAAGGTGTCTAGGAGGCTATATCTTCACTCCTAGCATTATTTGAGCTATATAATAGTAGATCTACATTGATCCATATTTCTGCAGCAATTTATGCCCTAAAAATGCACTATCATAGCTCAGGGCATTTGTATGGTAGTTATTTCTCTTGTATTGACATATTTGCTTGTAGAGGCTTGTTTTGTATTGCTTGAGTGACTAGATCCTCAATATCTTGTGCCTATTATTTGCTGATATGTTTAATAAGATGGTTGTAAATTTTTCTCATCTTGTGGTGTGTTGATTTATTCACTATTCTTTCCATTATTGTGTTCATATATTGCTACTTCCCCATTTTGGAATATTACAGTGCTATCAGAGCATAATCTTGGCTCAGCCTGTGGATGTCAGCCATTATGCTATCAGAAGAGTAAGAAGATAGAGAAAGAGATTATAATGGTGGAAATAATGAGTTTTATCTCATCTCTTTTTAGATCTAAGAAGGACCTCACCAAGGAGGTCAAGCAAAGGAAGACGGAGAAAAGGAGTGAAACCACACTAGGGTTTCAAGATGAGGAAGGTTCATGTTCTTCCTATCATCAAAAAGAAGAACCGGTATTGCATAGAGATCCAAAGAAACATGCTATGCCCTTTAATTTTAAAGAAGAATAAAAGAGCCATGGATATGGATGACACGTAGATCAAGAGATTCTAAGTGAGTATCTTGCAGAATATAAGTCTCAATGTAATATCCCAAATTGGGAACTGCTAGCAAGGCATGAATGGAAAATGAATTTTCCAGTAATGGCTGCTACAAAAATGAAAACCAACATTTAGATCCCTTAGATATGAGTATCTAAGTCCTAAATCCAAGATGGAATCAAAAATAAATCCTCCTAGGTGTGTTAAACAGCTCCCCCACACCTGGTTGTCTTCAGAAATGCCTTAAAGAGAGATTGCAACAATAACAAATGAATCTTCTTATAAAATAACGCAGTTTCTGTAGAGAAGTGATAAGAGGCTCATAAAATATGTTTAAAAAATATTTACAACAGAAAATAATTCTTACAATTCAATCCAACAAGTACATAGCTTAAAATACAAGGCATAGACAAAAGAAATTTCCTCAAAAGAGGGTTGCAACCATATGTTTGACAAAATGTTGCCTTGATAGTGTTATTTCTATTGAGCTGCACTGTTGTATGTTACATATCATATCTAGAGAAGATCTGTGTATAAAATGTTAGATCTATATCAGATCCATGCACTATAAAAGCTCCTCTTTCAGATCCCCTTGGAATTTCGGGGTTTGCACCAAGCATGAGCAGTAGATCTGAGATCTAAGAAAGCAGATCTGAAAAAATATCCAGGATTACTGAAGCACTCATATTATGCAGATCAGATCTAAAAATTACAATTATAGATCTCCTCCACAAGATCTCAAAATGAAGAGTGGAACCTCAACACTCCAAAACCAGCTCCAGAACTGATGCACCCAAACTCCCTGCAACACCTTCTATAGGAATAATGCAGATATAGAGAAGAAACTACGTTGTAGGGGTTAGACAGCTGATGGCCCCATGCCAAGATCATAAATTAAGGCTCATGCACTCCAATACACTTCCTCCAATGTAGTAGAAGCCTCCTCCACTGACAAAGAGCACTGAAATGACTTAGATATGAAGAGATCTGATCTCCATGAAAATAACGTAGTCTCTCAAGGGAGACTATGTTGTAGCTTGATTAACTATGTTGGCCTAATGCCAAGATGAAAAACTGAAGCTCAAATATTGATACACTCTTCCAGGAGGTTAAAATACACACTCACTGAGAAGAGGTTCCTATACAAGCTAGATCTAGACAGATCTAGTTCTCCACTTACTGCAGCTTACAAAAGCAAGCAAACCCTCAATGGATCTGTGTTGGAATTGCAAGTAGAACCTTGGTCTTTAACCTGATAGTGGATAAGAAAAACAAGGCTCCTACAAGAGCTATTCAAGGAAGGAAGTGGGAGTTCTTAAACAGGAAGTCCCAACAAAGGCTGTCTAAGCAGACAATACCTTCAGAAAATAATAGCATCAACAACCTTCTCTCATTTTCCTCCTTCTTCTTTATAGGATGAATGCCTTGCCAAACCCTAAACCACCTCAATTAATTAACCCCTTTCACATGTGGAGCCTCCATCTAGAACTGTGTTGTGTATCCATGAGGTTCATTGAAGCTAGACTGTACTGTTGATTTGGTCAAGGTTGACCCAGTCTTGTGATTTAACCTCATTCACACATGCAAGATATTATTTACACGACCCAGATATGTATCTCTTTACATGGGAATTGATTTATTCATGGATTTTAGGAGATTTACATGTCCTCCTTCATATTTTATTCATAAACATGAAATGCAAGATAAAATAAGGAAAAATAAGAAATTCCCATAGGATTGGCCTAAATGGGAATATTAAACTCAACCTAGAGCTTTCAAGGAGAATCTAACTCTCCCATAGTTCATTCAACTCAAAGAAGAAAGGAGACCTTGCAGCAATATAAGAATAAAGGGCAATAGATTTCTATTGTCTACCTTTTATGGGTCATCCTCATGCACAAAAAGGGCTTGGGGATTGAGGTTGGATGCATTTTTTCTACTACATCCAGTAGTAGAGAAAGAATTTGTTGAGATTGCAGCACTGCACCTTGAGGGTGAAGGAAAAAAGTGGTGTTTCAACTATTTGAGTCATGCAAGAGTGACTGCATATGCATATTTTACTCAAAGGTTGATCAAGAATTTTGAAAAGAATAAATCAGAGGAGAAGAGGCCTTCACCACCACTTGCTGCAGGAGGACTTGCATCAAGAGAAAGAACCTTTGCATCTTTGCAAGATTGTCTTGATCTCTTGACATTTAGAGTCCCATGCACTATTCTAGAGATGCACGAGGAGGAGGAGACTTGTACCAGAATTGATGCCACCATAGAAGAGAAGCAATCATCATCAGTAGTTGGGAAAGCCATCACACCAGAAGAAGGAACCCTTGTAGCAGTACAGCATGTTCCCAAGCTTTACCAAGGTATGCACATATTTCCATTTTCTGTTACTTTAGCACATCATATGGAGGATTGTGGGAATGTACCATTACATGACCTAGGGTCAAAGCACATTTATGATTTGTAGCAACAGACTATCATTGTACTGAGCAGCCTTGATTTGTTCAAGGATGAGAGATAGTCATCCTAGTGTATCACTGTTCATCTACACACAACTCTTGGGGTTGGAGTGTAGAATTTTGGAGGATTGGATGAACATATTCTTGAGCAGAGCAATGCAGAACTATATGTTCAACATTGAGCATGATCTTATGATAGCATATGCACCATTATGGAGTTCAGTAGCACTGTCATTGAGCAGCAGTGATGAGTTGGGGGCCCAACCATTATTAGAGCATTTCAATGACCTTTCTACATGTATAGTAGAGGATAGGTAGATGATTGATGGAGGGAATGTCATGAGGGATGAAATATTCCACTATTATGATGGGTACTTCTTGATGAGCACTTCACATCTTGATAAGAATTTTCTACCTACATATTATTTGGATCCTTATGGATTCAACTTGGTCATTGATGAGTGGTCTTCATTTGGAGATCTCCAGGAGAATGCATCTCAACATCCCATGAAATGTAAAGATAGAAATCTTATTTGGGAGGATGGTATTCTCCATTGAGGGGATACCTATTTTGAGCAACAAGAGTTGTTATTTCTTTGGATGTTCTTGGGAGAGTATGGACTGATTTTCTTCCATACTTTTCATAATGTTGCAGGAGTAGGTGGTGGCACTTTCATGGTGCAAAGGGGCTACTAATTATCCTTGGAGGATAAGTAGATACTTCCATTTTGGAAGGAATCCCCCATATATAGCAACATTATGATTGATGACTTTGACATGTGGTTTGTCAAAGGATGGATCTATGAGATGACAGTAGCCTTTTCACAAAGGCCAACATCGCTGTCACTTGGGATCTTGAATTTGTTGATGGAGTATTCCTAAGATCACTTCACATATGATGCACTTGATGGGAAAGTAGGATATGAGAGTGATGGAGTAGTGGATGGAGACATCTATTACCATGATATGATCTTCTTGACTTGGATTTTCAAGCATAAGAAGAAAGATCTTCATGCAGCACATAGTCCATTCCTCTTCATGGGAGTATATCATACCACTATGGAGGGCTCATTCATGGATCTTATTATCATATTACTCTTAGTACATGGTAAGAATTATGTTTTTTCACTTCTTTATTATCTAACACAGTATTTTTATTCTCTTACCATCTTTATACAGTGCATTTCTCCACAAGAGGGAAAACCTCTATTTGGGCTTCATGGTCATTTTGGGACCAACATCTATGATAGAGAGAGCCATTTCTTGTATGGCTTCGGGAAAGTGTTGTACTATTTCCTGTATGATGAGTTGATACACAATGCCATTTACTATTGAATAGTAAGTGTGATAACATGCAAAACTACCAATTTGTTGGGAGAGAACTTTCCACATCCTGTTCTGAAACAACAGTTGGTAAAACTACGCTGTGAATACTTGAGAAACTGTTGGTACCTTCCAGCACTATGTAAAACCTTCAATACTTCTCTCATTTGGATTCCATATGATGATAATGTCATATTCATTTTATATGGGATGATTTGGGCAAGAACCAAAGAGTGGATATTTGAGGATCCTATTGCCTTTTTTCTCCATGAAGGAAACATTATTGCAGCCCATATTCAGCAGCAGCTCTACACTTATCATAAGTGGAGAGAGAGACAACGTGGGATGGAAAATTTAATCCATAATATTCAGCTATACAACCCACCTTCTTTGTAGGAGCCTAAGGTGGAGGAGTTGTTTCATGAGTTTCCATGTTGGAGGGTGACTCACTTCTTGTGGATGATAGCTTGGGGATGCAGGCTTCACATGGGAATGATAGTTCCCAATATATTTCAGATTCCATGCCTCAAGAAGGTCTCTAGACCACACATATTTGCTTCCATGGATGTCCCACTTGTTCATGATGTGATCCATTTGGAATTTTCACCAAAGGCATGCTTATACACTTGGGAGGATCAACTTGGAGACTTATTGATGAGACAACATCTTGTTCATTGGGGGGACTTATCACATGAGGATGATACAGGATTAAGAGGAGCAAATCTTTAGTTCTATCCTTACAGTTGCTTGAGGAAAAGAAACATTTGTGAGGGGAGCACTGTAATATTCTTAAACTAGCACACAGCTAATTGGAATGTTAAATTTTGATTTTGCTCTTAGATAGAGGAATAAGAGGGTATGGAGACCCATAAATCTCCTTAGCATGAATTAAAAAACACTCCTAGTGTGAATGGAGGTCACCTAAAAGCTAGATTGAAGACCCTTAAGTGTGGAAAGGGGTCGGGGCATGTTGAATAGGTCAACTTTGACCAAATCAAACATCAATGTTATGGAGGAGTGGCATTAATGGTGGGACAACACAATTTTGGAGGAAGATTGATTGCATGATGGTGGAAACCCTAATGAGTGGGACCCAAGGTGAGAAGGCTCACATTTTTTATAAGGAAGAGGATGGCAGCCATATGGGGTTATGTTATGATTATTATTTCGATATGTCTATTTAGAATTTGTTTCTCTCTTCAGCTGTTTAGCTCATATTGCAGCGTTGTTTAGCACAGGGTGTTCCCCGTTGGGAATCCCACCTCTTTCCTTGAGAGGCCTCTTGGGAGAGTATTGATCTATCATTTCCACATATTTGGGATTCTATCCAGGCTTTAGTCTTGAGCTAAAACATATTTTCTATTCATATTTGTGTTGTGTTGCAGGGTGTTGCAGTGGAGGGTTGAGAAACCCACTTTCTCAGCTAGTTTTTCATAGGAGGAAGGATTCCTTCTCTTGGGAGATAAACAAGGAGGGTTCTTGAGAACATTTTAGATCTTTGGCACTAGGCCAACCTATTACCATCATTCACAGTGTAGTTTCAGTCTGGAATTGCATTATTTTGGAGGGTAGTTTCAGAGGAGGATCTATTGGCTCCTTTAGAGTGCTTTCTTGGAGATGAAGGGTTAAACCTTTCATTGGAGGTTACCTTTGGATGAAATATACATTAGATCCATATTATTTCAGGGCTTCAGTTGCATTGATTCGTCAACCCTAGGCCTGTAGATCACCATTTGTACTTGGGTGTATTTTCAGAAACCCTTCTCAGGTTCTCTTGGAAAGGTTTCTAGAAGCCTATATCTTCACTTCTAGAATTATTTGAGCTATATAATAGCATATATACATTTATCCATATTTATGTAGTATTTTATGCCCTAAAACTGCATTGTCACAACTCAAGGAATTTGTATGGTAGTTATTTCTCATGTATTGACATATTTTCTTGTAGAGGCTTGTTTTGTATTGCTTGAGTGACTAGATCCTCAAGATCTTGTGACAATTATTTGGTGATATTTTTAATAATATGGTTGTACATTTTTCTCATCTCATGGTGTGTTGATTTATTCACTGTTCTTTCCATTATTGTTTTCATATATTTTTGCTTCCCTATTTGGGAATATTACACATATGATCTCCATTTTACGCACATTTTACCTCATTATAAATATATATCTTAGGAGTACAACTTTTGGTGTGAGCAACATGGGTCCATGGATTGATGTTGCTCTCAGTTTTCCCAAAAAACATCATTTAGGGCCTCAAAACAGCTTCAGAAGTTCAGGACCCGAAAAAATGCGAAAAATAGTAAGTTGTGCTGCCACTGAAAAACTGAAAGAATTAATGGTGGAATTTCAAATGGGATATGTCGGTGGCCACCAATATATAGCTCAATCATTAGGGCCCAAAAAAGGCTCCAGAAGTTCAGGACCCAAAAGCCTGCTAAAATAGTAAGATGTGCTGAAAGTGAAAAATTGAAAGAACTGATGGTGGGGGTCCAATTGGAATAGATGGGTGGCCACCAATATCCACCTGGATAATTCCTCCCCCCCTTAGGAAGTAATGGTTCCCATTGCATTGAGATCCTCCATGAGATGAGAAAAATTTTGTTGAACTAGGTATTAGATTTGTTGAAGATGTCATGGACCTATGGGCGGACATGCTGGATGCGTTCAGTAAATTTGATTTCTTTATGAGCCTCAGAAAATACATGTGTGGATTCTATCCGTGTAGTCGCACGAACTATGGGAACATCAGGCGGCAGTGCATCAGGGGTCATCTCAATGAAGTGCTTGTCCTAACATTGTAGAGGAACCTCTGTGAGTGACGAGAAAATGTCCTCGTATTCCTCCATGAATTTTCCCATCTGATGTATCCGTGTAGGGGAGCCCTATTTTGAGGTTCTGGCCACAATATTATTCTTTCCCTATGAGTGAGTTGTAAGGAAAATAAATTTCCTAGTTTGCGAAACAATATTAATGCATTTTTTTGTAGTAGTCAAAGAGATGAAAAGAGGCGGTACTACCTTCGGTGTCCTATACCAGTTATTTTCCAAAGTAATTATAACAACACGAGGCCTAGAATCATACATAGCATGTCTCCTCCACAAGCATGTTTGGCCCAATAATAGATCAGCTACATCAAGAGGAGAAACATCACACAATACCTCACTCGTGAATGGCTTGATGCTATATGGAAGGCAACACTGTTGGCAGATGCGCAGATCTCTCCCTGGGTGAAGCCACCAGATGGTATATGACTACGGGTGTGCTATGATCAGTAGGCCAACCTGCTTTACGACCTCTTCTAAAATGAGTTTATTTTGGCTTCCGCTATCGACAAGCAATTACAGTGGAGAACCCTTCATCCACATCTATGAATGGAAGAGGTGCTCCCCCTCCTCTGGATCCTTGGGATCCTCCCTTTGGAGCTTGGTAGTGGAAAAAATGGCACTAGGGTCCTGTAATGTTCCTAAATTAGCTTCAGCTAATGGGAATATTAATTTTGTTTTTAAAAACTTGGATGGATGAATAAATGGGAAAGGAGGCTCATAATTTGCTCAAGTGTGAATAAAAATCCTTCATAATGTGAAAATATATTGTTAGTATGAATCTTTTGTTGAAGTGTATGAAAAAAGACCACTTTAGCTACAATAAATTATAGCCCTAACATCAAATATGGCTGCCAATATATTCAGATCTGCAGTTAGTTGATCAAGACAAATGCTGCAAAAATCCAGATCTATGCATAAAGAGACATTAAGCAGTAAAAGTAAGGTTTTGCTCCATACATCCAATAGACAAGACAAGAACAATATTTTTGAAAGAATTTTTTGTATTAAGGGCACCTGGGAGGAAAAAAAGAAGGTGTTTCCAATTCTCCTCAATGGGATGGGTTCTTGGAAGTCCTCAGCACTTCAGATCTAGCATTTCTCTCTCCTGTTGGTGTAGAAAACCCAGACAAAGATAGAACTCAAAGGGAGCTCACACAACAAATAATGGAGAATATGACAATGATAATGGCTCAAAGTCAGACCAAGAGTTTAGATCCATAGTGATCTAATAGGCAACAAAAGGTGAAGAATGGTAGGAAAAACCCTCCTATTTATAACAAAATATTGGGTCATTCTAGATCTTGGTGCATGAATAAAATAACATTAACCAAATCTAGATCCACCTTTTATGGAATATTTTATTATATTTGTTGGAGGGAAAAAGTATTTGACTTGGGTCAAATCCCTTTATTTGTGAATAATAAATAAATAAATGATTTATTTATCATTTTAAGGAAGTGGTTGAAATCTAATCAAATAATTAATGATTTATTTAATTATTTATGGGTGATTTAGTCATATTTAACAAGGAATATTATTTAAATAAGATTTAAATAGTTATTCCTAGAAAATAATAAGATAAATAAAGATTTATCTAATTAATTTCTTTGTTTTGGGTTAAACATGACCAGGAATAATAATTAAATTATTGTTTAATTTATTATTCCATGAGGGAAATCAAACAAATATAGATTTGTTTAATATTTCCCTTTGGGGTTTCCTATTTAGACCATAAACAACCTAATAAATGTGTTTTATTAAGTTATTTTATATAGTGAAAGAAATTTTACTTAGGGTAAAATTGGTCTTACATGGTGTACTTGGGTCCATCTAATGGTAGTAGGTTAGATGACCAAAAAATGGTGTAATAGATTTCCTCCCAGCGTGCGAGTGTTAGGAGCGAATCATATGACCGAAGTACATTGTAAGAACTCAATCACCAGACATCAAAAGGGGAGTCAGAGAGAGAAATGGAAGGTAGACTAATGTGCTAAAGAACTAGACCCTGAGGAGGCGAGACTTACAGGTGCAACAAGTCTCTTTTTATGAGAGGGTACCTGTGCTAAAGGTGGTGGGGGAGGCATACCTATGCCCGCTGAGACAAAGTACAAAAGAATAGTGTGTCTAGTAAACAAGGGACCGAACCATAAAGTACAGCTGGCATAAACATGAGCCAGATAAAAATACAATGAGGGATCCCACATACATGCTGTGCCTGGGATAACAGCCAGGACTTATACAATAATGTCTGAGTACATGAGATACAAATACAACCCAAATGCCCCCTAGAAGCGGGGAAGGGCTCACAAAATCTGACTGATACATGCAAATCAAAGAGGTGCTGCAAGCGGCTAAGACCGACATCATCAAATATATGGAGCTGCATCGAAGGCTGCGATGAAAAGGTCATCCGAGCATGTGGGGGGCTACTTGCAGGGCCACCCCCTCATGAGGGTTAAGACATCTCACACACACCTAGGAATCACTAAAAGCTAATGCTGCATCACTGAACCATCAAGCATACGGATCTCGATCGTGCTGAAAGGAGCTGGAGTGGAGAAACAATCAAGTCAAAGGGTAATGAGAGATCCATTTGCCTAATCCAAGGCACCGAACAAGAGTGGAAGCTGGAACCAAGGTACACCACCCTCTAGACCTGTCTTCTGGAATGAAGGAGCTGATGTCGATAGAAGGAGGTTCGCCATAGGTGAGGCCATGAGAGATCCTCAACTAAGGCACGAGAGAAAATAGTAGAGTGACAGACAGACTAATACTAATGATGATGATGGAATGGATGGGACTAAGTAGCGAATGGATGAATTCCCTTGCTAGAGCATAAAAGGCATGAATGACATGGCAGTGACTGACACAATATCATAAGGGATAGGGGGCAGTGGGACTGAAGGCCATAATGTGCGACATAAGAGAGAGACCAAGCAATGAAGGATGGAGGAATATAGCAGGGCACAAAGGGACTCGGGATAGACTCCATGAATGCGATGATGACTCAACTTGGATGCTCTAAACAAGGGAGACTCGATGGTGCTGCCACATAGTAAAGGACCCATGGGGGACCATGAAAACATGAGTACAAGATGGTATCTCATGACGAAAATCGGCACGAACAAGGACAAGTATGGAGGCAAAGTGATGCCCCAAGTACAAGTGTTGTAAGTGAGGAAATTCGATTTTGAGGAGAGGTGAAGTGATCCTTCTGGGACGAAGTATGTCCTGGCGAAGTATCAAAGTATGAAAACAAAAAATATGCTGGCTATCTAAAAGAAAAGAAAACATGCATTTCAAAATGGAAATGCTAAGGGTAATATTTCTTAAGATAGAGTGCATTGCGAGGATTAGGAAGGGGATTGCCTTCGAAGTCCTCTAAGAGGTATGCCCCCTTACCGAGATTCTTACTGATGATGTAAGGGCCTAGCCATAATGAGTCGAAATTCCCGTGACCAAGGACATCATGGGCCTAGTCATATACTAGAACAAGGTCACCTTCGTGAAAAGTACGAGGGTGGAATTTTCGGTCATACTGAGCTTTGGTGCATTGCTTAGCCGCTTCAATGGTTTGCAATGCAACACGACGGTATTCGGAGGCACGCTCAAGCATGATAATTCATTGTTCTAGAGGTTGGTTATCAGGGAGAATTTCAACGGCCAGATGAAGGGAAGGGATTTCAAACTCGATCGGTAAGACTGCCTCCTCTCCAAAAACGAGGTGGAAAGGAGTAAACCCAGTGGCGGTTTTAACAGAATTTCGATAGGCCCACAAAGCAGGGAAGAGCATAAGATGCCAGTTGGTTTTGTGCTTATTCAACGTTCATTGAAGCATGGTCTTGAGGATTTTGTTGACTGCTTCAACTTGGCCATTACCTTTGGGGTAATAGGAGGAGGAATATTAATCCTCAAAACCCAACAGTGAGGATAGCTCACGCCATATCTCATCTTCAAAATGTTGGCCGTGGTCAAAGACCAGTTGTTTTGGAACCCCGAATTGAGTGATAACATGGTTAAAGAAAAAGAGGGCTGTGGTAGCTGCCATGTTGTTAAATGTTGGCATAGCCTCGGCCCATTTTGTAAAATAGTCAACTACCACGATGATATATTTATGGTTACCAACGGATGGCGGTCGACACTCCATAAAGTCGATGGCCCATTTAAAAAAGGGACCAGTTGTGACGACAAGATGGATGGGAGATGGGGGAGCTCGCGCCTTAGGGGCGAAATGTTGGCAGTTGGAACAATGTTTGACTGCCTCAATGCAATCATTGAAGAGGGAAGGCCAAAAATACCCAACGCACATGACTTTCTGGGCAGTAGCAAGACCGGAGAGGTGGCCACCGCAAGCGCCGCTATGGCAGGCATTGAGGACCTGTTCAGCTTCAGCGTGTGTGAGACAACGATGAAGGACAGTATCTATACCGCGACGATAGAGGTCGTCATCGATAAGAAGGTAGCGGGGAGCCTGGTGTCGGATATGTTGTCGAGCGTCACGATCAAGGTGAAGGGAAAACTTTTGGGTTCGGAAGTAATTGAGGATATCGCCGTACCAAGGATCATCCGAAGTAACGGAGAATAACTGCTCATCAGGAAAATCATCATTAACTGGGGGATCCTGCGTTCCAGTAGGTAATTTAAAAATGAGTTCAGCGAGGGCTAAACCTTTCTTACTTTTTGGTGTGACAAATTCGAGGTCGAATTCTTGAAGGATGATGACCCAACGGGCGTACTTCCCAGTGAGGATGTGGCGACTCAATAGGAAAGCCATGGGGTTGGAATTAGTGACAACCTTGGTGGAATGCATGAGGATGTAATGACAAAGTTTTTTGACCGAGAACACGACAGCCAGCGCTAGTTTTTCTTCATGTGAGTAGGAAACATGAAGCCCTATGAGGTTCTTACTGACGTAGTAGATAACATGCTCGATATCGTTGTCATCTTCCTAGATAAGAACTCCAGCGACCAAATAGGTGGAAGCAGAGATTTACAGGATGAAGTCCCTATCAAAGTCAGGAGGGCAGATCAAGGGAGCGGATGTGAGAGCCTGCTTGAGGGCATCGAAAGACTCATGAGCATAGGTATCTCATACAAATGGGATGTTAGATCTGAGGAGTCTAAGGAACCCATGTGCGGTGGTGGCATAGTCAAGAACGAACCGACGAAGAAAATTAGCTTTTCCTTGGAGACTTTGTAGCTGGCGTAAGGTACGCGGAATGGGAAGTTCAAGAATGGCTTGAACTTTCAAAGGGTCAAGAGTGATACCGTCCTTAGACACTATGAAGCCTAGGAGATGGCCGGTGGGAACGTAGAAGATGCATTTCAACGGGTTAAGGCAGATATTATACTTGCGACATCGGAGAAAGGCGGTACGCAGATCGTGGAGGTGCTGCGCCTGATGCTTAGAATGCGCAATGAGGTCGTCTAAATAAGAAAGGATAATATGAGCTAAGTCATGGAAACAATAAGACATGGCCCGTTGGAAAGTGGTGCAGGTTTTTTTAAGACCGAATGGCATGACCCGGTAAGCGAAAGTTCCCCACGGACTGATGAACGTGGTTTTAAGTTGATCAGTAGGACGGATAACGATTTGGTTGTATCCGGAGAAACCATCCATAAAGGATAGAGCCTCATGCCGCGCACACTGATCAATGATTTGGTCAATAAATGGTGTGGGGAAGTTGTCTTTGGGACAAGCTTTGTTCAGGTCACGAAAGTCTGTGCAGACACGGATGGTGCCTTGTTTCTTGAGGACGGGAACTGGGTTGGACACCCAAGTGGTGTATTCAATGGGATAAATGAAACCAGCCTACTTGAGCTTATCGATTTTGGCTTTGATAGCATCATATCGGGAAGGATTAATGGGTCTCAATTTTTGACGGACTGGGTTGGCATCGGGCCATGTGTCGATATGATGTTCGACGATGGTGGGATCGAGTCCGGGCATTTCGGAGTAGGACCAGGTGAAAATATCGCGGAATTCTTTGAAAATCTTAGTGTAAGCCTCAATTTCTTTCGGGGTGCATTGGGTGCCCAAGGTGATATATTCTTCGATTCCCGGTTTGACTGAAATGTCAATTTTAATTGTAGGAGAGATATTGGCCATGTTTCCTTCTTCAAAAGCATCAGGTGCAGGGATGGGATTTTTGAACCAATCGACTGCATTGGGAATGAAGTCTTTAGTTTCCACAACATATTGGTCATGGGACTGTTGTGGGAGGAAGTATGCGCGATGGTGCATATCATCCCATGGAAAGTCAGGGTTGGTCATGGCTTCCATAATGTCTTCATCGGACTGGAAGATGGGAAGACTGGAGGAAGGAGGATCACCCGATGATGTACTAATGCCTGACTGGTCATCTTATGGAGAAGGGCTCACATGTGCAACGTCAACAGATCCAAGGTCTACTGAGGTGGAGCCGAGAGTGTCCGCAGGTAGGAGGTTAGCCGAATCATCTCTCAAGGATGACGATAGGTAAAAAATGGTGGGCGAAGGCTTTGTCATTTCAACAGCGGGAGGAGGAATGTGAATGGGAGTAAGAAGATCCTCTGGTCCTACTGAAGTAGAACTCGCAAACAAGTGAGAAGGTATCTTGTCATGCGTAGCCTTGAATTGGTGGTACGTGTCTAAGGAGGAACGATACCCGTCAAGGCGGGGACAGAGGTGGGTGTAATGGCCATGGAAATTGCACAAAGCACAAGGGTGATTTGTGTGAAAGGTTTTGAGTTTCGGGATAGAATCCGAGATAGTGACGTAGACTTTAGGGATATCAGATTCCAGAAACGTTTCGTTGACCATGGTCTTGAGATGCGGCAATTCAGGACACGTATGGGTGGCGTGACCAACAATATCGCACAAAGCACACTGGATAGCGCGCTTTGGCGGTCAAGGAGGGGTAGGGTTCGTCGGGGCGGCTTGGTCCCGATTGGATTTTGTGTGAGCTTTTCCCCCTTTTCCTGATACCGTCGCAACCATAGATGGTGCGGGCTAAGGTGTGTGAGGCACCGTGGTAGCGGGAGAAGTGATGGGGACCGGTTGAACTGGAGTCAAAGCAAGGTAGGGTTTGGGGTGACCAGGTGGAGTAGTGGCTGGAGGGTCAAGGTACTAGATGGGGATACCCAGGGTCAGGTTGGGGAGAGAGAGGGTAGCCATAACAGGTACCGAGTACACTCCAGGAGGTGGAATGAATAACGGTATCTGACCGGAGGGGTAATGGCCGGGCGGAACGACTCCGAGGTGGCTAAGGCCTGGAGGAACTGATCCAGGAGTATAGAGGGGCTCATGGATACCAGCTATAGGAGAGGGGTCAAAATGAGGAGGACCGGCTGGCTGAGATGAATGGCTAGGAGTAGGTTGTGGTGGGTGAGGTTGAGGTTGCTGACTAGCCGCAGTGGGTTGCTTAAGGGTTGCTCGAGACGATTGCATCATGCAAAAATTTGATAAGTTGGGATCAGATATATGAGGAGGAGGAAGACCAAAAAACGTTCCAAGAAAAGAGGAGTCTTTGTAGATGCCAGGAGAGACACTGGTCAAGGAATCGATGGTTTGCTTATTGGCTACAAAAGAGATGGTTGTCTCAGGTGAGGTTTGAGTCTTTGGCTCATGATATGTCAACTGGTCGATGGTGACTATCTTTCCATTGTGAGGAAAAGACATCTTGCGAAAAACCGCAGATGGGACAACAGACATGGCATAGGTG
Organism: Pinus albicaulis; assembly: GCA_034641835.2. Lineage (NCBI taxonomy): Eukaryota > Viridiplantae > Streptophyta > Pinopsida > Pinales > Pinaceae > Pinus > Pinus albicaulis. Next base: position 97,546,862 of record CM076581.1, read on the forward strand.
TAGCTTCACCCCAAGAGAATGGTGTAATCTAGAGGAGCGTCGATGACTTCGATGTCAACACAAACAGTCTTGCCCGCAAGAGTGATAGGACAATTACGGAAGAGGCCAATGGGCTGGGAGGCATGGCCATCCCACGCTTGAAGGGTGATCGTGGAAGGGGCCAACTCAGGAGATCCGAGTTGCTTCCAAACCGAAGCGGAAATCACACAGGTGGATTCCCCCTCATCAATTATACACCGAGAAACGTTAGCTTTCCGGATTTTGACTGGGATTTGGAAGGCTACAGAAGCAGGAAGAGGAGGATGTTCTGATTGATGGGCGTCGAAAACAATCATTTGGTCATCAGCAGGATCTACAGCGCCCATGGAAGATAGTAGATCCTTCTTTTGGGAAGGGCATGACTGGAGGAGTTCCAATGTGGAAACGGCAGCGGGAGACTGTGCCAAATCATCTAATATGCTATACGAATGAGCAGCTCGACCAGGAACAGAATTTCGGCATAATGGTCCCTTAGGAATCTTGGTATGAACCTCAACTTTGGGTTGAGGGATATGTAAGGGACCATTGTATGTCGAAAGATGCTCTATAGAACCTGAAGAAGGGGACTCGGAGGCAGACTGAGCGGGAGGCTTGGGGTACTGGCGAGACCGAGTTTGAAGGTTAAGGTCGACGGGTGGAGATGGATCAGAGTTCATCATGAGGATCTGGTAATCGGAGGAACCAGAAGGGGAAGGTTGAATGGCGACCTGTCCGTCAGGTGGTTGGGCAGCCACGAATCCTTGCTGGGGGAAAGGATCGGTAAACACAGCCGGTTGAGTAGTGGCCACATTAGGGGGAGCATGAGGGGAGGAATGTTGTCCTCGCAATGTGGCTTGAGACTCCCTCATCTACTGCATCTGTGGTAGAAGGGGACAATCGTGAGTGTAATGACCGTAAACACCGCAACATGAACAAGGATTATTTTTGCAAATAGGCCTGTTCGACTTGGGCTGAGTGCCCTGTTGCTGGTGAGCAGTGTTAGGGTCAAGACCTTGAGGATTGGGTCCATGAGTACCAGGGTCAGATTGATTTTGATTGCCTTTCCTCCTTCTTTGAGAGGAAGGGGGATTAGTCGTGCCCTGCTATGCAAATACTTGCCCTGGAGGGGGTTTTAGGTGTTGTTGCTGGGGTTGAGAAGGCAAGGGAGGTGGAAGTGCAAATGTTGGAGGAGCTGGAGCACCAGGCTGTGGATAAGGATAATGGTTAGGTTGGGCAAAATTGAGGTAAGCAGGAGGTTGGGCAAAAGGATGAGGCAAGTCGTATCCTCGATACATGCTACCTAGAGGGGGAAAAGTGCTAGAGGTGTTGGCCCCTCCCGGAGGGAGACCATAGCCCATAGGAGGTTGAGCATACGGATGAGAAAGGGATCCAATGATACCGTCGGTAGAATGAGATGCCCCCGGGGCATTAGCACCACCGGGTCTGGGGAGGTCAGGAAGGATGGTATAAACATAACCAGATTGAGCGTAGATCAGGTCATATTTCAAGGCTATTTGGAGGGCAGCTTCTTTAGTTTGAGGGAAATGGGAGGCGAAATCTTTGCCAATGGGAGGTAAGAGAGTGCGAAGGAACCAATCCATATAAACATGATCTTCAAAGGTGGGAGCTCGACATAAGCTCCTTCTTCTCTGCCATTCCTGGACATGAGTGGAAAGGCGGGTTGAAGAGGATTGACGGAAAGAAGTCAAAAGCTCGGTACCAGTGTCGTATCGGAGAGGGAGCTGGAAATAAGATAAAAAGGCTTGGGAAATGGTCACAAAGGTGGTATGGGAAGAGGTGGCCTGATCAACATACCATTTAGAAGCTTCGCCCGTAAGCGTGTGTTGGAACAACCAAAGACGGATGGAATCATCGATATTGGAGGAACACCACATGTGGAAAGATCGGACATGGTTGGTTGGATCTTCTCTAGCAAGGCCTTCGAACTTAGGGATGTCGGAGGGGAGCTTGGTTGGCATATCAAGCCAACCAACATCATGGCGGATAGGATCATTGATAAACTGATTGAAATCGGGGAGGCTGAGGCCTGCCATGTAAGGGAGCAAGGGTGCAGCCGAGGTAGTTCCTGTGGCGGTTCCGCTAGTAGTAGTCCCGACATTAGGGCCGAGATTACTGCTAGCGTTAGGCCCTAGACCAGACATAGTGAAGGTGACAGGGGGAGAACCATAAGTAAAAGGAGAACCCAATGAATCAGAAGAGGAGTCGAAGTGCGGACTCGGAGGAGGACTAACTCGACGACGGTGGGAAGGAGTAGGTCGACCGACCGGAAACTGAGGGTGAAGGCCAAGAAGTCTCCGGGATGTGCGCCTTGGGGGTGCAATGGTGACAACACAAACACAACAGAAGGGGAAGAATAATGACCAAAAAAGGCAAGGAGGTGCATAATCAAGTGATTACAATGTCGAAACAAGGGTAGAAAGGTGCAGTGTCAATTGATTTTACAATGTTTTAAAGTCTTTTCCTGGCGGTGTTAACCAGGCTCTTCTTCGCTTAGGGTGAGTGTGTGGCATGCATTAATTTTATTTTTTAAACCCAGACGTTTTGAGAGAAAAAGAAAAAGTGTGATGCGTAATTGAAAATAAATCTGCAGAGAACAGTATATAATGCTGAAATAACAGAAAATTAACATCTAACAATGCATCGATCTAACCCAAAAAGGCGGGTCTCTCAAAACTAGTCTAAAAGAGGGAAAAAATCTAGTCAAAACACACTAAAAAGAGGTCAATAGATCTAAGGTCGGGAGGGATAAGGATCTAAAGGAGAAATCTGCTGAAAAGAGGTGCAGAACACAGCCAAGAGGTAGAGGCAAGGTGGCTGTAAAAAAGGAGGAAATCAACAAAAAGCAGAAGGGACAAGGAGGAGGCCCTAAAGGTAGATCCAAACAAAACTTCAGGAGGTGATTTGAAAGGGAGAAGAGCTGCTTTAAAGGGATCTGAAAAGGAGGTATCAGATCTGAAAAAGGGAAGGCTGAAACTCTGAAAAATCAGACACCTGAAACAGCTAAAACTATTCCACCAAAAGTGGAGGGTACTGAAGCCCTAGGGGGCTATGTTCCCACTTAGATGAGCAAAACAGATCAGAAACAGGTCTAAACGGGCTGAGAGAGAGGCTGGAAAACCCTGACAGAAGCTTCAGAAAAACCCAGAAAAATTGTAGAAAAATAGCAGAAAAACTGGCAGGTCGCAGGTTCTGACCTATTTTCTATGCAGGTCACAGATAATGGGCTGAAAAGTGCGACTTGGAGTCCAGGTCGCAGTTTCTGGGCTGAAAAGTGCGACTTGAAGCTCCGGGTGTCCCGGCGGCAGATTTCCGAAAAAGTTGCCATATCAGTTGCGGCTGATGTCTGTCACCTGCGCAATAGGGCCAGAAACACGCGGAAGTTATAAATTTTAATGTTTTAGGGTTATAAGGTGAAAAAAAACATAAAAATAGGAAAAACAAAAATCTGAAAAGAAACCCTAGGCTCTAAAGTAGCTTGATATGCAAGAATATGAAAAACGACATCGGTCGTAATTGAAAACTCGTGTGGAGTCGCCAGTTGTTAGTATGAATCTTTTGTCGAAGTGTACGAAAAAAGACCACTTTAGCTACGCATAACTTATAGCCCTAACATCAAATATCGCTGCCAATATCTTCAGATCTGCAGTTAGTTGATCAAGACAAATGCTGCAAAAATCCAGATCTATGCATAAAGAGACATTAAGCAGTAAAAGTAAGGTTTTGCTCCATACATCCAATAGACAAGATAAGAACAATATTTTTGAAAGAATTTTTGTATTAAGGGCACCTGGGAGGAAAACAAGAAGGTGTTTCCAATTCTCCTCAATGGGATGGGTTCTTGGAAGTCCTCAGCACTTCAAATCTAGTATTTCTCTCTCTTGTTGGTGTAGAAACCCAGACAAAGATAGAACTCAAAGGGAGCTCACACAACAAATAATGGAAAATTTGACAATGATAATGGCTCAAAGTCAGACCAAGAGTGTAGATCCAGAGTGATCTAATAGGCAACAAAAGGTGAAGAATGGTAGGAGAAACCCTCCTATTTATAACAAAATATTGGGTCATTCTAGATCTTGGTGCATGATTAAATAACATTAACCAAATCTAGATCCACCTTTTATAGAATATTTTATTATATTTGTTGGAGGGAAAAAGTATTTGACTTGGGTCAAATCCCTTTATTTGTAAATAATAAATAAATAAATGAGTTATTTATCATTTTAAGGAAGTGGTTGAAAGATAATCAAATAAATAATGATTTATTTAATTATTTATGGGTGATTTAGTCATATTTAACAAGGAATATTATTTAAATAAGATTCAAATAGTTATTCCTAGAAAATAATAAGATAAATAAGGATTTATCTAATTAATTTATTTTTTTTGGGTTAAACATGACCGGGAATAATAATTAAATTATTGTTTAATTAATTATTCCATGAGGGAAATCAAACAAATATAGATTTGTTTAATATTTCCCTTTGGGGTTTCCTGCTTAGACCATAAACAACCTAATAAATGTGTTTTATTAAGTTATTTTACATAGTGAAAGAAATTTTACTTAGGGTAAAATTGGTATTACATGGTGTACTTGGGTCCATCTAATGGTAGTAGGTTAGATGACCAAAAAATGGTGTAACATATATCATGAAATAACCAGATAAAGCATCCACATGTGTGAAAAAGGTCTAAACTATGTGGACAAGGTTAATTTTGACCAAGTCAACATGATTTATTCTCAAAGAAGTGGATCCTAAATAAAGCTAGCTCAATGTGAATAGAGATCAATCATTAGGGGAATTTTGAGGTCTAAAATGGGCCTCCTAAGGAAATTATAAATAATAGTGGAAAAAATCAAATAAGATTTGATGACATCATCAAATTTTAGAGGGAAAAATGGAAAAACTACTTTTTCAACTCATATTTTCAACTTTTCTCTCAAATTGTTTACTCAAATTTCGAGCAGGAGTACTCGTTGGATGCGAAATTTAATTCCCCATCCAAGGAGTACCCATGTTGCATACTTTTGATGGGTCCTACTACACGAAAAATGAGAAATACATAAAAAACGTGATTACAATCATGTTTTTTATGTATTTCTCATTTTTCGTGTAGTAGAGTTCATCGAAAGTATGCAACATGGGTACTCTTTAGATGAGGAATTAAATTTCGCATCCAATGAGTACTCCTGCTCGAAATTTGAGTAAAAATTTTGGGAGATAAGTTGAAAATACGAGTTGAAAAAGTAGTTTTATTATTTTATTATTTTTTAATATTTTTACCCTTTTATTTAAAAAATGGTAAATCATCCCCCATGGCTGACATCATCATCTTGAATCCTATTGGTTGTTATAAAGTTTATTTTTGTTGTACATTTTTCTTAGGAGGCCCATTTTAGACCTCAAAATTCCCCTAATGCCAGATAGTCAAAATGAAGACACCTTGAGTGTGAAAAGGGACAGGACATGAAGATTCAATCAAGGTTGAATAAATCAGACAACGTTGTAAAAGGATGAGCAAGGCACATGGGGACAACGTAAATATGGTGGAGGAGCCTTTGCATGGAAGCAACCTCATAGTGGGTGGGACACCTGGTGAGGAAGCTCATCAATTATATAATGGAGGAGATGGAAAGCATATGGATATATTAGAGATTATATTTTTATGTGGCCTGCTTAGACTTCCTGCATTCTTTGCTATTTAGCTAAGATGTTTCACTGCTTAGTGCAAGTGTTTTCCTGGGTGGGGGTTCCCTACTCTTTCTTGGAGGTATTGTTTAAGAAATCTAAGAGGAGATTTCTGATCTGAATTTTCCACTACTTGGTGTTGGGCCAAGCACTTACCTTTACCAAAAACATAGTCCCTTCATAAAACTGTGTTATTTCTTAAGGTGTGCAGTGGGAGGGGTCAAAACCACATTTTGAGGAGCTAGTTTCCCAAGAGGAGGATCAAACTTTCTTTGGGAAAGATAGAGGAAGCATATACAGCCATTTCTTTTCATGTTCAGCCATTTTTATGTAGAGCTTTAGCCATATAGTGTGATTCGGCCACAGATCTGCAGCAACTTTCTCTTGTATATCTTTTATGTTAAGAAACCTTTGTCGGGTCATCCTGGATCTGTATAAAAGAGATTATATCTCTGTTTTTATGCCTCATTAAGTAATATAATAAGAAGATCTGATTTCTCTTCCTATTTTCTAAGTTTGACCTCCATTAAACTGCACAGTCTCTTATGCAGAAATTTTTTGTGTTGCAGTCTTGGGGTTTTGTCAATTTTAAGCTATTTTGAGCATGGGAGGCCTGTTTAAATAGGATAAAGGCATTTTTTTCTAAAAACAATTTGCATGCATGTCCTATATTTTCTATTATAAGGGACACAACCATTATTTTTCACTTTTTTAACTCAATATCCAGAAAATAACGGTTTTGGGGCCAAAACTATTGCTTTTCCCAACTTAGTGACATTGTATAAAGGCATAGTTTGTTGTTGTGATTTTTATATGGAAGCTATGTGTTTAAATACACTACATGAGATGATAACTTGCTGATCTCCAACTTTGGAATACCTTGAGGTATTCTTATTGTTGTAGAAAATCTCAGTTTTGGGATATTACAGGTCCACATCAATGATCTGCTTCCCTTTTTCATTTCCCTTGTCTGGTTCTGGCTCAGGATTAGAACATGCATCTGATTCGGGTTCCTTCAGTTCGAACAACAACAATTTTTTGGCCCAACACTCTTTTTTGTTGTGAGTGGGGTTGTTATGGAATTCACACCACTTCCCTATGTCCTTCTTTGGATTTGTGGGGGTGTTCTGAGTCACCCCACTTTGGCTCTGCCCCTTGTTCTATGGTTCTGGGGTGCCTTTAATTGGATTTAGATTCGTGGATCCAAAGTATCTTTTCTTCTGCTTAAATGTCTGCTCAATCTTGGTGGCATAGCGATATGTCGTGCCAAGCGAGGTAATGTCAAGGAACTCCATTTCCTCCTGAATGTGTCTATGCAGACAGCTGCGGTACTTGAGCACCAAATGTCTCTCTGAATATTTAATACCTAACTTTGTGTGAAAATTTCCCCAGTTCATGCATATTTTGATCCCTTTTCTGCTGTAGCGTGGCCCATTAGATATACTTGTCCTCATAGCTCGCCACGGGGTAGTATTGTTCCTTGATGTCGTCTCGAAACAAATTCCAAGTGGGTGTGGACAAGAACAAAGAGGGTTCCCCCTCGTCTTTTTTCTCGCAACAGGTTTCCAACCAATATTTGACATGGGGGGCAGCTTTGAGAAGTACAAAAATAATATTTTCTTAGTTGGAGAAATCATGGACCGAGAAATACCCTTCTAGCAAATCCAACCATATATCTATGACGTTTGCATCTATCTGGCCTCCAAATACAGGAATGTCAAAGTTTTCCTATACCTTGAAGGGAGTGGCACCTCCAGAGTGGTTGTTGGATGAATTTGTGCCATAGGTGGGCATCTGTTTATGGATCTGAGTAAATTTATCCATCATTGCATTTCTTACTTCTCGAGGGCCTCCTCAAGCAATATTTTGACAGGATCTCTTGCTCCCTCATCTTTCTTTTCTTATGCCATGGGAGTTCATCATGGTTTGTGAGGCTGATCTTGCAAGGGTTCAACCAGATTGAGCCCTAACTTCTTATACACTGACCTCGTTGGGGACATGCAAAGAAAAACAAAGAAAGAGTAGAACGAACATTGTTAGTATCACTGTTAGTATCATCAAAGTCCATTTTCTAGGTCACACACTCTTAGTATTGTTGGGGTTCCCATGTTTTGGCCAGATTGGCAAGACCAAAAGATGAGACAACATCATAACCACTTTAGGGCCCTAGGATCTAGCCCTCTTGGACCTGGAGAGGGATCTCCCCAATAAATCAAAGAATGGTATATCTTTGAAGCTCGAATGAGATGTTAGGCTAGTTATGAAGCACAAAGGGGGTTTAAAATGATTTGCTTGGTTGGTTGCAAGGTTGAGTCATGAGATCATAGACTGAGAAAGTAGTGGGAGAAAAGGAACAAAGAAGCAGGATGTTTTAGCAAAAGAGGATAGGTCAATAAAGTGCCATCCATTGGGCTATGGAGTCATGAAAGGTAATTACATGCAAACAACTAGCCAAGGCTTTCAAAGGGAAAGTCATCTACACTAAAGGATCTTTTTAGATAGATGGTGGGATGGAACATTAAGGAAAGAAGGTGAAAGAAGGAAAGACACCCAATTTCTGTCTATAGATCAGGTCATAGGTCATTTAACTCCAGACTTGCTTGGACATACTCAAAGGCAACTTTCAATGGAGGGACAAAGGGGCAGCTTATAGATCGGACCAGAGGTCATTTAACTCCAGGTCAGCTTTAGCATGCTCCAAGGGAAAAACAGAGATAAGTTTAACAGAGCCAGGGTCTATAGATCAGAGAAGGACTTTGAACCTTCAATGCTTTGACACCAACAAGAGATCTTAGAAAGGCCAGCTAGTCGCACAAGGATCCTAGTGGACAGGGCTAACTCTAATCCCCAGTGTTCCCAAATCTTCCAGCTTAAACCCAACAAGAACAACTAAAGATAGATTTCATTAATTCATACATCAGCTAGCAGGCAATGACATCCACTACACTGGTTAAATTAACTGAAATCAACCTTTAGACAACACATTTAGCAGAAAACATTGAAGGCGAGGAGAGCAGAGAAATAGGGTACCTAACAAGGGTAAATCATATGCCATATTTCTAATGCAAGCCCAGAAGACCAATGAACAACATGAAAATGTAATTAAACGTTAAGATAAGAGAAACATCACCCGTAGTAATAGACCAGGATCCAAAGAAATGTGCTTGATTAATTGATACAAAACCAGTCACATACACTGAGCTCAATGATCAAGTTATTGGGGTTCCTATGTTTTGGAAGATTTGGCAATACCAAAAGATAATACAACATCAAACCACTTTGGGATCTCAGGATCTAGCCCTCCTGGGTCCAGAGAGGGATCTCTCTAATAAAACAAAGAATGATATATCTTTGAAGCTCAAAATTCAGATGTTAGGCTAGTTATGAAGCACAAAGGGGGGTTTTAAATGATTTGGTTGGTGAGTTGTTGGGTTGGTCATGAGATCATAGACTGAGAAAGTAATGGGAGAAAAGGAACAAAACAGCAGGATGTTTCAGCAAAGAGGATAGGTCAAGAAAGTGCCATCCATTGGGCTATGGAGTCATGAAAGGGAATTACTTGCAACAACTAGCCCAGGCTTTCAGAGGGCAAGTCATCTACAATAAAGGATCTTTTAGATAGATGGTGGGATGGAACATTAAGGATTGAAAGTGGAAGAAGGAAAGAAACCCAATTTCTATATATAGATCAGGTTAGAGGTCATTTAACTCCAGACCTTCTTGGACATAATCAAAAGGCAGCTCTCAAAGGAGGGACAAAGGGGCAGCTTGCAGATCGGACCAGAGGTCATTTAACTCCAGGTCAGCTTTAGCATACTCCAAGGGAACAACAAAGATAAGTTTAACAGAGCCAGGGTCTGTAGATTAGAGAAGGACTTTGAACCTTCAATGCTTTGACACCAGCAAGAGATCTTAGAAAGGCCAGCTGGTCGCACAAGGATCCAAGTGGACAGGGCTAACTCTAATCCCCAGTGTTCCCAAATCTTCCAACTTAAACTCAAAAAGAACATCCAAGAACGGGTTCATTTAATTCATACATCAGCTAGCAGGCAATGACATCCACTACACTGGTTAAATTAATTGAAATCAACCCTTAGATAACACATTTGGCAGAAAAAATTTAAGGCAAGGAGATCAGAGACATAGGGTACCTAACAAGGGTAAATCCTATGTCATATTTCTGATGCAATCCAACAGAAAATGAAACAGTATGAAAATGTAATAAACAGTGTTAGAAAAACATCACCAATAGTAATAGACTAGGATCCTGTGAAATTTTCTTGATTAATTGATGCAAAAATAGTCACATACCCTGAGCTCAATAGCTAATACAGTCCAAACTTCTCCTCCCAGCCTACTACATTACACACTACTCTAATACTCCCTCCCAAGACTATTCTAACAGTCAAAATGAATCCCTCTAACAGCAACGGCAGCATCCGAACAACAAACTTTACAATATTTTCTTGGGGAATTATTATAGGCGAAGAGAAAAAACAAGGAGTAGATGACAATTAATTTGATAGATCTCATTAAGACAAAGTGGAGAAGAGTTCATTCCCACTCTGCTTAATGGAAAATCTACGTCGCTGTAAGTACTTTGGTATGGTCTGGGAGACTTTGTCAGGCCAAGATTGACCTCTGATGTTTCTTTGGAGTCCTTCCTGGTTGTTTGGAGCTCTGCGCTAGCCTTCTGGAATAAATGCACTGGGTGAAAAGTCTGCAAGGTCTCCATGCTTCATAATGGTGGTCCTAACAGTCTTTAAGAAGCTTCTGTCAGTGAAATACATTTAAGGGCTCGAGGAGGCGTGCAGACTTCTGTAGGAAGGTGTCCATCTTGGAGAAATAGTGCTCTGCTGACATTAATCACAGATATGGCTCGTTTCGTGTGCATTTTGTCTTTAGACTGTCCCTTCTTCCTTTGAATAAGGATTATAACATTTAAATAATCAATTATGGGCTTAGATTCCCCAAATCCATTTCTGCTGCTGCAATGACCTCTCTGTGATCCCTGCACAATGAATTAAATCAATTATAAAATTTGGGGATGGTGGTGGAAGACTTGTTGTGGATGCCAGAGGAGTGGTGGCGGAGTAGTGGAGAAACAGTGGAAATAATGAAAAGTGGCGGAGAAATGATCGCATAGTGTAAAAACCCAAATATTAACATTTAGGAAAATTACAAAGGGAAATACGGAAAAACAATGAACAGAGCCGTTGGATGTGGGACCCGGCTAGGGCGGAGGGCGATTAGATATGAACCTTGGATCTCAGGAGGAGATCAATGGTGGTGGTTTAAGCGATGAGGTTAATAGGGAAGCCCGATGGGAGAAATACAACGGAGACGCGATGCAACGTGTGCTATTGATCTTGGATGAACGGACGGTTGTGATCAAATCGGAGGATCACAATCAGGGGAGTAGGGGTGACACATTTAAAAAGTTACGATTGTGATCGGAGGGGTGTTGTGATTAAACACCAACTGTCGGATCTGGGATCAGATCAACGGTCCACATTTAATCGAAGGGAGATGGATAGGGGCGACGGAAGGGGAGTGGGATGAATCTGAACCGTTGGATCTGGAGGGATGGACGGCTCAGATTAGATCAGGGGATCGTAATCGCAAGGCGCAGAAGCAGGGTGTGATAAGAAAATGTGATTGCGATCAGAGTTGGGGATGCGATTATGCGGCAGCCGTTGGATCGATGAATTTTCAATGGCTTAGATCTGATCAGAGGTAAATAGCGGAGGGTGGATGGGCGGGCGCGATGGTGCGATGCGATCGGCACTAGGCCGTCGGATCTATATAGATCAACGGTGGGGATTGTTGTAGGATGTGATGGACCAATACTCCAATCGCATCAGATTTTTGAGTTAATATGTATAAATGTGCTCGCTAATGGTTGTGATTGCGATAAGCGCTCAAGGCCTTAGCACATGGTTCTGGTGCAGGGTTACACGGGGAAGTGGTTCAAGGGGGCTGGCGGAAAAGGGGCTAGGCCCTATTATAAGGTGGATAATGGGTTTTTTGCCCATTTTAATGCAATATGAGGCTAGGGAAGGGTAACGATAGGGGGAAAAAGGGGAAAATTGACCCAACAAGGGGTGTGTGTAAGATTTAAAGGGAATTTAGGATGATCTAAGGGGGTTAATGGGAAAAAAAGAGAGAGGTTAAAGGGAAGAAAACAAAGGTTAAATGGGAATGGAATAAGAGGAAAGGGGGGCCTTTTGGGAATTTCTTCATAAACAGAGAGGCTTCATAACTGGAGACAGCAGTGAGGATTTACCAAAGGAAAAAAGGCACAAGGAGGCTTCAAGGATCATATGTTTTCAGAGGAAATGCATTCCTTAAAGGCTCAAAAACATTTTAGCCCCCTGTTTGCTTCTCAAAAAATTTATGGGGGGCTAACAGTGGCTCCACATGGGGATGGCTACTTCTTGAAGGAGTCGAGAATCCAAAGAATGATCTTTGGTGTAGGCCAGATGCTTACTGCTTGGCACAACCCTTTCTTTATTTATATCAGCTGCCACAAATCATGAAGACATCATATCAGCAGTAAACATTCTCCCAAACAACTACCTACCCCTACTATAGTCCTACCATTTTTTCTCCTAGGGTGCATTTTGACTTGCAAACCCTCTACATCATCAATTTTTACAAGCAAGAAAATAAACCTATTCTAATTCTACCCTTATTACTCCATGAGACCAGATTAGGCTATTGGCCTCATAGTTTCTATACCTACACTACTATCTGCTAGGATTAAACTATCTGGCAAATTTCTTCTCTACATTCTAAGACAGAAATTGAAAACAGTCAAGCCAAGATTAGACTGTCTGGCTTACCGGAATTTGCAGAAATTAAAAACAACTAACTACATGCTCACAGGCTGAGCTTTATTGGTATTTCCTACCTACCCTACTCTACTTGGAAATCTCTAATGTTCTAGGTGATAAAATAATGGCAGTACAACCATTCAAGCAGTAGCAAAAAGGGATAGGAGCACTGACTGCCTATCAGAGATAACCACAGGGTGCTCTGCATGTGGTTCTTTAAAACTGAGGTCACCATCAATAGTGACTACTCCTGATGAATTTGGCCCGTGCTAAGGATCAATGCTGGAGAATTTGGACTGATCAGGGCCTCCATGTATTCTTCCACAGGATTAATGAACACATGATGTACAAGTTCTTCTTTTAGGCCTGCCATGACTGGTAGGCTGTCTGTATCCTGGGCAGCTTTGACTATTGCTTCTTCCATTGCCTCCTCAAAGTGGCTCTTGAAAGCCCATTCATATTATTCTTGCACATCAAAAAGCAGTGGAATTTCTTCTTTTTTAAGAGGAGGGAGACTTTCCAAAAAGGCTCTCGGGTCTCTGAACTGATATGATTTCTCTTGTGAGTTCAAAAGTTCAATCTTAGCTTCATACCTTTCCACCACCACTTCTAAGAAGATTTTCCTGACCAAGGGTATGAATTTTGAGCTGAGAGGAATAACCCCTGGAAGGTCCTCCACCTTCAAATCTGCCAAGTCACTAGAAATTGTATCGCGACACACTTCTATGAAATCTGGATACATTTCTGCAAATCGTTCAGGGTCTTTTAGTAGTGAAGTGACTTGGTCTTTTGCATGGATGATGTTGTACTGTGACATGGTCTCCCAGTGGAGTCTTTTAATAATTTAGGAACTGTGGAGTCGCCAGGTGGATGATTCAAAATTTTACTATCCACCATAGTGATTTACCAAATCAAGATGATTGGTCATTGTTCCCTAGTGGAGTCGCCATTATGTTGGGGTTCCTATGTTTTGGCAGATTTGGCAATACCAAAATATAAGACAACATCAAACCACTTTGGAATCCTAAGATCTAGCCATCCTGGATCCAAAGAGGGATCTCTCCATAAAACAAAGAATGATATATCTTTGAAAGCTAAAATGAGGTGTTAGGCTAGTTATGAAGCACAAAGAGGGGTTTTAAATGATTTGGTTGGTGAGCTTCTGGGTTGGTCATGAGATCATAGACTGAGAAAGTAATGGGAGGAAAGGAACAAAATAGCAGGATGCTTCAGCAAAGAGGGTAGGTCAAGAAAGTTCCATCCATTGGGCTATGGAGTCATGAAAGGGAATTACTTGCAACAACTAGCCCAGGCTTTTAGAGGGCAAGTAATCTACACTAAAGGATCTTTTAGATAGATGGTGGGATGTAACATTAAGGATTGAAAGTGGAAGAAGGAAAAACACCCAATTTCTGTCTATAGATAAGGTCAGAGGTCATTTAACTCCAGACCTTCTTGGACATACTCAAAAGGCAGCTCTCAAAGGAGGGACAAAGGGGTAGCTTGCAGATTGGACTAGAGGTCATTTAACTCCAAGTCAGCTTTAGCATACTCCAAGGGAACAATAGAGATAATTTTAACAAAGCCAGGGTCTGTAGATAAAAGAAGGACTTTGAAGCTTCAATGCTTTGACACCAACAAAATATCTTAGAAAGGCCATCTAGTCGCACAAGGATCCTAGTGGATAGGGCTAACTATAATCCCCAGTGTTCCCAAATCTTCCAGCTTAAACCCAACAAGAACATCCAAGAACAGGTTCATTTAATTCATACATCAGCTAGCAGGTAATGACATCCACTACACTGGTTAAATTAACTGAAATCAACCCTTAGATAACACATTTGGTAGAAAAAATTTAAGGCAAGGAGAGCAGAGACATAGGGTACCTAACAAGGGTAAAACCTATGCCATATTTCTGATGCAAGCCAACAGAAAATGAAATAGTATGAAAATGTAATAAATAGTGTTAGAAAAACATCACCAATAGTAATAGACTAGGATCCTGTGAAATTTTCTTGATTAATTGATGCAAAACCAGTCACATACCCTGAGCTCAATAGCTAATACAGTCCAAATTTCTCCTCCCAGCCTACTACATTACACACTACTCTACTACTCCCTCCCAAAACTATTCTAACAGTCAAAATGAATCCCTCTAATAGCAATGGCAGCAGCCGAACAACAACCTTTACAATATGTTCTTGGGGAATTATTATAGGCAAAAAGAAACAACAAGGAGTAGATGACAATTAATTTGATAGATCTCATTAAGACAAAGTGGAGAAGAGTTCATGCCCACTCCGCTTAATGGCAAATCTGCATCACTGTAAGTACTTTGGTATGGTCTGGGAGACTCTGACAGGTCAAGATTGACCTCTGATGTTTCTTTGGAGTCCTTCCTGGCTATTTGGAGCTTTGCGCTAGCCTTCTGGAATAAATGCACTGGGTGAAAAGTCCACAAGGTCTCCATGCTTCATAATGGTTGTCTTGATAGTCTTTAAGAAGCTTCTGTCAGCGAAATACATTTAAGGGCTCGAGGAGGCATGCAAACTTCTATAGGAAGGTGTCCATATTGGAGAAATAGTGCTCTGCTGACATTAAACATAGATATGGCTCGTTTCGTGTGCATTTGGTCTTCAGACTGTGCCTTTTTCCTTTGAATAAGGATTATAACATTTAAATATTCAATTACGGGCTTAGATTCCCCAAATCGTTTCTGTTGCTGCAACGACCTCTCTTTGATCCCTGCACAATGAATTAAATCAATTATAAAATGTGGGGATGGTGGTGGAAGACTTGCTGTGGATGCTGGAGGAGTGGTGGCGGAGGAGTAGAGAAACAATGGAAAAAATGAAAAGTGACGGAGAAATGATCGCATAGTGTAAAAACCCAAAGATTAACGTTTGGGCGAATTACAAAGGGAAATACGGAAAAAAAAATGAATGGAGCCGTTGGATGTGGGACCCGGCCAGGGCAGAGGGCGATTAGATATGAACCGTGGATATCAGGAGGAGATCAACGGTGGCGGTTTAAGCGATGAGGTTAATAGGGAAGCCCAATGGAAGAAATATAGTGGAGACGCGATGCGACGTGGGCCGTCGATCCTGGATGAACGAACGGTCGTGATCAAATTAGAGTATCGCAATCGGGGGAGTAGGGGTGACACATTTAAAAATTTTCGATTGCGATCGGAGGGGTGTTGTGATTAAATACCAACCGTCGGATCTGGGATCAGATCAACAGTCCACATTTAATCAGAAGGAGAAGGAGAGGGGCGATGGAAGGGGAGTGGGATGAATCTGAACTGTTGGATCTGGAGGGATGGACGGCTCAGATTGGATCGAGGGATCGTAATCGCAAGGTGCAGAAGGGGGGTGTGATTAGAAAATGTGATTGCGATCGGAGCTGGGAATGCGATTATGTGCCAGCCGTTGGATCGGCAAAGGGTCAATGGCTCAGATCTAATCGCAGGTAAATAGCAGAGGGTGGATGGGCAGGCGCTATGGTGCGATGCGATCGGTGCTAGGCTGTCGGATCTATATAGATCGGTGGCAGGGATTGCTGCGGGAGCTGATGGACCAATACTCCAATCGCATTGGAGTTTTGAGTTAATAATTATAAATGCACTCACCAACTATTTCGATTGCAATAAGTGCTCAAGGCCTTTAAACCTAGTTCCGGCGTAGGGTTACACAGGGAAGTGGTTCAAGGGGGCTGGTGGAAAAGGGGCTAGGCCCTATTATAAGGTGGATAATGGGTTTTTTTCCCATTTTAATGCAAGATAAGGCTAGGGAAGGGTAAAGATAGGGGGAAAAAGGGGAAAATTGACCCAACAAGGGTTGTGTGTAGGATTTAAAGGGAATTTAGGATGATTTAAGGGGGTTAATGGGGAAAAAAAAGAGGGGTTAAAGGGAAGAAAAAATATGTTAAATGGGAATGGAATAAGAGGAAAGGGGGGCCTTTTGGGAATTTCTTCATAAACAGAGAGGCTTCATAACTGGAGACAATAGTGGGGATTTATCAAAGGACAAAAGGCACAAGAAGGCTTCAAGAATGATGTGTTTTTAGAGGAAATGCATTCCTTGAAGGCTCAAAAACATTTTAGCCCCTTGTTTGCTTGTCAAAAAATTTATGGGGGGATAAAATTTGTTACAGTCCATAATTTTTCCTCCCAGCCTACTACATTACAAACTACTCTGCTACTTCCTCCCAAGATTGTTCTAACAGTCAAACTGAATCCCTCTAACAGCAATCGGCAATAACCGAACAACAACCCTTTACAATATGTTCTTGGGGATTCTTATAGCTCGAGTGGAGCAGAGAAGGTAGGTGAGGAACTAAATGTAGCATTAAAACTCAGAAGAGGGAGAGGGTCGAAGCCTCGTTCTGTTTTAACTTCTGAGAATTTATCTCTGGTACTCTTTGGATGAGAAGAATGGTCTTCATCAGGCTGTAATTTACTTCCAGGTATGTCTTTGATGTACTCGCTGCTGTGTTCTGGTGAATTACACAAAAAGGCAGAATAATGATGCTAGGGTCTGCCATACTGCATAACTAATGTGCTGGTAGCATAGGACTGTTTTCAGGGTTGGAAAATATCTCTAGAACACGACATAGGATGAGAACTGTATGGGCACATCATCCTTTATGGAAAGAACCTTCTGCTGATGTGAAAACCCTTTAGTATTATTTTATGTGCCTTGGACCCTCTGATCGATCCTTGGGGTCTTCGAACTGGTACCTTTTCCTTCTAAATCCCTGAAAAAAGGCTCAAAAATATTCAATTACATGCCTTGAACTTTCTGTTGTTCCACTGATACTCTCTGTCAACAAAGTCTGCGTTTAAATAGCTCTGGAAGGTTTGACAGAGTTTTAGCTGTGTTCTTTGAATGCACATCCTGTCATGGCTCCTTCCCAGGCTTCCTCCATAATTCCAGCTCCTACAAATGGTCCTTTCCTGTGTTCTCTGCCACTGTGAGAGGGATTGTGAACTACGGTGGTTTATGGCCGCTCGAAACCCTACAAAACATGAAAACACGTTAAGAAATCATGCACGAGGAGGGTGAATGCAGCGGGGACGATGAAAGTGGACGTGCAGCTGGTGAAATGGTGGAATAGTGCAGGATTATGGTGGAAAATGCAGTGGGAGGCTTGCAGAATGGTGGCGCATTGGGAAAATGCAGTTGGAGGGTGGCGAGAACGGAAATTTTAATGTAAAACACTAGAAAATTTGGAGAAAATTCTGACGGCCAATTCGTCGCTATTCTGACACATAGTCATCGCAAGAGCGACAGATCGAGGACGGGCAAAACATGGTTTACCATACCATCGCAGCTCCGACGCAATTAAAAAGTGTCGCACTATCTACACCTTTTCCGTCGCTTCCAAACAAGCGTCACTCTTCCGACGTTTCCCAATCCGTCGCACTTCCGACCTTTCTAAACTGTTGCACTTCCGACAAAATGTGGTTCGACGTTTTCAACGTCACTCTTCCGACGTTTGTAAACTGTCACAGTTACGACGAAATGTGGTTCGACGTTTTGGACGTCGCTCGTCCGACGGTTGTAAACTGTCACAATTCCAACGAAATGTGGTCTGACGTTTTGGACATCGCTCTTCCGACGTTTGTAAATGGTCACAATTCCGACGAAATGTGGTCCGACATTCTGAACATCTCTCGTCCAACATTTTTATACTGTCGCTCTTCCGACGTTTCTAATCTATCGCAATTCCGATGCTTACAAGGCATCGGTATAGCGACGACAGGTTCAATTATTTAAAAAAATAAATGAAACTTTAAAAGAGGAAAAACGTTGTTTTGAATATATTATATGAAGTAAAACAGTCCATGAAGTCATTACATTTTCACATCTAAATATTGGAACCCAAATATCCATCCAGAAAAGTGGAAGTCCCACCCCAGACAATGATAGAAAAATACCCCATGTCACATACAGGGACTTGATATAAAACCCATTAACGGTCCACATGGAGATTATCGACAATCTGAGAAAGCATCCAAATATGCCCGAGGCATCTATAAGAAAGTGAAATAGCAGTATGTAGAATAGTAAAGCAACAGATAGAGTACCGACGTCCATTGTTCCAAATACAAATTAAAGTACCCAAAATCCTTGAACAGAGGAAAACGCTAATCATGTGAGGAGTGTGATATGTCCAAAATATAAAAAGACCATCAGACCATATCAATAAACCAGCAACATAGACCAGCATAGCTAGTTTTGAAGGCAGAGTGATAAACATTAATCATTTTTTTTTCACAAGAGAAAAAACGTTGTTTTGAATATATTATATGAACTAAAACAGTCCATGAAGTCATTACATTTTCACATCTGAAGATTGGAACCCAAATATCCATCCAGAAAAGTGGAAGTCCCACCCCAGACAGTGATAGAAAAATACCCCATGTCACATACGGGGACTTGATATAAAACCCAGTAACGGTCCACATGGAGATTATCGACAAATCTGAGAAAGCATCCAAATATGCCCGAGGCATCTATAAGAAAGTGAAATAGCAGTATGTAGAATAGTAAAACAATAGATAGAGTACCGACATCCATTGTTCCAAATACAAATTAAAGTACCCAAAATCCTTGAACAGAGAAAAACGCTAATCATGTGAGGAGTGTGATATGTCCAAAATATAAAAAGACCATCAGACCATATCAATAAACCAACATCGCTAGTTTTGAAGGCAGAGTGATAAGCATTAATCAATTTTTTTTCACAAGAGAAAAAACATTGTTTTGAATATATTATATGAAGTAAAACAGTCCATGAAGTCATTACATTGTCACATCTGAAGATTGGAACCCAAATATCCATCCACAAAAGTGGATGTCCCACCCCAGACAATGATAAAAAATACCCCATGTCACATACAGGGACTTGATATAAAACCCAGTAACAATCCACATGGAGATTATCGACAATCTGAGAAAGCATCCAAATATGCCCAAGGCATCTATAAGAAAGTGAAATAACGGTATGTAGAATAGTAAAACAACAGATAGGGTACCGACGTCCATTGTTCCAAATACAAATTAAAGTACCCAAAATCCTTGAACAGAGAAAAACGCTAATCATGTGAGGAGTGTGATATGTCCCAAATATAAAAAGACCATGAGACCATATCAATAAACCAACAACATAGACTAGCATAGCTAGTTTTGAAGGCAGAGTGATAAACATTAATCATTTTTTTTCACAAGAGAAAAAACGTTGTTTTGAATATATTATATGAAGTAAAACAGTCCATGAAGTCATTACATTTTCACATCTGAAGATTGGAACCCAAATATCCATCCGGAAAAGTGGAAGTCCCACCCCAGACAGTGATAGAAAAATACCCCATGTCACATACAGGGACTTGATATAAAACCCAGTAACGGTCCACATGGAGATTATCGACAAATATGAGAAAGCATCCAAATATGCCCGAGGCATCTATAAGAAAGTGAAATAGTAGTATGTATAATAGTAAAACAACATATATAATAGAGACGTGCATTGTTCCAAATACAAATTAAAGTACCCAAAATCCTTGAACAGAGAAAAACGCTAATCATGTGAGAGTGTGATAACCATGCGAAACCCGGGCTCGCTTGATTCCAAAATTGTTAATCATCTGTTGCATCCGAGATGTAAGGTTCGGGCTCGCTTGTTTCCATTAGTAGCACGCCAACTCTCACCACCATTGTTCATAGAAAACTGAAAAGGTTCATATGAATACGTTTAATACGGAGGAGAAAAGAGTGGAGAGTATAATACGTAAACCATATAAACATGGCTCTGTATTTCAAAAAACAGGTTTAAAATAGAAACAGGGCAACATTTTTTTTTCTAAGAAAAGTTAATCTATTAACAGTGGGAATAAAATTACACCGAAGTCAAAATCATTGCCCAGACTCATGGAAAATTTGTCATCAAAAAATCAAAAAATTAAGAAGACTGCCCTCATACGGGGAAACCAGTCTTGAACGTTTAATTTATAGAATTCAAAAATATTACAAAGGTCCAACACAGTAAAATAATCTAAAAGCAGCCCAATTAAGTGGGCCACGAAGCAAGAAAAACAAATTAACCAAACTACTCCTCCGGCTCCTCGACGATTCGGCACCATCCTTTGGAAGGTCCAGGATCGCTAGGTGCTACCTCCACATTCATGCCACGGCTCCCCTCCTGAAGGTCTGAATGTTGGCCGGCTTTTTCCGAGCTTAGACCCACTGGACGGGTGCATTCTTCCTCCGTTTGGGCCTCCTCGCGGAAAACCACAGTGACTGAAGCTGTAATTCATGGGCGGTTGAGAGAGGAATTAAAGGAAAATTTCATAGTGTGCGTCATGGGAGAAGGTGAACTAGCGGTGGGGAAACGAGGAGCAGGGGAATCCATATGGTGGATAGATCCTACAACCTGACCCCGCCCACTCCTAGTATTTGGATAGCGACCTGCATAATCACTGGACTAGCCGGAAGACAACCCGGTTGAGGGGCTGGAGGGAGCGCATAGGAGTTGACCTCTAGTGCTCCCCCTGTGGCAACGCATCCTTTGACGCACACGAGGCATGGGTGCAGTCTCACTAGTAGTGGGCACAAGAGGAGATGGAGAAGCAGAATTCCAAGAAACAGAGGAAGGCAGACAAGGACCAGACCGAGAGAAATGAATATGTGCAGCAAGGTCTATGCAGCAGTTCAGTTGGCCACTTCTCCTTCTCGTCACAGTGAGCAGGCAGTGTAACCCAACAAATGGCTCGTCTAAAAAACCATAGCGAAATGCCATTTTATCAATGAAATGAAATCGAAGGATGCTCATCATAATTAATCTCTGATCATTAATGAGAGCCGAAGGCCGGATCATATTGGAGCATGCAGAATCACTAATGGGAGTGGAGGTCCGATCTTGAACAGTGTTAAAATTTAATGCGATTTGATGTGAAAACCTTGGAACTTAATTGAACAGCATTAAATCTTAATGCGATTGATATGAAATCGCCACATCCATGTCCCATCGCCTTAAACACCATCGAATGCACCCGCAGCCGGGAGCAGGGAAAGTTTTTATTGAGGACACGTGGCAGAAATTGATTGGAGCGGATCTTTGTTTGGGCCGCTCGCGCAGTGGAAATCCAGATCTGAAAAAGATTAGGGTGAATTTGATAAGAAATTCGCGTCATAACTCTCCCTCCGTACGCCAGCCCAACTTTGGACCCGAAAAATATTAGGGCGAATTTGATAAGAAATTCGCGTCACAACTCTCCCTCCGTACGCCAGCCCAACTTTGGACCCAAAAAAGATTAGGGCGGAATTCATTTGGTTTTCGCGTCACAAAATTGGCCGACGTCAGTAGGCTATTTTGGAACGCGAATTTGGTTTGAATTATGGTTTATCGCCGTTTGAAGTCTGACGGGCTCGACTTAAGAACAATTTTGTTTGATCCCATCTTATAAAATTTGTGTTGGTTTTATTTGATAATACATATATTTATAATAAATCATGGGAATCCCACACTAAACATGTGGAAATGTTATATAAATGATTGAGAACAATCATTTTTATGTAAAAATATCCAAATGTGCTTTTGGGAAATAATAATTCGAGTATTTGGTTCATATTTTTTTAAAGGAAGGAGTGAAGTTGGAGCCTCAAAAGATGCAAGCTATTACAAAATGACCTATTCCTAAGAAAATCAAGGTTCTTAGAAGATTTTTAAGACTTACATGATATTGTTGATCATTTGTTAAGAATTATGCATGCATTTCAAGTCCACTCACATATCTCTTGAAGAAAATATCATTTATATGGAATGATGAGGCTACTTTGGCATTCTCTCTTTTAATGGATGCCATGTCTTCTACACCAACATCGGTTGCACCTAATTTTGGTAAAAAATTCATAGTATAGTGTGAGGCACTAGGACAAGGAATTTACGTAACATTAACACAATAAGGGATATCATTGGCTTTTAAAAGCAAGGAATTCAAAGAAAATATTTGGTGAAATCTACGTATGAAAAATAAATGGAAGCAATATTGCATGCAATAAAAAATGGGGATAGTATATCATTGGGAAGTACTTTAAAGTCAAGATATACCATGATAGCATAAAGTATTTTTTGAAGCTATGGATTTCATTGGAAGATTAACAAAAATGAGGAGAAAAAATGCAAAGTTTTAATTTTGAGATAATCTGCAAAAAGGGTAAGGAAAATTTGGTACATGATGCTCTTTCTAAAATAGAAGAGGCCTCAAATTTATATCCAATTACATTTTCTATTCCTAGGTGGCTAGAAGAAGCTTGCCATAATGGAAAAATGACAATAGTACTAAACAAAAACTAAAATTTATAAAGGATGGGATGAACTCTATGGAGCATTGGGAGTGAAATAGAGATATACTTTGGTGCAAATGTAGAATATTTTTATGCATGCAAGCATATTTGAATAAACAAATATTAAGGGAGTCCCATGTCTCTCTGATGGTAGGACGCAGGGTTCCTTAAAACATATCAAAGGATCAAAAAATATATTTTTGGAAGGAATGAAGAAAGATATTCAAAATTTTGTAAGAGAAGGTTAGGTTTGCATAATAAATAAAAGAGAGATAGTAAAATCTCTAGGGTTACTTCAACCATTCCATATACATATTCAAAGACTAGAAGATATATCAATAGACTTTATTACAGGGTTACTGAAATATAAAGGTAAGTATTACATTTTTGTGGTCATTTATATAGACAAATTTTGTAGATTTTTTTTTGTAGAGCTCAAAGTACATAAACAACAAGCCAAGTGGCAGAAGTGTCCGTGAAAGAAATTCATAGTCTTCATGGTTTTCCTAAAGTAATAGTAACAAGAAACTTTTGGAAATAATTATTTAATATGAGTGGAGAAACACTCGCTGCCATGAGTTCTACATATCAAACACAATCAAATGGTCAAACAAAAATAGTTAACAAATGTTTTTAAGGTTATCTACAATGTTACTCTTTAGAAAAGCAACTTAGTATGCCATAATTAATAATCATTCCCTATTCACTTTTGTTAATAGGTTTATGTCAAATGATGATGCAGGGGCATTAGGCACTAGCCAGTAATGTAGGAGGTTTTTTCCACATGTTGTGGCTAGGAGGGTTCGAAAACATTTGAGTTGTAACAGCTAGGTGTTAATACCTCAGCTTACTGTATTACTTAGACTAGTTAGAGTTGTAGGAGTCGAACAGTTTCAGTTAGTTAAATTATTATAATTAGAACTTTTGATTTCTAGAACGGTCCTCTTAGAGGAACCAAAGAGCCATATGTTATGTATATAAATTGTAATTCCTCGGATGAATAAAAGTAGAGAGGGAAGAGGAGAGTAGAGAGGGGATTTCTGCAATAAACCTCTGTGTGTGAACAATTGTTTCCAGTTAAATGATTTCCAAGCTTATTTGCCATTGAATTATCTCGAACTACTAATTATGAAGAATTGTTTAACTGTGAGACGATTGGGTACTGATAATTCCATTCTTCTGTCTTTGAATTCCCTGTGAACTCACCCCACCCGAAGGCGAGGTCTGTGTAGAGAACCGGGGTCGTGAACACTGTTCAAATATAAAAATCCTGCTTAATAAAGAGACAAAATTGTTGTGCTTTCAGAACCTGACCCGAGGATTGGACATGAGTTAACAAAAAAAAGGATAGCGGAACCAGACTTGCACCCGTGGTCAAGCCCTATACCAAAACCACGAGCGGAATCACAAAAGCGGGTTGCCCATATCGCACCGCTTTTGCAGAGTAGGCGGTATTTCCTATTCGCGAGCGATTCCATAGGGAATGCAACACGTGGCGAAGTGACCCCCGGAAAACCACCGTTTAACCCGCGCCATCGCACGTTAAAGCCCGACGTTGGAAGCCGAGCGAAATTGCCAAGAGTCGTTGATTTGGAGAAGGGCCATCGGACGGTGGTCGCACGTTGAACTTGCCGGGAGGTTAACTAAGGTGTGCGGAGGATAGCCAGGTACGATACGAGTGTTTGATTGGTTATTGATATATATAGGTGGGGCCGGAGTATAATGAAATTGTTTAATTAAACGATTGGCGGATAATTAGCATAAGTTTGGAGCGTGATTGTTGTAAGGCTGGGTGGTGAAATATAGAGCCGAAAGTTCATTACAAGTTGTTTATTTAAAAAGAAACGTGGAGTATAAATACAAAGTGTTGAAAGTTAAAAATTGGTTATAAGGCTTGGAGATAATATAAAGTCAGGAATATAAATTAAATTCCAAGCATTGTGGATAGTATTTATTTATCAAATTCTACGAATTTCTACGAATTTGATAAATAAACCCGAAGAAAGAAGAAGTCAATTAATACTCAGGCTGGAGGAAAAGAACAAGGTAAACCAAGGGAAAATGCTGACAGAGCGATTGTAGACACACCAGCTCTCGTTAGGGGTCCAATTTCAGTTTTTTTGCGTCACACGATGATCTATCTTCTCTGGAATTTACTTGTATTGAAGATCACTATTCTAGGAATAAGGAGTTATTTTCTCCAAAAATAACCCTAGCCAAAAATTGACAATGCATCAACGATATCTTTCTATGCTTCATAAGTACATATGTTCTACTTATAAATCATGTCTTGGAAGTGGTTGTTTTGCTGGAAATTATTCACCAGTTGGTTTCATACCAAAGTCTTTTTCACATTTTCAGCATCCAATACATGAAAAAGATAATGGTTTAAAACAACATAAATATTTGAAATTTCGCAAGAATTGTCTGGCACACTTTGAATATGAATTTTGAAGTCAAGTGCATGATGCTGTATAGGATCAAGTGTCATTTTGAATACCAAATGTTTCACAAAAAACTTCTCAACATGCTACCCTGCAGTAAGGATTAAATGACAATATTACATCAACTATTTCCATAATAAAAGTGCACCTCGGCCATAAGACTAAACAACTACAAATGTTGTAGATCTAACAAGACCACACAATCAAATGTATTCCACAAGGCCAATACTATATGAAAAATGAAAAGGAGTTTTCAACCAAAAATACCTTAGGCAACTAATTCAATTAGATACACCAAACCGTCAGCAAAAAGGAAAACCAACCTACTTGGCCCCAATATTTTCAACTGGGTCCTCTAATTCAACCAATAAAAAGGCCAAAACCATAGCATTGAGATAAATTTCATTACACTGTCAATAACAATAAAATTTGACTCAGCCATAACCCTTTCCTTTTATTGTTGTGAAAAGCTTTATGCATTACTCTAATGTGGCTAGTCCATAGGCCAAGTAGACCACTGGGTAGCAAATATGTTTCCTTTCACCTTTGAGTTTTCAAATTATGCCTACCAAATCTAAGACATTTAAGAGGGGGAACTAATACAACGTTAAAAAGAAAACCAGAGCACACATCTAAAAATTAACTCCTTAGCTACTGTCACACCATCATTAACTATTTTCGGAGAACCATGCTTGCTCTCCAAGACAACATTTTTCCCTTCGCCCCAAGGGTGACTCCAACAAGATCAGCAAGTTTGTTCACACCACCTGCAAGACAAATTGACAATGATTTCAGTAAGTGTGCAATTGAATGCTAGACCATATGCCAAAACAACCCTCCATGAAAAATTAAAATAACACATTAAAATCAAATATAAGTGGACAAGGAAAGATCCACCGCAGTGAAGTTTCACGTGCAGGTGACCTTCCTTTAAACATAATTTTTTCTCTGACCTGCAATTTTTTTGTCAATGAGCCATCCTTGTTGAAGTACAACTCCTTTTCCATAGCTCTTGTATTAACTACCTTCTCTCTGTCGCGTAATCTCAGAGTCCCTCTTCTGCTTGAGCGATTAAAGGAAATGGGTGAAAACACTGAAAGAGAAGACAATTGTCTGCCATAATTATCAAACATTGCACCCAACTTCTTCCCCTTTCCATTGTTACCCAATGAGGTAGATGTGGAAATTGTTGTCATATTGTCCAAAGTAGAGGCCATCTTCTCTTATGCTGAATATAGAATTACAAGATCTTCATTTTAGTATGAACCTTAGAAAACATGACTCCCATTGCTAAAAACAACTTTTAAGTTGTAACAGGCAAACTAAAAAACTACCACAACTTTTGGCAACTTCTGGAGCATTAAGAGAGAAACAACCAAAGAGAAATACAACCACAATCCTCATTTTAATGAGACCGGACTATATATTTGCATTAAGATAATAGAAAGAAATCACGACTATATTAAGGCCAGCACAAAACAATCTTTAACCAATGTCCCTCGCGGCCTTCAGGTTGCCATGCTAGAGGTTGCATATTTTTAATTTAAATTCTTGACCTCTCATGCCCATCTATGAATGCATCCAATGGGATATCTACATCAAATGCTCCTTTATATCCCCAAAAACAAATTCCCTACTACAAGAGCACCTGTATTGATGGATCACCCCACACCATCCCACCCACTAGAAACGGTGAAAAAGGAAACCCGAGAAAACTTCTGAAATATCTCAAGATGACTATATGGGTGGTTCTTATGAATCAACCAACCATTCAGAACATGCTCATCAATCCAAACCATGATTATTATGTGACAATTTTCAAGCAGGCACTGAATCGGATTTCTGAAGCTATGTTAGAGAAACCCTAAACTCTCACTGAAAATAGGTGAAATCTGGCACCACTCAGAGATTGACATGTGCCAATTGGTACAAGTGGTAGAAAATTGGCATTCTCAAACAACGAGGTGATGCAGGAATGACATGAGGGAGAAAATATCAGAAAAGCCCCAAATCTAGAGAACTAAAGCTCATCACCAACCTGAGATTGACAACTTTACATGATGTAACATATGAAATTGTAAATGGAGAAATCATAATAACAATAAAGTAACCTATGTAACAATAAATTTGGATTCATCGTGGGAGTGGTAATGGGAGAAATCATAGTCAACAACAGGAAACATGCAGAGTTGCTTACAATCAAATAGATGAAAAAACACATACAAAAAACCTAGATAATAATCATGAACAAGCTTAATATTGAATTATGAACTGTAAAGGAACTTACAAAATGTGACATTACGAACCTGGTCAAGCGCACAATAAAAAATATCCTAGACATGACCCTGGTTGACAAGTTGTATTGCTCATGATGCAAGAAGATTTGTACCTGCACTACCAATTCAATCAAAATCCATCATTATCTATACAATAAATACAAGTAATTGATGTAGTATTTTTTATTCTAAGATGCATTATTATGATAATGTTAGAACATATGTTGAAAATGTCAAAACATACCTGAATAAACTCCTCTTCGTTTCAAGAACAATTTATTAGAGTCGCATGAACTTGGAACAAGCCTCCCACGATCTGAAAGAGTAGCAACTAAGTCAACAATGACTTTTTTGTTGCTACGCTGGATCGAGGGAGGTTTGCTCCAAGATTAAATCGCTCCAATAAATTATTCTCTACTAAACAGGGCCAACCACGTGAAGGTGGAAGCTCTTATGGCCCCTCCCCCCCCGCTCACATCACTCTCAATTCCCCAATACCCAATCTATATTTCATTTTTTACTTTCATGAGCATAAAAAAAAATATTCAATAACTAATAAAAAAACAATTCAACAAAAAATATGCAAGGAAACATTGCAATTAATGCTTGACATAAAAATAGTATGATAAATGAGTTTTTTATATAACGAAAAAAACATTCCAAGTATGGTAACATTTGTCTTATAATAGTACAATATTTCACATTATTGGATTTTCTTTTTCTTCTTCCTATTTCTAAAGCTCCTAATTACATCATCAATATCATCATGCTTTGCTCCTCTTTCGTGTCTTTCGACCCGCATTGCTGACCTAGTTGCGTAGTCACGATGTCTGGTCTCATCCAGTGACGGGGCATCGCCTACAAAAACAGATAATATTAAATTTTAATTGTCAGTTTTTTAATATCATTCAACTATTTCGGTAATATTAATAAAAAAAATTGCAATGATATTATTTACCTGGTGCACCAGTTTTCACCGCTGACCTAGTTGCATAGTCACGATGTCTGGTCTCATCCAGTGACAGGGCATCGCCTACAAAAACAAATAATATTAAATTTTAATTGTCAGTTTTTAAATATCATTAAACTAGTTTGGTAATATTAATAAAAAAAATTGCAATGAGATTATTTACTTGGTGCACCAGTTGTCGCCGCTGACCTAGTTGCGTAGTCACGATGTCTGGTCTCATCCAGTGATGGGGCATCGCCTAAAAAAACAGATAATATTAAATTTAATTGTCAGTTTTTAAATATCATTGAACTAGTTCGGTAATATTAATAAAAAATATTGCAATGAGATTATTTACCTGGTGCACCAGTTGTCGAAGTTGGGACTGTTGCCCTGTCTTCCTCTCTAGTGGTAAGATCCTCAAGGGAAACATTCACTGTCATTTAAACAAAAAACGTTATAAGGACAACCATCAAGGTATAATTAGGAAAAATTATAAGTGGAAATTAATTACCGTCACGGCCCTCACTGATAGTAGCATTGTCGACCTGGTCCCCACTACAATGATCAGGTTGCACGTGAGGATCATCTACATCTGGCTCTAAAACTGGGTTATTTTCCTCGTCGGTAGTGCTTCTCCCCTGATTTAAACAAAGTTGTTAGACATTAAATTTATGGACGAAAACAAATATATTGAAAGGTTAATGTTTTACCTTATCAGGCATTCTGGATCTTGGGACCTGCCCCAAGCTTCTGCGACGTTCAACTACAGCTTGATAGCCGAAATGGAAAGTGATATTTTTATCTTCCTCTATAGTTTCTGTTCCGAATTCATCACCCTACATTACATATGATTGTGTATTTTTAATCATATTTGATAGGATTACAAAAACGTTGGAAGGCGATACAATTAATTATAAGATGTTTAGCTACTTAATTACAATTCTTGCAGCTAATTTCAAGTAGACGCCCTGGCCTAGCTTTGGTTGCCTTTGAGGTTTCAGGAAACCTAGCATCAACAAAATTGAAGTCAGATATGACGTAGCTATTGAATTAAAGTTGTAATTTACCTTGCGGGTTTAGTTGGCATTTTTCCTTCTTTCTTTGCCCTTTTCTCTTTTCCGTCATGGATGAGTGCTCTCCACTCACTCTCTGGAACTGTGAGAGGAAGATCATATCTAGGGTTAAATTGTAATTGCATCCTATAGGTGTCCCTGGTATATTTCAAATATTTGCCAGCTACCTGAGCGACCGCTATTCTGTCAAATGTGCCGACCCCAAAAAGGGCTTCTAGATAATATAGAAGTTCTTTCTTCAGGTTGGAGTTCTGGGAATTCCACCCTGTGCGTATGGTTGGGCCAAAAATTACCAACGCATGGCTCTCCAGAAACCTGTAGAACTCATTGTTTCCCACACAGAAAAAAAAAAAAAAAGGAAGAAGAAGAAGAAGAAGAAGATATTATGATTATTTTAAAAATAAAAATCATGATAAATATGTTTTAGATAAAGTACATGAAATAGTTAAAATATTAAAATTTACGTGGGAGTTGTACATGATTTATAGGGACACATTCATCATTCAGTAACAACGTGCCATTAATGGTCCCTGTGGAGCTGACATGTGTAGCTCCAGGAAACGCAATAATGTAGTTGGCCATATCAACCTCATCATTGCCAACACGTTCAGCAGTTGGCTGGGTGTCTGCTTCGGCAGGGTGTGTTTCTTGGCTGGCACCTAAAGGAGTAGAAGGTGTACAAGAGGGTTGTTGGGCAATCTCTTGCCCTTGTGTCCCACTACCACCAACACCAGGTTCAGCAAGTGCCAGAAAACGCTACATACAAAAGAGCTTTTTGTTAGTTTATTCAATGTAAAAATTAAAAATCAAACTATCACAATTCATCTCATGCAGAACAAAAAAAATATCCTTTTGAATTTTTATTATTACCTGATATCTTTCTAGATAAATCATAATATGTTTTATCCTCTCTTCTGTTTCAGGTGTTTGAGGCACGTCTATCAAATTATTAAATTATGACCTTGCATCTCCTGCCTTTTTTTGCAACAAGAACACTGGAGATAGGGATGAAGAAAGCTCTTCCTCAAAGAGGGAATCATCAGGCATACCATGGCTAGGTGTATACATATTTGAACAAAATTAATATTATTTCAATTATGTAAATAACTAAAATACCTAAAGATAGAGCAATGCTGGCACTTTACATGTTCTTCCACTGGCCTCTTTCCGCGATCATCCCGTCTCGGGGTTGTTCCTGCACTGCTATGATCAGTCTACCACATTGCAATAAAATTATAAATGTAAAAACTTGAAAACAATATCTAACTTGAAAACACAAAATGAAAACTGAAATAATTTCTAATAAGACACCGGAAGACAGAGTTAGAGTTTCAAATATGCCTTGCATTGAATTCAGTCCTGCAAACATGTCATTGCACATTAAGGCACCCAAACAAGAGACGAGTTGACAATGAAGACCTTATTGAATATATTGTTGGAGCAACTTCTAGTAAACTTGTTTTGAAGACCTTGAGGATATTTTTGGAGCAACATTGTTGAATCTGATGGTATAGCATTGTTGGAGACGATCTTGAAGGGCCTTGAAGTGAAGCTTTTGGATCAACTATTGAAAAATTCTTAGAGCATTTAAGTAAGGCACTTTCTATCCTCCATCACCTTTTTCCTTTCAATATACTTTAAACAATTTTGTTGATATTTAATGTTTGAAATCACGTTATAATTCCTTGATTATATGTGTTTGGGGACTTTCCCTTTGAAATTACCCAAAAATACCCTGGCAATTTTATCTTCAGGATGCATGTATGACCCTATTTTTCAATATTTTGATTGATAGTAGTAAACATAGAGAGTTAGGGGGCTCTTGACTTGGTTTGGTTGGGCCATTAGATCCCTAAAATCTACTAGGGAGAACCCCCCTTGAGTTGGAGGAGAGCTACCCCGAAGTGAAAAGAGGTTGGTGAGGTGACAATGGGGCTATTGAATTACACATGGTATCACACTTTAGCTTTAGGAATTTATCTTGAGTAGTGCGATATTTTTCTATATCAATTCTCAAATTGTTTACAACACTATTTTTAAGAACTAATAAGAAGTGTTGTTGAGGGGTTTTTGGGTATAAGAAACAATACCATTTAAAAAATAGGGTTCTCAGTCCTTGGCATTCCTTCACCTGGGCCTAGGGGCACACTAGAATAATTTCACACTAAACCATGCAAACTTAAAAGTAACTTAACAGATCCATAAATTAATAATAATCATAATTCCTAATTTCCTATTGTACGATATGATGCAAATTATTCAAACATGAAGCAATGAAGACATGCAATGTCTAAATTTCAAGATTGATGAACCAATATAAGAAGTTAGAAACTAAAACTTTGATTCAATACTCTGTGTCCTAACTCGAGGAAGGAATCTAGTTTGTAGGAATGAAGAGGTTGTTATCTTTACAATCCCATCCCAACATCAAATTCAGTGATAAGTTTCTATGAGGTTCTGGGTCAAGGAAACATTCACTCCATGAATGATATATTTAAGTAGGCTTCTCCTATTCTGGGAAAACACCATACCTATAATGCATTCACTTTCATGTATAAAGGGAAAGGAAAACATGTTTTCATACAATGGTGACAAATGCATCTTGGGGAAAGGTATCTTCACTTTTTATTTATGTTGTTCACCCACACCACTCTCGTGTTTTCACTAATCCTGTTTTGTCATTTTTGGATTCAAATTAAGTTAAGGCCTTAAGTATTTTTTGACCTTTCGGTGTAGTTTTCATAAGTGGCATGTATGTATTTTCCATTAATTCTACACTTTTTCTCTTCATGCGCATGTTTCCCTGGAAATCAAATGCATGATTTAGTCCCATACATTTAACAAGTTGTTGGATCAACTCCATTGGCAATATCATGTTTCCTATTCAATCAAAACTTATCTCAGTTAGGGTAGGTAGGAAGGTTTTCCCTTTGTATTAATAGGGCACTTTTAGCTTGCATTTTTATTATATCTTTCAAATTTAGTGTCGTTTCAATTAGGGCATGAATTTTTGCAACTTTCAAGGTGAGAATGAACAAAGAATTTTTTTTGTGATGGATGACTGTATATGACTCCATGGCCAGAGGAAAAGGCACTAATCTACTTCTTCAAATATCTATAGTTCTCATTCACCTCATACGGAGATGGTCCCTGATTTTGAGCCAAATGTTGCAGCAAAAAGTTCTCCCCCTCCATAATTTGATATTCAATGGAAATTTCTTAAATTGATGATGGGGCATGATTATGGAACATTGGCACATACATATGTAATGGAATTCCAAGATCATGATATATGTTTGCATATGTTTATGGAGGTGGTGGAGAAAAAAGAGCTCAAATAGAGCTGAAATTTTTCACATAAAAGGGACTGTGGGCTTGACTAATGGTTCCATTTAAAAAATGATATCTAGACAGAGAATAAGTGTAGCATGCAAACATGCATTGAAAATCCATCTCAGTTTGCATTGTATTACTTATGATGGATTCAAATTTGGGTTTCAAAATGCCAGGTTATGGCATGATTTTGTCGAGAAACCCTTAGTTGGATTCTCATGTTGGTTTAATTTATATTTTAAGTTTGTTTTGTAGTCTTTGGGTGATAGTAACTCATGAACTAGGTTACCAATGTATAACAATCATATTTCAAGAATAAAGTTGTGATTTTTTTATATTATTATTATTATCTATTAGCTACGAGTATTGACACCTAATGCCTGGAATTTTGACATCTTGATAGCATGGATAATTTCTAAAATGTTTCTAGTAATGTTAACATAATAACTATCATTACGTGTCTTCACTTTTGTCACCATAATAGACCTGTGATATGGACTCATCACACAACTTCATATTCTATGTCCCAACAAGTTCAAACTGGTTGAACCTACCTCATAGTGTGGTTATTAAGGACAAGTTGCTTGATATATAACTCGATAGCATAGACTGCGTTGCAGTTCTAAAAAGAATCCTCAAGTGTCAAAAAAACTTCACAATATGTTCTACTATAAAGCCTTTTGGGATACCTGAAATAATATATGTATCATTGATGACTTTTAAAGTATGACAAGATCCAGAGGGAAAGGAAATCAATGGAAGAGTAATCCACCAATGAGAACCTATAATTTAGCATCAGATGAGTTAGAGTCTAGGAAATTGAAACCCTATAATTTTAATTAGTGATGAAGGACATCACATAGGTAATTATATTTTCATGTAGAATAATCTGTTAATTCAAATTTAAACTACATAATATGAAAGTCATACCATAATTTTTTCCACGTAAGTCCAAACAACCTATAAAAAGGGAAAACCTTCTTTTTCCATGGGAAATAATTTACCTTTCCTTTTTCAAGATAATCTAAATCACAAAAAATATGAACTATACTACAAACATTCTTGGATAATGTGAAAGTGGAAAAGGAATACCCTACACAAGTGATGCACACATGTACATTTGAACACTAATAGATTTTTGTAGTTGAAATGCAATGCTTGTTTTCATTTAAATGTAGGGGTTTTAAAGCAGGGAGAAATAATGGCTGCCAAATTAATAAGTGTTTCTTTGGGAAAAATTTAAATCTTGTATTGGGTGATGAAGATAATAGAGGGTATTTAATCTTGATTCTTGACATCTAGAGAGAACCCTACAGCCTAACACAATCCAATGGAATTGACCAAAAAAACCCAAATAGAGTCAACCCTATTATAGGAGGAAGGGCCTGCAGTAAGAACTTACCATTTTGCAAGAGTTGAGGGTGAATTCAGGGCGAATGTTGTTCTACAAGAGCTCAGGGTGAATGCTATTCTGCAAGAGCCGAGGGCGAATGCTGAGGGTGAATGTTGTTCTACAAGAGCGAAGGGCGAATGCACGCGTGATGTCAGACGTTAATGTAGCACACATGTACATTTGAACACTAATAGATTTTTGTAGTTGAAATGCAATTCTTGTTTTCATTTAAATGTAGCGTTTTTAAAGCAGGGAGAAATAATGGCTGCCAAATTAATAAGCGTTTCTTTGGGAAAAATTTAAATCTTGTATTGGGTGATGAAGATAATAGGGGGTATTGAATCTTGATTCTTGACATCTAGAGAGAACCCTACAGCCTAACGCAATCCAATGGAATTGACCAAAAAATCCAAAATAGAGTCAACCCTACTATAGGAGGAAGGGCCTGCAGTAAGAACTTACCATTTTGCAAGAGCTGAGGGTGAATGGTATTCTACAAGAGCTGAGGGCGAACGCTGAGGGTGAACGCTGAGGACAAATGCTGTTTTGCAAGAGCTGAGGGCGAATGCTATTCTGCAAGGGCGGAGGGCGAATGCGCGCGTGATATCAGACGTTAATGTAGCTATTGCAATGAATACGAAACAATAAAATCATTTTTATGTAGCGCGCATATAAGTTTTGTATTTTTATGTAGCGCGCATAAAAGTTTCGTGTTTTTATGTAGCGCGCATATAAGTTTCGTTTTTTTATGTAGCGCGCATATAAGTTTCGTATTTTTATGTAGTGTACATATAAGTGTCGTTATACCGACGGCGGAAAAAGCATCGCTACTGGGACGGCTGCCTCCAAACATCGCAATTGCGACACTTAGACGTTGTGTCGTACTTGCGACGTTTGGAGGCAGCCGTCGCAATAGCGACACTTTGGGCCATAGTGTCGCAATTGTGACGTCTTCCTCCAAATGTCGCAATTGCGACACTTTGTCTAAGTGTCGGTATTGCGACACTTTTCTATAAACGTCGGTATAGAAACGGTTTCAGGCGGGATGGAAAAAATTTTGGGAAATTTTCGACATTTGGTCAAAAGCGTCAGAACCAAGTGTCGGAATTTCTGCCAAATATAGTAGTAAAACATTAATATTTGACATTTGAATGAATATATATACAAGGACGGGTGAAAGATGTGATGAAACACGTGGAATGGTGATGTGGCAGGACCAGTCAATGGCGGGCGTGTGAATAAATTTGGACTGTCCGATCTCAAGAGGAAATCGACGGCTGAGGACATGGCAGAGGGTGATTGAAACTGGACCATCCGATCTCAGGAGGAGATCGACGGTGGAAAAAATATTGGAGGGCAATGGATAGTGGGCCAGGGGTACGACTGCCTTGGGTTATCCTCCATGCAACTTCGCGGCGCGAGGACCGTTGGATGGACGATCGTAGATCGGACGGTGTATATGCATATCGCGCCAGGTCAAATGCCGAACGATAACGCGCGATGGGGGGGGGGGGCGGTTTTGAGTGGAATCGCTCTTAAAATAAAATTACCACCCATCCTCCAAAGGCGGTGTGATGGAAACCAGCGGATTTTGAATAGTGCGCGGTTGCGGGGACCACCAGGCGGGTGAAAGGCTAACCGTTGATCAACGGGTAAATGAACGGTGGATGATGCGATCAGAGGAGTGAACGGGTTGAATGGTGGACATTGTGGGGATGCGACGACCATCCGATCTATACAGATCGACGGTTTAAAACACGCCCAATATGGATTCTGCGATAAGCGCATTCTGCCTTGGTGCCTGGTCTTGGCACTCGGGTCACATGGTGGAACGGTTTTAGGGGGCTGGCCGAAGGGGGCTAGGCTTGCATAATGTTAAAATGTGGGTCTTTCAACCTTTTCAATGCGATTTGAGGCCAGGAAAAGGGTTACGGTAGATGGAAAAAAGGGGATTTAAACCAAACAAAGTGTATTTGGAAGGTTTAAAGGGGATTTAGGATGGTTTAGGAGGACTAGGGGGGAATTTGGGGGTAAAAAGGGGAATTTGGACAAAGGGAAAAGGGTTGAAATGGGACATTTTGCAGGGATACAAGGGGCAAATGTAGGCCTTTGGGATCGCAATTTTTTTCAATCAGAGAGGCTTTATAATGGGAATCAACAGAGGGGATTTATCAAAGGAAAAATGCACAAGGAGACTTCAAGGATGATGTGTTTTTAGAGGAAATGCATTCCTTGAAGGCTCAAAAACATTTTAGCCCCCTGTTTGCTTATCAAAAATTTATAGGGGGCTAACAAGTATCACAGTTGGTCACAAGCATTGCAGGGTATCTTTATCCTTGGATCTTCATTTTTCATGGTTTTGTGTCATCCACAAACCCACACTTCATCGAAGTCCATTTTTTAGGCTGCACAATGTCAATATCACAGTTGGTCACAAGAACTACAGGGCATCTCTATCCTCAGATCTTCGTTCGTCACGGTTATGGGTTAGCCACACAAAACCCTTCTCTTCATTTGATCTTCGTATTCAAAAAGGACTTCTCAGGAGAGAACTTCACACAATGGAGACCATTGCTTCTTAAGGAGGGATGAATGATCCAAATGAAATTTTTTCTAAACCCATGGTATTCATCCACTCATGGTATGTATTTTCCCATAGTAATATAAGTAACATCTATCCATGATAATCAATCACACATGGTATGTATGCACCCATCGTATTCATCCACACATGGAATTTACCCATGGTATTGTAAGTGGTATCTACCCATGGTATTGACCTATGGTATCCACCTATGGTATCTACCCATGGTCTTGTAACTCAAAAAAATACTATAAATAACAATCCTCACTTTGTAAAAGGAAACATTATTGACCACAATGTAGCTTCTACAGTTATTCTTCGTTTTAATAAAAAAATTCTTTGTGTTTTCATTTATAGTGTGGTCTTCTCTCTTTTTTTCTTGCACTCTAATTTTGCAGATCTTCTCAGATCCATTCAATTTTTTAGACCTTGGGGGCCTCCCTCCAAGATCTTGATCAATGTCAATGTTGAAGTCTATTAGCCATCTATAATTTCTGTTACACTTAGTGATGGCTAGAATCAGTTTGTAGCCTTCAAGGAAGTCTTGCTGATATCCAAAGAAAGGCAGTTATAAAGTCGTTTCCCATCATTCCATAAATTCATTTTCATCCACTTTTCATCCATATTTACCTATCCTAATCACTCATTTTTTCCTCCAAAAAGGCCCCTTTTCCCTTTTCTTCCTCAAAATTCCCCTTTTAAACCTTGAAAACCCCTTTTAATCGGTTTAAAAACACCTTTTCCATCCTACCGAAACCTCAAAAAAGTCTTAAAAAACTCATTTTTTGGATTATTCCGACCTTTTCAAACATAAGGGCTTAAGTGCCCTGTGCCAAAGCCCTCAACCCCTTTTTCTCCAATAAACCGAGGCCCGAGACCATCGGCCAAAGGTTTTAAGCCCCCATCACAATTTCACTTCAGCATTTCCTTTATCTTCATGTTTTTCCGCTTTTTCCAACTATTTACGAAATGCCGATGTGATCTACCTATTTAAACCTAAGCCATCGGTCTGATTCCAATATGACAACCCTCACACCATCGGCGATCCCCTTCCCTTGCCCCATGATCCTCTTCACCATTGATGAGCGATCTGGTAAGTAAATCTCCACCATCCAATCATTATCTCGATCTGACGGTCCATCGCCCATCACTCTGACCTGTCCCATCGGCATTGGCCATCGCATATTTCAAATGCCTTGACCCCGGACCCCTTATTTCGCCGATGTCCAATATTTCGATATGATCGTAGTTTTCGATCTCTACTATGATCCTACAACCCTCTACCCATCGCATTACCCCTCCCATCGACATTTTCCATCGCAAGTTTCAAAAGCTTTGGTCCCAAACCCTATGTTCCTCCGATAGTCAATATGCCGAATAGATATCCGTTTTCCATCCTTTAGATCCGACGGCCCACATCGTTTCTCGTTCGTTCGCCCGCGGACGCTGTCAAAACATAAAGTAATGTCATAAATACCCCTGCTATGTTTTTTTTCTTAAATTTCGTTATATCCCCGCTGGTCCCACCTAACCACGCTAGAACTTTTCATTGGGTTTTTGCACAATCTCCACCATTGATCTATGTTCCCTCCCCCAAATCGGACGGTCTAAAAACCTTTTCGCACCCAATCTCTCCAAACCTTCCCACTGTGCATCTTGCACGTGAAATGGGTGGTTTTATGTAGGGCACATGTTAGCCATTGGACCGTATCACATTCCCCCCACCCCAAACCATTTACCACCTATGCCCTACGCAAAAACCGCTACCGCCGGTACCACCTTTCCAGAGCTTCGTGCCAAACTCAGTTTGAACCTTGGTTTTTGTGGTGTTGCGCCATGGAACCATCCTCCGCTACATACACTTTCTCCACACTGCTCTTCCATCTCCACTGAGCCCTCTGTTCGTAGTCAAACCCAAAAACACCGGATTTTATAATGGTTTGTAGTTTTTTGCAGGTTTAATGGTGGTTCGAGCTATTCAAAGTTTTCACCAGTCACTAAAGGTGGAATAGGGCCGAGGGTGACAATCCTCAAGGTTCAATCAAACGCGGAAAGGAATAGTGGGTTGTTTCAAAGTTTTAATCAATGCATCACAGGCATTGGCTTCACAGCAAACCCACCAGTGCAGCCACCTGTACACAAAGGAAGACAAGAAGATTAGTGAAAGTCAGGGGTTAAAGCATAAATCAAGAAATCAAAGCTTAACCCACATGTTAAAGATAAAAACACAGTCAAAGCTAAATCAATGTTAAAGGAAAAACACAGACAAAAAAACAGAGGAAAAGCTACGAATGACACATCCTTAAAGCTATTTACTCCTCTCAGGACTAAAAGACACCTTGAAAGTTATTGTGCAGAAAAAACTTCTTTAAAACTGTTAAGTCAGTTATTGTAGAGGTATGGGTGGTCTCAAAATCCATATTTTTTTTTTCTTGTACCAAAATAAAAGACAGGACTACAGTAGCCAGAAGACTTATATACAAAGACACTCTTTGGAGTTATTACCAGTCTGTCCATAAGACCTCAAAATATACAAGAAATACTAGAAGGGGCAAGAACGTTTATGTAATATTTATGGCACAGAATGGGCTTTCTAATGACTTTCATCTCTATTTTAATTAACCATTAACGCCATCTCTGTCACCTCTCCTCCCCATTCACCTATAAATCATGTTCTAACTCTCATTGTAAAGGGTTGGCATTTGATGAATTCTAAAGTAATGCATAGACCATTGTTTTGAAGAAGAACTGATGTTTTGAAGAAAGTGTGGATGCCTTTTCTCTTCTGATTGATGAAGGAGGCTAGATCATTGGATGCCTAAGCCTATTTTTGGTGAAGTAATCTCTTCTCGTTAATGTTATTTCCTTTTTTTCACTG
This sequence comes from Pinus albicaulis, assembly GCA_034641835.2. Lineage (NCBI taxonomy): Eukaryota > Viridiplantae > Streptophyta > Pinopsida > Pinales > Pinaceae > Pinus > Pinus albicaulis. Next base: position 97,586,706 of record CM076581.1, read on the forward strand.
TGTTCCATTTTGCTTTGCTTACAGTATGGTAAAAAGCTTAGGCTAAGAAAATTCTCCTAGAAGCACCTTAGGCCTATTTATTCTTCACTACCGTTATGTTTTCAGCTGTTGAAAGGTTTTATTAAGTAGTGTAAATCATTTTGAAACCCTTAAGTTTGTTCATTTCAAAATAGTTCAAATATTTATTGTCAAGTTTGAATTATGGTTTGCCCTGCCTGCTTGCTGCAGCTTGAAAATTATTTCTGAAAACATCTTTCGAACGCTATTGTCCATAGCTTGGCAGAGAGGATTTGCTCTGATCTTACCCTCTATTCTTTGCTGAGATAGTCATATTTGAAGGTCTTATAATTGCAGTTTTAGATTCTTGGGTGTTCCCCATTTTATGAATGCAATTAGTTGTGTTTCTTTTATGTTTTCTAACTCCTTTAAGTGAAACAATTAGAAGATACGGAGTGCTCCTCTCCTTCTTTGTCTTGCTTAAAAGTTTTTCTTGTTTATGTTATCTGCATAAATTATGTTAGTAGGATTCATGGTTAGACCTGACTATTGATATTTCTTTATGTTAGATAGTGTTGCGAGTCCCTTCTTTGAAAGGTATACATAATTATGGAGTCTTAAGAAGCCCTTAAAGCTCTACTTTTCCTTCCAAATCCTTGATGTTCATCTCATTCCACCTACATGATTCCACAAATCCATTGAACAAGTTATATTTTCCCTTTGGTTCCCCAAATTCATCAATCTAAACTGTTTAGACTTCCATATGACTCCATTGCCCAATGGCTTGTAGATTTTCATATTCTATCTATGCTGCCTAGATTATCTCTATCCAACCAACAAACAAACAAATTTTCACTTCATAACTAGTCTAAAATTGACCCCTAAAAGCATAAATTTATATGCTTACAAACATATTGAGAGATCCCTCTCTGAAACTAGGATGGCTAGATTCTAGTGCTCTAAAGCTTGGTTTGAATGTTGCCTTGCCATTTGGCTTGCCAATCAGCCAAATTATAGGACCCCAACATCTTGGCGATCACGGTGGGACCTTTGAGTTCATAGTTTCCTAACAAGCTCTTATAGAATCATTAGTCCTTCAAACAACCATAGAAACTTAGAAAACCCCAAAAACATTCAGATTGGTTTCATAATAAACATTGGTGGTGGACCATAAACATTTTACTCTAAAAAAGACTAAAAATTTCCACCTGGCAACTCCACTAGCCCTAGTAGGCCTATAGAAATCACTGAGAGGAAAACAGTCCTAAAGCCTCAACCTCTCTAAATTTTGGAAACTGAAATCTGGCATCACATAGGGTCAATACTAGATCCCATCCAGATCCTAATCCTCCCACCATAGTTGATAATCTAGAAAGAATTTTGTGGCAAACTTCTAAATCTGGAAAATCAACCACTGATAGGACCATCTCAAGAAAAAGGTCTATCCCTGAAGATCTCACAGTCTTGAAAGATCCTCACTTTGACTTACCTCACACAAAAAACATATTCAGAAGCAAGTCTCAGAGTGATTTAAATCAGGCTGACCTTGAACCGATAGATTTGCAACAGAGCTTTAGCAGAGAAACTTCACCTTCTACTCCACCTGATTTTTAGCTTCTCCATCATCTCATCTCCTTCCATAACAAATCTTCTCATCATCAGTTGACTGGCCCGAGTGTTTCTTCCACTCCGTTTGACACATACACTGTTCAGAACACTCTAGCTTAGCCCAATCCACCTCTTGTAAATCCCCCACTTTTTCCATCCATGGCAGAATGGTATGCTCCCTTAGTGTTGCCCCAACCTCTGGTGCCTTTACCCAATGAATACCAGCCCAAAATTCACCATTTCATTGGAAATGAACCCACCACTACTCAACAACACGTAGACAAGATGAATGATGCCTTTGATTATATGGAAATAGAATATGAGACCATCAAAATGAGAATTTTTGCTCGCAGTTTGGGAGGAGAAGCCAAAAAATGGTTCAAAGGCCTAAATCCCCATAGCATACATGATCTCCATACTTTGCATCAAACATTCATAAACAAATGGGAAACTAGGAAGAACCCTCTCCAAATACTGTCAGATTACAACAACCTTAAGAGAAACACCAGAGAAAGTTTACAAGCTTATTTCACAAAATTTAATAGTGTTTATAATGCACTACCCCCAAAGTTGAAACCTCCACAAGGCTCAGATTTGGCCAAATTCCCTGAGGGATTTGATCTTGAAATGGCCAATCAGCTAAGAGAAAGGGATCCCTTAACTCTAGCAGACATGCAGAAGGGAGCTCTTAGTGTGGAAGAAAATATGATTGAAAAAAGAGCTAGGATGAGGGCTGAAAAGAAAGTAACATATAGGGAAGACATTGCACCTTCCACATCTAAGTCAAAATTAGAACATCTAGCCAAGAACCTGGATAGGTTAGAAAGAATGATGGGCAGGTTGGTTATCCAGGAAAATAGGAGCCAGCCACAGAATCAAAACCAGAACTCTAGGAGAAATTCCAATGAAGATAATCATAAAGACAATGACCAAAAAATTAGGCCTCCATTTCAACAAAACTATGTAGAACAAGAGGACGAAGGGGAAATTTATAGGCTAGAAGAAAATCATGTGAACTTGATAGGATCTGATGACGGAGATGATATCTTCCTCACTGAGGAAGAGCAAGGATTTTTCTCATCAGAAAAAAATGAACACAATCGTGATAAGTCAGAAGATTATAGATTGGGGTTTGAAAATTCAATTATGAAAGTTCACAGACAATATGATCTCAGGAGAAAAAATAACATAGAAATTGCTAAAGACAAGAACACTAGCACTACTGTTGAAAAAACCTCAAAAAATCTGTCTAAAAAATTAGCTAATAATACCAACACCCTGGCCAAGAAACCTATTTTAAATAGAGACAAAAATATCCAACCAAGTGTTGAGAAGAGCTGCCCTAGTACTTCTTCTAGTGGCCCTATCAAAACAGTCCCAATCAACAGTCCTGATAAAGCTCAGCCAGCCAGAACTATTGAAAGAAACATAAGCGAAAAAACAGATATGAGTATGCCAAAAACAACACCTCCTTTTAGCCTCGAAGGTGAGATTGCCAAGATTAAAATTAGCATGCCTCTAGCTAAACTGGTAACTCAGGATGTGTACAAAAATCAAGTCCTGAAAGCTCTGAATATAAACATCAATACTGATACTCTAAATCTGACATATGACAAACCAGAGTTGTTGTTTGGTCCTATAATTGAAGGAAAATACCAAGAAGGGGCTGTCCCTCCCTTTTATGTTAGTTTAAACATACATGAGAAGATCCTACACAATGCCATGCTAGACTCTGGAGCATCACATAACCTTATGCCCAAAGTAGTAATGGAAAGCCTAGGATTAGAAATTACTAGACCATATAAATAATTATACTCTTTTGATTCAAGAAGGGTTAAATGCTTGGGCTTAATCAAAGATCTATGTGTTAACCTGTCACAAATTCCTGCTAAAAGCCTAGTGATGGATATAGTAGTAGTTAACATTCCCCCAAAATATGGCATGCTTTTGTCTAGATCATGGGGAGCCAAAGTTCAGGGGAGCCTTCAAATGGATATGTCCTATGCCACCATACCAGTGTTCAGTCAAACCAGAAGATTATATAGGGAATCCCTCATGAAATACATGGTGAGCAACAAAGACAAACCCAACAACTCCCCTGTCTATTCTGCACATTCAAACTTATATTCCTTTATCTTATTCAATGAAGATTAAATCGCTCAACAAGAAAAATAAAATAAGCAAGAAATTAGTGCACCAGTACATTTAAATTTTCCTTTCACTCAACCAGGAAATACACCAAATCTCAGCAGCCTTGGGCAGCAAAAAGAAAAAGAGAATGAGATAGAAATGCTTTGGAAGATGAGCTTTGATGGCTCTTGTAGTCAGGCCGGTTCAAGGGATGGTGTATGGATACATAACACAAACAAGGGTTACTCCTATAAACTAGATTTCCCATGCACAAATAAAATTGCTGAATATGAAGCCCTCATCCTTGGCCTGCACTTACTCAAAGACTTAGAGGTTAAGAGGATATCCGTCCAAGGGGATTCTGAGTTAGTCATCAGGCAAATTAAAGGAGAATATTCAGCCAAAAATCCCAGACTCAAAGAATACAGAAATGCTTCCCTTGATCTCCTTAAAACCTTTGAAAAATATGAACTCATATTCATACCAAGAGCTCAAAATCATCTAGCTAATGAACTTGCCTTTACTGCTAGCAACTTCCAAATACCACAGATAAAGGAACAATTCAATATAAAGGTGAAAAACAGACCAACAGTGCCTAACAATGAAGATTATTGGCAAATGTTTGAAAATTATCAACACATAGATGATTTCTTTCAATCAAGGAATGAATTTTCCACATCAACCCCAAGTTCCAACCATAAAAAAGATTGTTGCAATGAGGAACAAACCCCTGAAACAGAGCCCTCCCTTTCTATTGATATAAATCAGATTGAGCACCTTTTTAAAGTAGAGTTAGTTGACAACCCAGACCAAAGGGACCTCAAATTTTTACAATGTAAGGGTGATACTATACCAAAAGGCCTTTCTCCATTACAAAAACTATTCGATTTCAAAGATGTGGCCAAAGAACCGAAAACAGAGCCTGTAGAAACTAACGTTGAGGAACATAACATAGGCAGCCCCATTGAACCCAAAATGATCAAATTGTTCAGCACCCTCCCAACCCATGTCAAACAACAGTACATAGCGCTATTAAAATAATTCTTAGATGTGTTTGCATTGGACTATAAAGATCTGAAATCTTATGATACTATCATCATCCAACATAAAATCCCTCTCAAGGAAAGAACATATTACTGTCTTCTCCAAAACTGATGAAGAACATTTGACGCACTTAAGAAAGGTTTTCGAGAAATGCAGAAGGTTTGGCCTATCTTTGAATCCCAAAAAGAAAATATTTGGCCTCCAAGAAGGAAAGCTTCTTGGGCACATAATCTCTGAAGAAGGGATAAAAGTGGACCCCAAAAGGATTGAAGGCATATTGAATATCAGCCACCCAAGAAACCTCAAAGAATTGCAATATTTTATTGGGAAGATAAATTTTTTAAGGAGGTTCATCCCCAACCTTGCTGAGCTATTGAGAAAAATTACTAATATGCTTAGGAAAGAAGTAGGTGTTAAATGGACAATGTAAGCTAAACAATCATTTGAACTAGTAAAACAAGCCCTTACTCAGACACCAGTTCTCATTAGTCCTGATTTCACCTAATATTTTTATATCTTCTCTTTTGCATCTGAACATACCATAGTTGCAGTATTATTGAAAAAGAATAGCATGGGGTAGAAACAACCAATATCTTTCTTTAGTAAGGCTTTGAGAGATGCTCCACTCAAATTAATATCATGGAGAAGCAGTCCTTAACACTGGTAAAATAATTAAAGGAATTTAGAGTGTACATTTTACATTCACATATCATTGCCTTTGTGCCACACACTGTAGTCAAAGATATTCTAAGTTAGGACCCTGGTGGGAAAAGGGGAAAATGGATTGCCACTATTCTAGAATATGACTTGGAAATCAGGCCCACCAAACTCACCAAGGGGCAGGGACTAGAAAAACTCATGGCTGAGTCAAACTTCCAAGCTTTAGATATGAATATGGTTGATGCTTTGGAAGAGATAGAAGAATGCACAACACCATTCATTGAAGAAGCGTTCAAGAACTCTCCTTGGTATGCTGATATCATATATGTGTTGTTGTATCTGAATGCTCCTCCATCTTTGTAAAAAACAAAAGATAGATTTGTTAAAGAGAAGGCTTTAAGTTATTGTATATTAGATGGAGTTTTGTATTGGAAGAATGCTGTGGGAATTTTACTTAAATGGTTACTTGAGATTGATGTAGGAAAAATCATGCATGAGCTACATGAAGGAGAATGTGGAGGACACCTTAACTGGAAAGCCACAGAAAACAAGATCCTCAGGTCTGGATACTATTGGCCCACCCTCTTCCTAGATACCCATAAGTTAGTTGTGTCTTGCCACAAGTGCCAAATATTTTATGCCAAGAGAAAACTCTTACCATTACCTTTATAGCCTATCAGTGTTGAGGCTCCCTTTCAACAATGGGGTTTGGAATTTATTGGGGAAATTCACCCATCATCCTCAGCCCAACACAAATGGATCCTCACGGCCACTGATTATTTTACCAAATGGATAGAGACCATACCCACTAGGAATGCCACTGACACTGTCATCATCAAATTCCTTGAAACCAACATACTATCCAGATTTGGTTGTCCCAGGAAAATAGTCACAGACAATGTTGTTGCCTTCAAGTCCAAAAATATGGTAGATTTCTACCATAAATATCAGATCACATTGGGCCATTCTACTGCTTACTACCCCCAAGGAAATGGTCTAGCTGAATCCTCCAGCAAAAGCCTCATTAATATCATCAAAAAATTGTTGGAACAGAATCAGAAATCTTGGCATAATAAGCTTGTCCATGCCTTATGGGCCGATATATTGACCACTAAAAATTCCATCGACATGTCTCCCTATCAGTTGGTTTATGGCCTGGAGGCAGTCTTCCCAACATCTCTAGGAGTCCCTGTCATGAAACTCCTTCAAGAGGTCGAAGCGGAAGAAAATGATATGAAAAGGAGGATAAATCATACCATTCATCTACAACAAACAATAGAGGAATTATATAAACAGACACAAGTAGTCCAAGAAGGAATCAAGAAATTATTTGATAAAAGGACCAAAGAAAATGACTTCCAAGTTGGATATGTAGTTCTAAAATGAGATTCCAGAAGGGAAGAGAAATGAAAACATGGTAAATTCAAAAATATGTGGAAGGGGCCTTACATTTTTCATTCCATAAGGGGCCAAAATGCATTTTTTCTGCAGGATCTGAATGGAGAAGAGGTGTTTGGAGGTCCTGTGAATGGCAGGATGTTCAAACACTATTTCTATCAAAAGTGTTAGTTTCAGAAATTTTCATCCATTTTACATACCAATGCATGAGAATAATGAAAAAAATATAAAAACAATAGAAAGTGAGAAAAGAGGGAAAATGAAAAGAAGAAAGGTACAACCCCATACCAAAAAAGAGAAAAATCTGAAAATGTGCAAGCCTAAATGCCACTACTTGAAAGAACACTGCTATTTGGTCGTACAACCTAATCATGACTAGATGGATTTCAATTTACTGCTAATAGGTTAGTGAAGGAGATTTTCCAAACTGTTTAATCTTGGCTTATCAGTAGGTTAGATTAGGATAGAATAAAAATGGTTCAAACATGCTCAAAATCTGAACCAAAGAATCAAAAGAAGAAGAAAGAAACATATGGCTCCAACATCATAAAAACTTGAGCCAAAGAAAGAAGGAAAGGCTGGTTCTAATCTGCTAAAACCTAAACCAGGAGAAGAAGAAGAGGAAAGCTCAAAAGATCAAAACCAGAGCTGAAAAGGAAGGGAAGGATGCTTACTGTTCTCAGATCTCAAGTCTTCCCAGTTTTTTTTTAATTTTCTGCATATAAAAGTCTATGTGCAACTGGTATCTTATGCCATAGACAGCACAACAAATCAGACATTTTAATCCTGGTTTTTGTGTGTTTAAATTTATGTTTTAGAATATAAAGAATGCATATCAGTCAAATTGTTTAATCTTGGCTGATAGTAGATTAGGTAGAGAAGCTTTAGAATCCAACTGTTTAATCTGGACTCTTGGAAGAAATAAGGGTAGCATTACATAGCTTTATCTTTCTGTCTTCTGTTGGCTCCCTGTAATTCCAGCAGATTGGTGAGACTAGAACTGCGGAGAGAACACTTGAACAACTTTGGGATTCTAGGATCTAGCCCTCCTGAATCCGAAGAGGGATCTCTCCAATAAGTGCAAATATTGATTTATCTTTTAAGCCTTTTTGGGTACGATATTAGGCTAGTTATGAAGAGCAAGGGTTTTTGTTTGTTTTGGATGGTTGAGCATGATTATTAGTTGAGCGGAAAGTCCAAAAATGGAAAAATTTTCAAAGGTGTGAAGTTGCAAGAAATCAGAACAAGGTTTGGTTGAAAAGATAGATATAACGCTAGTTTTTAGTCCATTGGGCTATGGAGTCATAAAAGGGTTTTAATTGTGAAAAAATTCAAGAGTGGTCGAAGGGGCAAGTCATCTATATCACAAGATCATTGAGATTAAATGATGGGATGGAAAAAATAAAGCGTTGGAGGGGTGGAAACAGACAATTATTTCAACTAGGATTAATCAGTCTGTTCAAACAAGAAAAAGCCTTTTAAGTAATTGTTTAAAACTAACCAAAGGGTAGGGCTCGTCATAGACCTCTTTGGACAAGTTCGTATTAAATCCAACTCAATAGACAAACAGTCCAATAATCTGCATAATTACTTTCAGAAGGGATGAAAACAGTAAGAGAAACAAAGTGCAACTTAAGATCAGATAAGATACTTTTAAATCTAGCCTGCTTTCAGCATACACTTAGGGAAACTTTCAGAATTACCTTTGGAGAGAGAAAGCTAGAAAACAGGGCACACCATCACTTTTATAGTCTATCCTTACTAATAAAATAATGAAAATAACATTCAAGAACAATGTTTAAAGTAAACAGTAGGACGAGGGAACGCCAGCATTCCTAACTTCTTGAACTGTATTGAATCATTCTTAAATACACGATTTGGAGGAAAACATTGAGATAAAGCTTATCAGTCAAAGAAGGGTACTGTAAACAGTAAATCATAAATCTATGCTTGCTATTATTTATCAGAGAATAATGGACAAAATGGCGTACATGAAAGGGAAAAGCAATAACACAGAAAGAAGCACTTCAGCAGTGATATAGACCAGGATCCCAAGAAACATCTTGCATATTGATGTCAATCAAGTTACATTCTCCAAGTCCAATGTTTCAGTTCAGAAATCATCTTCACTTCTCAGACTAACTTATTTAATAAAAACAGAGCTTCAAGAGCCTCTGAACACTATTTACAAGTAGAAGTTTCGAGCACAAGTATATTCTAAAGTTCTGCAACCAAACCTTTACAATGAGCTCCTCAAGAAGATTTTATAGGAAAAATGAGGAGGTTGAAGAGAAAAAAGATCTATGGGCTCAATTAATACAGTTTAATGCTTCTCGGTATTTGAGGTGCTCAATGGAGAAGTTTACAGATATTTCCTCTATATTAATTGTTTTACATTAAGTATTAAGCTTGCTGGAAGCTTTTGTTGACTTTAAGGCTCTGTGTCATCTTGTAATAACTCTGCTGATATTTTTGCAATAAATATTTTTGGCTTGGAATAATTGTTCAACTATATTGGGGAAAATGTCTTCTATTCTGGTCATTACTCGGCCCTCTGTTGAATGCTTTGAGGCTACAGGTGGCATTGGGTAGCTAAGAGGAATCAATTAGCCTATGATGTGGCAGTGGAGGCTTTCTCTGTCTGGTAGATATTTTGTTTTGACCTAAAACAAGATTAATTTGTTCTTGATCTATGTGTTAGGCATAATTGGGCCCAAATCCTATCTTTTTTTCTTCAACCATGTTTAGTTTAGTGGATTAGGCTTTTGATTTTCGATCTTGGCCGTAATCCACCCAAACTGTGTAAATTAGCTTCAATTCTTCATTTCTGGCTTGATTTGATCTTCAACACTGATACCCTCTGTTTCAATTAATATTTGTTATGTCTTGTTGATGTGTAGGTGTTACAGGGCTTTTATAATGTTATCAGTGCTCATGAGGCACCGATAAAACGTGGTGTCGAACCCTGTAGATGGATACTCATTGATAAATGAAAGCCTGGAGGATCGTCATCCTCGGCTTTTATTTTCTTTTAAAATCATTTGAAAAACCTTTAAAACTTTCATAAAACAATAAAAATTTAGAAAATCCTATGTATATGGGTCAGATTGCTTTGGAGGTTACGGTTAGGTCATAGCTGTTGGATTAAAGCATCCAACGACGGAGATTTCTTACAGAGATTAGAAGGGAGGCGATTGGAATCAAACATTGGGAGATTAAATCCGGGCCGTAGATCTGTGATGATCGACGGTTGAGATCAACCTGGGAAACATAATGTGAAGGGGTCACATATATTATGAAATCGTGGAAAATACAAAGAAATAGGGTTAAAAACTATAATCAGCAGTGAAAAAGGCTAGATGAATTGTGGGGTTTTCGAAAAGGATCTGAGCCATCGGATGAGATTAGCCCATGGAGATAAACGGTGGAGATCACTTATGAAGTCCCTTGGAGGTAGGCAGAGGGTGATAGTGTAATGGCCATATTGAATGCTAGCCATTGATCTATAGAGATCAACGTCAGGGAAACAACGCAATAAAACTCAATGGAAACAAGGGAAAGCGGTTTCGGGTGGAGAAACCAGCAGTATCGCACAACAAAAAGGGAGGAAGGTGGTTTCACCATTTTGAACGCGATATGCATTAAAGGCCACCACTTGGATTTTAAAAGCCACCTATATCACATGATTTTGAAAAATTATCACTCGAGCATAAATCTACATGATATGGAGCGTCTGTCGTCAGATCTGGGGTGTTAGATCTGACGGTCAGGGAAAGAGCGTGATATTTGATAAGATGCGCGGGTCATAACAGGTGGGGTGGTTTTAATCTTGGTCGTTCAATCAGGGATGGACGGATCAAATCAACTCTGGAGGAAGGTAGGACCCACAGGAGTTGGGCATGTTGGGGTTATTATGAACCGTCAGATGAAAACAGATCAACAACTGAGATTTGATCTGTGGGATAACGAAATAATATACGAGGCAAAGAAATGGTTAATATGGGTCGTTGATATACAGAGATCGACGACAGAGATCTCCCCAAAATACATTATAAGGAGGGGCTTCATAATTTTAACCAAGGTCACAACATTCAATCTGGACCGTCGGATCTCGACACGTGGACAACCCAGATCCAATCGGAGATTTGCGATCGGGGGGAGGAAAGAGGAAAGGGTGCCAAAGCGATTGACTGTGGACCGTCGATCTGCAGATCAGATTGACGGTGGGAAATGAATAAGGAGGTACAAAGGCAGAAGAATGGGTTTGAGGATGGAGTGATGTGGGCCATTGGATCTGGGTCGAGCGGAGGGAGATCAACGGCAGAGAACTCATTGGGAGCTCCCCAATCAGGGAAGGGGAATAAAATATTTAATGCCCCCAATGAAATCTCCCAATGCGATATTGCGCAGACCTTCTGATTGGCTTATGATCAATGGTGGAAAAGGGTTTGACCAATGAACGGCGGGTCCCTTTATATTTACGAAAAATGGGTTTTTAAACAAAATACAAAGGAAAATGTGTTCGGGGAGGGTTTATTTATAAGAGGCTTAGGACCCGATTGCGGGGCTTTTGGACACATGAAAAAGATGAAGGGACTAGGGTTTAGATACAAAGGGCCAATTGGCATAGGAATTTGTATGTAACAACAATTTTTTCACTCGTTGATTGTTCCGATGCGAGACTGTATTGACCGTCGATCGGGGAAAATATCAACGGTCCCTTTCATTTAAAACATTGAACCGGTGCATTTAGATAAAAACATAGGAAAAGGGGTTTTTATGAATTTACAAAGGGAAAATATGATCGGGATGGGTTCATTGATAAGTTTAAGCACCCGATTGCAGGCTCTAGGGTTATATGAAGCGGCCAAGGGATTGCGGGTTATATACAAGGAGCCAATCAGATTGGAGGCTTTTAACATAACAAATAGACTTGGCCTCATCGAAAAGTTTTCGATGCGATAAGTGCTCGATGGGTTTAGCGCCTGGTTCTAGGGTGTGGGTATATGTGGGGAAGTGGTTTAGGAGTTAGCCCAAAGGAGCTTAGGCCTGTGGCTAAAAAGACTAATTTTTATGATTTTTTCAATGTTTTTCAATGGATTTGGGGGTTTCGGTAAGGTTTAAAAATGAGTTTTAAACCTTATAAAAGGGGTTTTATGAAGGAAGGAAGGGAATACATGAGAAATAGAGGAAGTGTATGGGGAAAAAAGAACAAAATGAAGGTTAATGATGAAGGGAACAAGGAGTAAAATGAGGGAAAAATGGGGATTTTTGTAGTAGTCTTTTCTTCATGAAAATAGCAGAATTTCTGAGTTTAAAAGGGAAACAGCAGTGAAGATTAATCAAAAGACATGATGTCTTCACAAGACTTCAAGAATTAATAATTTTGGAATAAAACTTGTTTCTTGAAGGCTTCAAAAATGATTTAGCCACCATTTGATATGAAAAAATTTATAGGTGGCTAACAGTGGCTCCACATGGAGATGGTGCCTTCTTGAAGGCATCAAGAACTTCAGACTTGCATTCTCTAGGGGGATGATCAGTGCCTCATACATTGGGCTGCAACTTTCTTTACTTGGATAATATTCTTCTATTTGGAAAATGTTAGCAGCCATAGAAAAACAATGGATATCTATCCAACAAGCTTTCTACCTACCCAATCCTACTGATCTAACATTTTTTCTTCTTTCAGAGTGCACTTGGATTGGCAAACTCTTTTACAACATTTTATTCTTTTGAAAGAAAAAAAACTAAACTAAGTCTACTTCTTATTTCTCCATGAACTTATATTAAACGGTTGAGTTCATAAGCTTCTCTACCTAATCTACTATCTGTTGGGATTAGACTGTCCAACATATTTTATTCACTAATTTCTAAAATAGAAATTTAAAAGCATACAAGTCAGGATTGAACAGTCTAACTTGTTGCTGATTTATGGCATAAAAAACAAGCTACACATAGATATTATTTTGCAGAAAATTAAATAAAAATGGAAGGCTTAAGATCTGAAAGTTCTAAGCACAGCCTTCTCTTTCTTCAGCTCTGTTTTTTGAGTTTATTCGAGCTGTTTTTCCTTGTTATCTGGTTCAGATTTTGAACTTATTAGAACCAGTTTAATTTTGTCTTTGAATCACGGTTTTAAACAAATTGGAGTCATTTTTCTTATGAAAACTGACGTTCGGATTTTGAGCTTGTTTGAACCTTTTATTTTCTATCCTAATCTACCTAACCGATAAGCCAAGATTAAGCTATTCGACAAATCTGATTCACTAACCTATCAGCAGTAAATTTAAAACTAATTAGTCATGATTAGGCTATATGACTAACTAGAAGTGTGTTTTTCAGGACTGGCATTTGAGCTTGCACACTTTCAGACCTTGTTTCTCTTTTTTGGTATGGGGTTGTACCTTTCTTGTTTTTACAATCTGTCCTCTTTTCTCTTTTCATTTTTTTGTATTTTTCTTTTTCTTTGAAGACAAAAATCAACAACTATCTAATTTTCTGAAAACTGAGTTGTATTGACGTTCCTATCTAACCTATTCTAACTTGGAATATTTACATTATCATATGATACAAAAATGCCAATGTAGCCAGTTGAGTAATGTCATAAAGAAGAAGAAACTCTGGTTGCTTGTGAGAGGTATCCATAATACCCTTTGAAGATTAATCTTCAAAACCAAAACTATAACAAAAGGTGACAACTTTTCATGAGTTTGGCTCTTGCACAGGATCCATGCTTGATAATTTGAGCCAGTTGGGACTTCCACACACTCTTCCAAATGATCAACACAGAAAAGATGAATATTCTCTTCTTTTTGGCTTTCCATGTCTGGTAGATTGTCTGCTTCCAAGACTTCAACTTTGAGGAGTATATCTTCAGAACGTTGCTTGGAAGTATCATCATCCTTAACCTGCAAAATAGCAAGCAGTGAAATTTGTTCTTTCTCTAAATCTATGATTGCTTCTGATATAACTTCAAGTTCTTTGAATGGCAGATTAATATCAATGAAGGGAGGAGTTTCTTCTTGAAAATATGGTATATCCTCAGTAGGATAGTCTTCTATTTGTTTTTCTCCTTCAAAATTTTGCCAGTATCTTTTATTGTTTGGGACAGCAGGTCTAAATTTTTCTTGAGTTGTATATTGTTTTCTCTCCCAAGGTCTCAGACATGTACTAGCCACAAGGGCTAATCCATTAGCAAAAGTGTTTTGGTATTTAGGAACAAGGGTAAGTTGGAAATCTTTAAAATATTTTAATAATTCTATGGTATCATCCTTATAAGCTTTAATTCTAGGATGTTTAACCATGCATTCTTCTTTCACTTGCCCAATTTCCAATTCTGCATTTCCATGAACTATTATCTTCTAGGCTCCTAATTTCTTCAATAAATGTAGCCCTAAGAGGAGTGCCTCATACTCTACTATGTCATTCATGCATTGAAAGCTCAATTTATATGAATAGGCTTCAGAATAATTGGTTCATGTGTTGTAAAGCCATATTCCTACACTTGCATTAGTTTTAGTACATGACCCATCAAAATTCATATGCCAAAGAGGACTAGTTTCAGTATTATCATTAATTTCTTTACTATCCTCTTTGTCTTGAGTGCCATTGGATTGTTCTATGGAATAGGCACCATGTTCATGATTGTCTAGTTGAGATGATGGTTTGGAGGATAGCCACTTGCTTAGTATTTGATCAATTTGTTCTTTTGTCAAAGGAGAGATTTTTCTTTCAGCACAAATAGAAGAAGAGCTACCCTATTTCTTATGACCAACAAAAGAAATTTATGCATCTTTACAACAAATTTCTCTACGTGAATGTGCAAGAATATTTGTTTCACAATAAGCTTCAGAGACTGACTGTTTATTAATAGTTTGATCTATATCTTCTTCTATCAACGGGGAAAATGTTTATATGTTCCTTTGAACAAAAGTACAACAGTTCTCTGTCTCTTGTAAAAGCTGATTTTGAGGCTGGATGTTTTCTTGAGCCTCTTATAGGATATCTTGACTCGTGCTTGCAGGGAAAATTTGATGATTTTCTATTGTTTCCTGATCTTCTTGTGTTTCTAAAAATTCCTCATGATCCTTATAATACTCAGTTCGAATATAGGGTTCATGAGTTGTTTTTTCTACGCTATCAGGATGCCACTCTTCTTGTTGTATAATCTGAACTGAGTCATAACACAAAGGAAGGGTTTCTATATGTGTTGGTCTCTCCTCAATTTCAGGATTCATGTTTTCCAAATGGCTACTTGTTTCCTCAAAGCACTGCTCACTATTAATATTTTCATTTTGGTCATGAAGATCTCTTATCAGCATGGTACAAGACATAGGAAGGCAATCAAAACTTTCTTGACAACCTCCTTTATTGCTTTCTTTGTAAGTTTGCTAATCATTTTCTATAAAGTGTTGATCATAATACATATCTTGGTCACTATCTTGGTCCTGAGGTGATTGGGCTCGTGTTTGATCAATGGAAAGCATAGCTTGTTCTAGATCATCATGATTTATATTACCCATCAACCTATCCATTCTCCTTCCAAGCATGCACATCATCTTTTACATCATGATTAGAAATTTTTCTTGATTATTTTCTCTATAATCTTGTTCATCGTACATGTCTTGCCGTGGTAGAGCTTGGGTTTTCTCAAGGAAAGGTATATGTTTCTCTGGATCACCAATGTTTAATTTAGCCATAAACCTATCCACCCTTCTTCAAAGCATGTACATCAATTTTTCCATCATGACCATATGTTTGTCTTCTGGGTCTATATCTAAATCCATGTCTATAAATAAAAAAAAGACGTCACTGTGTCTGTTCAATCAGTTCAAGGTCTTCTACCAGTGGAGTCATTTGGTATTTTGGGAGTTTCAGAGTGTGGAGTTGTCAAGTTGAATTTTTTAGCTCTTTTGGAGGTAAAATTTTTTTATGGTCCACCACCATGTACCAATCTAAAATTTTTCTGGGTTTTTTCTGAGTTTTCGTGGTTTTTTGGAAGACTAATGAGTATACAAAAGCTTGCTAAGCAGCTATGAACTAAGAAATTTTCCCAAGCGGAGTTGCCAGAAATGTTGGCTCCCTGTAATTCCAGCAAATTGGTGAGACTATAACTGCGGAGAGAACACTTTAACCACTTTGAGATTCTAGGATCTAGCCCTCCTGAATCCGAAGAGGGACCTCTCCAATAAGTGCAAATATTGATTTATCTTTTAAGGCTTTTTGGGTATGATATTAGGCTAGTTATGAAGAGCAAGGATTTTTGTTTATTTTGGATGGTTGAGCATGATTATTAGTTGAGTGGAAAGTCCTAAAATGGAAAAAGTTTCAAAGGTGTGAAGTTGCAAGCAATCAGAACAAGGTTTGGTTGAAAAGATAGATATAACGCTAGTTTTTATTCCATTGGGCTATGGAGTCATAAAAGGGTTTTAATTGTGCAACAATTCAAGAGTGGTCCAAGGGGAAAGTCATCTATATCACAAGATCTTTGAGATTAAATGATGGGATGGAAAAAATAAAGTGTTGGAGGGGTGGAAACAGACAATTATTTCAACTAGGATTAATCAGCCTGTCCAAACAAGAAAAAGACTTTTAAGTATTTGTTTGAAACTAACCAAAGGGTAGGGCTCATCATAGACCTCTTTGGACAAGTTCGTATTAAAGCCAACTCAATAGACAAACAATCCAGTAATCCACATAACTACTTTCAGAAGGGATGAAAACAGATAAGAGAAACAAAGTGCAACTTAAGATCATAGAAGATAATTTTAAATCCTGCTTGCTTTCAGCATACACTTAGGGAAAATTTCAGAATTATCTTTGGAAAGAGAAAGATAGAAAACAGGGCACACCATCACTTTTCTAGTCCATCCTTACTAAGCAAATAATGAAAATAACATTCAAGAAATTTTTTTAAAGTAAACAGTAGGAAGAGGGAATGCCAACATTCCTAACTGCTTGAAATGTATTGAATCATTCTTAAATACACGAATTGGAGGAAAACATTGAGATAAAGCTTATCAGTCAGAGAAAGATACTGTAAATAGTAAATCCTAACTCTATGCTTGTTGTTATTTATTATAGAATAATGGCCAAAATGGAATACATGAAAGGGAAAAATAATAACACAGAAAGAAGCACTTCACCAGTGATATAGTCTAGGATCCCAAGAAACAACTTGCATATTGATGTCAATCCAATTACATTCTTCAAGTCCAATGTTTCAGTTCAGCAATCATCTTCACTTCCCATACTAACTTATTTAATCAAAACAGAGCTTCAAGAGCCTCTGAACACTATTTACAAGTAGAAGTTTCGAGCACAAGTATATTTCAAAGTTCTGCAACCAACCTTTTACAATGAGCTCCTCAAGAAGATTTTATAGGAAAAATAAGGAGGTCGAAGAGAAAAAATATCTACGGGTTCAATTAATACACTTTGATGATTCTCAGCCTTTGAGGGGCTCAATGGAGAAGTTTACAGCTATTTCCTCTGTATTAACTATTTTACATTAAGTATTAAGCTTGCTGGAAGCTTTTGTTGACTTTAAGGCTTTGTGTCATCTTGTAATAACTCTACTGATATTTTTGCAATAAATATTTTTGGCTTGGAATAACTGTTCGGCTATATTGGGGCAAATATCTTATGTTCTGGTCATTTCTCGGCCATCTGTTGAATGCTTTGAGGCTGCAGGTGGCATTGGGTAGCTAAGAGGAATCAATTAGCCTCAAATGTGGCAGTGGAGGCTTTCTCTGTCTGGTAGATATTTTGTTTTGACCTAAAACAAGATTAATTTGCTCCTGATTTATTGTTAGGCATAATTGGGCCCAAATCCTGTCTTTTGTTCTTCAACCATGTTTAATTTAGTGGATTAGGCTTTTGATTTTCGATCTTAGCCGTAATCCACCCAAACTGTGTAAATCAGCTTCAATTCTTCATTTCTGGCTTGATTTGATCTTCAACACTGATACCCTCTATTTTAATTAATCTTTGTTGTGTCTTGTTGATGTGCAGGAATTACAGGGCTTTTATGATGTTATCAGTGCTCATGAGGCACCAATAAAATGTGGTGTCGAACCCTATAGATGGATACTCTTTGATAAATGAAAGCATGGAGGATCGTCATCCTTTGCTTTTATTTTCTTTTAAAATCATTTGAAAAACCTTTAAAACCTGCATAAAACAATAAAATTTAGAAAATCCTGCGTATATGGGTTAGACTACTTTGGAGGTTGCGGTTAGGTCGCAGCCGTTGGATGAAAGCATCCAACGACGGAGATTTCTTGCAGATATTAGAAGGGAGGAAATTGGAATCAAATGGTGGGATATTAAATCTGGGCCGTAGATATGTGTTGATCGACAGTCGAGATCAACTAGGGAAACATAATGTGAAGGGGTCACATATATTATCAAATTGCGGAAAATACAAAGAAATGGGGTTAAAAACCTTAATTAACAGTGAAAAAGGCCGGATGAATTTTGGGCTTTCCGAAAATGATCTATGCCGTTGGGTGAGATCAGCCCATGGAGATCAACGGTGGAGATCACTTATGAAGTCCCTTGGAGGTAGGTGGAGGGCGATAGTGTAATGGCCAGATTGAATGTTGGCTGTTGATCTACAAAGATCAACGGCAGGGAAACAACGTGATAAAACTCAATGGAAACAAGGGAAAGTGGTTTCGGGTGGAGAAACAGGCAGTATCACGCAACAAAAAGGGAGGAAGGTGGTTTCACATTTTTGAACGCGATATGCATTAAAGGCCGCCACGTGGCTTTTAAAAACCACCTATATTGCGTGATTTTGAAAAATTATCACTTGAGCATAAATCTATGTGATATGGAGCGTCTGTTGTCAGATTTGGGGTCTTAGATCTAACAGTCAGGGAAAGAGCGTGATATTTTATAAGATGCCCGGGTCATAATAGGTGGGGTGGTTTTAATCTGGGCCATTCGATCAGGGTTGGACGGATCAGATCAACTCTGGAGGAAGTAAGGACCCACAGGAGTTGGGTCTGTTGGGGTTATTCTGAACCGTCAGATGAAAACAGATCAACAGTTGAGATTTGATCTATGGGATAATGAAATAATATACGAGGTAGAGAAATGGTTAATATGGGCCGTTGATCTACAAAGATCAACGACAGAGATCTCCCCCAAAAAAATTATAAGGCGGGGCTTCATAATTTTAACCAAGGTCATGGCATTCAATTTGGACCGTCAGATCTCGACACGTGGACGACCCAGATGCAATCGGAGGTCTGCGATTAAG
Organism: Pinus albicaulis; assembly: GCA_034641835.2. Taxonomy (NCBI): domain Eukaryota; kingdom Viridiplantae; phylum Streptophyta; class Pinopsida; order Pinales; family Pinaceae; genus Pinus; species Pinus albicaulis. Next base: position 97,605,814 of record CM076581.1, read on the forward strand.
GGGAGGAAAGAGGAAAGGGTGCCAAAGCGATTAACTATGGACCGTTGATATATGGATCAGATCGATGGTGGGAAATGAATCAGAAGGTAAAAAGGCGGAAGAACGGGTTTGAGGATGGAGTGATGTGGGCCGAGCGGAGGGAGATCAATGGCAGAGAACTCATCGGGAGCTTGCTAATCGGGGAGGGGGAATAAAATATTTAATGCGCCTAATGAAATCTCCTAATGCGAGATTGCGCAGACCGTATGAGTGGCTTATGATCAACGGTGGAAAAGGGTTTGACCAATGAACAGTGGTCCCTTTACATTTACGAAAAATGGGTTTTTAAACAAAATAAAAAGGAAAATGCATTCGGGGAGGGTTTATTTATAAGAGGCTTAGCACCTGATTGTGGGGCTTTCGGACACATGAAAAAGAAGAAGGGACTGGGGTTTAGATACAAAGGTCCAATCGGCATTGGAATTTGTATGTAACGAAAGGTGTTGCGCTCGTTGATTGTTCCGATGCGAGACTGTATTGACCATCGATCGGGGAAAAGATCAACGGTCCCTTTCATTTAAAACATTGAACCGACGCGTTTAGATAAAACCATAGGAAAAGGGGTTTTTATGAATTTACAAAGGGAAAATATGATCGAGATGGGTTCATTGATAAGTTTAAGCGCCCAATTGCGGGCTCTAGGGTTATATGAAGCAGCCAAGGGATCGGGGGTTATATACAAGGAGCCAATCAGATCGGAGGCTTTTAACATAACAAATAGACTTGGCTCATCGAAAAGTTTCTGATGCGATAAGCGTCCGATGGGTCTAGCACCTGGGTCTAGGGCATGGGTATATGTGGGGAAGTGGTTTAGGACTTAGCCCAAAGGGGCTTAGGCCTGTGGCTAAAAATACTATTTTTATGATTTTTTCAAGGTTTTTCAATGGATTTGGGGGTTTTGGTAAGGTTTAAAAATGAGTTGTAAACCTTATAAAATGGGTTTTATGAAGGAAGGAATGGAATACATGAAAAATAGAGGAAGTGTATGGGGAAAAAAAGAACAAAATGAAGGTTAATGGTGAAGGCAAAAAGGAATAAAATGAGGGAAAAATGGGGATTTTTGCAGCAGTCTTTTCTTCATGAAAACAATAGAATTTCTGAGTTTAAAAGGGAAACAACAGTGAAGATTAATCAAAAGACATGATGTCTTCACAAGACTTCAAGAATTAATAATTTTTCAATAAAACTTGTTTCTTGAAGGCTTCAAAAATGATTTAGCCACCATTTGATATGACAAATTTTATAGGTGGCTAACATCTTCAAAAATGATATGTAAAAGAGATGCCAGTCCAAATGCACTCAAGAGAAGAAAAAATTCTAGGACAAATAGTGTGGGTAGGCAAAGATGTTGTCTTAAAGTGTTTTCATGTTGCAGGTCATTGAAGAATTTTCAAAATACAAAGAAAATCAACAAGAAAACAAAGAAATTCCGCCCAATGGATAAGACACTGGTCTGTTAAAAGCCAGAGATTGATCAACTGAGGTTCTGGACACCTAAAGGGCAAGCTGTCCTCCCGAAGTGCAGCCACTATTAACCATCTATAATTTCTGTTACACTTAGTGATGGCTAGAATAAGTTTGCAACCATCAAGGAAGTTCTGCTGATATCCAAGGAAAAGTGGTTATAGAGCCATTTCCCATCATTCGATAAATTCATTTTCATCCACTTTTCATCCATGTTTACCTATCATAATCACTCATTTTTTCCTCCAAAAAGGCCCCTTTTCCTTTTTATTTTCCTTTACTTCCTCAAAATTCCCCTTTTAAACCTTTAAAAACCCCTTTAATCGGTATAAAAACACCTTTTGCATCCTACCGAAACCTCAAAAAAGGCTTTAAAAACTCATTTTTTGGCTTATTCCAACCTTTTCAAACATAATCACTTAAGTGCCCTGTGCTAAAGCCCTCAGGCCCTTTTCCTCCCATAAGACCGAGGCCCGAGATTGTCGGCCAAAGGTTTTAAGCTCCCATCGCAATCACACTTCGGCATTTCCTTTATCTTCGTGTTTTTCCACTTTTTCCAACTATTTGCGAAATGCTGATGTGATATACCTCTTTAAACCTAAGCCATCGATCTCATTCTGATTCGACAGCCCTCGCACCATCGGCGATCCCCTTCCCTTGCCCCCTGACGCTCTTCACCGCTGATGAGTGATCTGGTGAGTAAATATCCATCGTCCAATCATTATCCTAATCTGACAGTCCATCACCCATCGCTCTGACCCATCCCATCGGCATCGGCCATCGCAAATTTAAAACGCCTTGACCCTAGACCCCTTACCCCGTTGAGGGATGATATTTCGATATGATCGCAACCATCGATCTCTACTATGATCCTACGGCCCTCTGCCCATCGCATTACCCCTCCCATAGGCATCTGCCATTACAAGTTTCAAAAGCCTTGGTCCTAGACCCTATGTTCCTCCGATAGCCGATCTGCTGAATAGATCTCTGTTGTCCATCCTTTAGATCCGACGGCCCACATCGTTTCTCCTTTGTTCGCCCACAAACACTGTCAACACATAAATAACGTCATAAATACCCCCACTATGTGCTTTTTCTCAAATTTCCTTATATCCCTGCTAGTCCCACCCGACCACGCTGGAGCTTTTCATTAGGTTTCTGCACAATCTCCACCGTTGATCTATGTTCCCTCCCCAAGATCGGACGGTCTAAAAATATTTTCATGCCCGATCTCTCCAAACCTTTCCACCGTGCAACCTACATGCGAAATGGGTGGTTTTATGTAGGGCACGTGTCAGCCATTTGATCATATCACGTTCCCCCCACCCCAAACCGCTTACTACCTATGCCCTATGTGAAAACCGTTGTCAATTTTCCAGTACCACCTTTTCAAAGCTTCATGCCAAACTCAGTTTGAACCTCAGTTTTAGTGGTGTTGTTCCATGGAACCATCCTCCACTGCATACACGTTCTCCACACTGCTCTTCCATCTCTGTTGAGCCCTCTCTTCAGAGTCAAAACCAAAAACATAGGATTTTATAATGGTTTGTATTTTTTTGCAGGTTTAATGGTGGTTCAAGCTATTCAAATCGTTCGACAGTCACTAAAGGTGGCATAGGGCCGAGGGTGATAATACTCAAGGTTCAATCAAACATGGAAAGGAATAGTGGGTCGTTTCAAAGTTTTAATCAATGCATCATAGGCATTGGCTTCACAGAAAACCCACCAGTGTAGCCACCTATACACAAAGGAAGACAAGAATATTAGTGAAATTCAGGGGTTAACTCATAAATCAGGAAATCAAAGCTTAACCTGCATGTTAAAGATAAAAACACAGTCAAAGCTAAATCAGTGTTAAAGGAAAAAGATAGACAAAACAGCAGAGGAAAAGCTGCGAATGACACATCCGTAAAGCTATTTACTCCTCTCGGGACTAAAAGACGCCTTGACAGTTATTACGTAGACAAAACTTCTTTAAAACTGTTAAGGCGGTTATTGTAGAGGTACGGGTGGTCTCAAAACCCATACTGTCTGTTTTTCTTGTACCAAAAGAAAAGAGAGGACTGGAGCAACCAGAAGAATTATCTACAAAGACAGTCTTTGGAGTTATTACCAGTCTGTCCATAAGAACTCAAAATCTATGAGAATTAATAGAAGGGGCAAGAAAGTTAATGTTATATTTATGGCACAGAATGGGCATTCTGATGGCTTTCATCTATGTTTTAATTAGCCATTAAGGCCATCTTTGTCACCTCTCCTCCCCATTCACCTATAAATCATGTTCAAACTCTCATTGTAAAGGGTTGGCATTTGATGAATTCCGAAGTAATGCATAGACCACTGTTTTGAAGAAGAATTGATGTTTTGAAGAAAGTGTGGATGCCTTTGCTCTTTTGATTGATGAAGGAGGCCAGATCATTGGATCCCTGAGCCTAGTTTTGGTGAAGTACTCTCTTCTCATTAATTTTGTTTCCTGTTTTTCACTGTGTTCCATTTTTCTTTGCTTGCAGTAGGGTAAAAATCTTAGGCTAAGAAATGTCTCCTAGAAGCACCTTAGGCGTGTTTATTCTTCACTACCGTTATGTTGTCATCTACTAAAAGGTTTTATTAAGTAGTGTAAATGCTTTTGAAACCCTTAATTTTTTTCATTTCAGAATAGTTCAAATAGTTGTTGTCAAGGTTGAATTATGGTTTGCCCTGCCTTCTTGATGCAGCTTGAAAACTATTTCTAAAAACATCTTTCGAATGCTATTGTCCACATCTTAGCAGAGAGTATTTGATCTGATATTACCCTCTATTCTTTCATGAGATAGTCGTATTTTAAGGTCTTATAATTTCAGTTTTAGATTCTTGGGTGTTCCCCCTTTTATGAATGCAATTAGTTGTGTTTATTTTATGTCTTCTAACTCCTTTAAGTGAAACAATTAGAAGATACAAAGTGCTCCTCTCCTTCTTTTTCTTGCTTAAAAGTTTTTCTTGTTTATTTTATTTTCATAAAGTATGTTAGTAGGATTCATAGTTAACCCTGGTTATTGATATTTCTTTATGTTTAGATAGTTTTGCAAGTCCCTTCGTTGAAAGGTATACATAATTAAGGAGTCTTAAATAGCCCTTAAAGCTCTACTTTTCCTTCCAAATCCTTGATGTTCATCTCATTCCACCTACATGATTCCACAGATCCATTGACCAAGTTAGATTTTCCCTTTGGTTCCCAAAATTCATCAATCTGAATTGTTTAGACTTCCATATGACTCCATTACCCAATGTCTTGTAGATTTTCATATTCTATCTATGTTGCCTAGATCATCTCTATCCAACCAACAAACAAACAATTTTGCACTTCATAACTAGTCTAAAATCGACCCCTAAAAGCATAAAGTTATATCCTTACAAACATACTGAGTGATTCCCCTCTGAGACTAGGATGGCTAGATCCTAGTGCTCTAAAGCTTGGTTTGAATGTTGCCTTGCCATTTGGCTTGCCAATCAGCCATGTTACAAGACCCCAACAAAGTTATCAACGCTCCTTTATATTATAACCTGATCCTTGGCCATAGTGGTTTTATGTCATGACTGTGGTGGTCTCATATGTATTTCATTTACTTTTCTTTCCGCATGAAGGCAAGATCATCACCATTAACCATATTGAATATTGCATTCCATCGAGCTATATTTCCACTATTGGAACTATTGTACCACTTGTAGGGGACCATCCTGGTTAGTTTCAGAGTGTTGGGGCTGGAATTTTCAAAATTTCTACGGTCATTGGGGATTTTCCTCAAATTTTGCTACCAAACATTCCTTCATCTCCTTCTACTTATCTTATGCATATGGTCGCTTCTAGCGCCTATTGATGATCCAGGTGGATATCGGTGGCCACCCACCTAATCCATTTCGACCCACACCATCAATTCTTGCAACTTTTCACATTCAGCACCACTTACTATTTTTAGCAGGTTTTCACGTCCTGCACTCCCGGAGCCATTTTGGGGCCTTAATGATCCAGGTGGATATTGGTGGCCACCCACCTATTCCATTTTAACCCCCACCATTAGTTCGTTTAGTTTTTAAGTTGCAGCACAACTTACTATTTTTAGCATTTTTTTGGGTCATGAACTTCTGGAGCTGTTTTGAGGCCCTAAAGGACATTTTTTGGGAAAACCAAGAGCAACATGGGTCCAGGGACCGATGTTTCTCACATTGAAAGTTTTACTCTTTGGATATATCTTTCTAACGAGCTATTGAGTGCATCAAACAGAGATAATATGCCAAAGCTACGTCCCGAGGAAGTTGAAATACCAATTTACCCAAATGGGACCACAATTTTGGCGCTTCATCTCCTAGAGTTAGGTTTTTGGACGTTTCAGTTTTTCCATTGTATCTCAATAATAAGTAGGCCCTCGAGCCTCATTGTAACATAGTTCAGAGGTCTGTAGTCACCACATCTCTTCTCAGAGATTCGCTACCAACACCCTAGCTATTTTATTTCCATTATGTTTATAAGCATATTTCTATGATTTGATATTAATGAAATGAAGCCTTATTGTCACTGTGTTTCTATGTTTATGGTTATTTCTGTATTCTATTGCATTCTTGCATAAATCCGAATTAGTGGTATCAGAGTAGTCTGCTCTTTCTTTGTTTTTATTTGCATGTCCCCAATGCGGTCAAGGTATAAGGAGTTAGGGCTCGATCTGGTTGAACCCTTGCAAGATCAGCCTCAGAAACCCCAATGACCTCCCATGGTAGAAGAAAATAAAGACAAGGGAGCAGGAGATCCTATCAAAATATTTCTCAAGGAGGCCCTCGAGAAACAAAGGAACGCGATGATGGATAACTTTGCTCAAATCCTTCAACGACTTCCCACCTACGGCACATCTGCATCCAATAGCCATTCTGGAGGCGCCACTCCCTTCAAGGTATAGGTAAAATTTGATATTCCTGTACTTGAAGGAAAAATAGATGCAGATGCCATAGATAGTTGGTTGAATTTGTTGGAAGGGTATTTCTCGGTCCATGATTTATCTGACCGAGAAAAGATTATTTTTGCACTCCTCAAAGCTGCCCCCCATGTCAAATATTGGTGGGAAACCTACCATGAGCAAGAGGACAAAGGGGAACCCTCTCTGTTCTTGGCCACACCAACTTGGAATTAATTCCTAGATGGCATCAAGGAATAATATTACCCTGTGGGGAGCTATGAGGACAAATACATCCAATGGACCACGCTGTGGCAAAAAAGGGATCAAGATGTGCACGAACTAACAAATCTGTTCCATACCCTGCGCACAAAGTTGGGTATTAAAGATTCAGAGAGACATTTGGTGCTCAAGTACCATGACTGTCTACACAAACGCATTGAGGAGGAAATGGATTTCCTTGACATTACATCACTTGGCACGGCATATTGCTATGCTTCCAAGATCGAGCAGAAAATTAAGCAGAAGAAGAGAGACTTTGGATCTGCGAATCCAAACGGTGCCCCCGAGTTGAAGAAAAAGGGGCAAGGCCAAAGCGGTGCTACTCAGAACAACACCACAAATCAAAATAAGGACATAGAGAAGTGGTGTGAATTTCATAATAGCCCCACTCATAGCACAAACGAGTGTCGGGCCAAACAGTGATTGGTGGCCAAACTAAGGGCACCTGAATCAAATGCATTTTTTGATCTTGAATCAGAACCAGACAAATGCAATGACAAAGGGAAGCAAACCAGTGATGCAGATACCAGTGCCATTGTTGCCACCACCAAGATCCAGAGGGATGACCCAAAGGATCCAGAGGAGGGGGAGCACCTCTTCCATTTGCAAATGTGGGTGAAGGGTTCTTCGCTGCAATTTCTTGTTGATAGCAGAAGCCAAAAGAACCTCATTTCAACAGACTTTTTGAAGCAGCTTGTCCTACCAACCATAGCACAACCGCAGCCATATACCATCGGGTGGCTTCACGCAGGGAGAGATATCTGCATCCGCTAACAGTGTCGCTTTCCGTACAACGTCAAGCCATTCATGGATGAGGTATTATGTGATGTTGCTCTTATTGATGTAGCTGATGTATTATTGGGCCAACCATACTTATCGAGGAAACATGTTTTTTATGAGTCTAGGTCTTGTACTGTTATTATTACTTTGGGAAATAACTTGTACAATATATTAGAGGTAGTACTGCCTCCTGTCATCTCTTTGACTACTACAAAACAACGCAGTAAGATTGTTTCCAAAACAAGGAAATTCATTTTCCTTACAACTCGCTCACAGGGAAAGAAGAATATTGTGGCCACAACCTTGAAATAGGGCTCCCCTGCACAGCTGCAGTAGATGGACAAATTCATGGAGGAATACGAGGAAATTTTCTCCTCAGTCACAGGGGTTTCTCTACACTATCAGGACAAGCACTCCATTGACCTGACCCGCAATGCACTGCCGCCTGATCTTGCCATACCTCCTGCAAATACACATACAAAATCCACACAGGTACTGTCTGAGGCTAATAAAGAAACTAGATTTACTAAACGTATCCAGCATGTTTGCCCACAGATCCATGACATCTTCAACAAATCTAATACCCAGTTCAATAGAATTTGCGTCATCTTAGGAAGGATATCAACACAATGGGGACCATTTCTTCCTAAGGAAGGAGGAATGATCCAAGTGGATATTAGTGGCCACCCACCTAATCCTTTTGGACCCACACCATAAATTCTTGTAACTTTTCACATTCAGCACCACTTACTATTTTTAGCAGGCTTTCGAGTCCTGCACTCCCAGAGCCGTTTTGGGGCGTTAATGATCCAGGTGGATATTGGTGGCCACCCACCTATTCCATTTGAACCCCCACCATTAGTTCGTTCGGTTTTTAAGTTGCAGCACAACTTACTATTTTTAGCATTTTTTCAGGTCCTGAACTTCCAGAGCCGTTTTGAGGCCCTAAATGACGTTTTTGGGGAAAACTAGGAGCAACATGGGTCCATGGACCAATTTTTCTCATGTAAAAAGTTGTACTCCTTGGATATATCTTTCTAACGAGCTATTGAGCACATCAAATGGAGATCGGATGCCAACGTTACGTCCCCGGGAAGTTGAAACACCAATTTACCCAAACGGGACCCACAATTTTTGTGCTTCATCTCCTAGAGTTAGGTTTTTGGACGTTTCAGTTTTTCCATTGTATCTCAATAACAAATAGGCCCTCGAGCTCATTGTAACACAGTTCAAAGGTCTGTAGTCACCACATCTCTTCTCAAAGATTCGCTACCAGCACCCTAGCTATTTTATTTCCATTATGTTTATAAGCATATTTCTGTGATTTGATATTAATGAAATGAAGCCTTATTTCCACTGTATTTCTATGTTTATGGTTATTTTTGTATTCTGTTACGTTCCTGCATAAATCCAAATCATTGGTATCAAATGGCCTTTTTGAATGGCTAGTTATGCCTTTCGGATTGACAAATGCTCCCGCGACCTTCATGAGGTTGATGGACGACATCTTGTGTCCATTCACCAACTGATTTGTAGTGGCATACTTGGATGACATTATTATCTTCAGCCAGACTTGCGAAGAGCACCTTCACCACATTCGAGAAGTCCTCCAAACACTGTGGAAACACAAGTTGTGTGCAATTTGAAGAAGTGCACTTTTGGCATGACCTAGGTTCAATATCTGGGATACATTATTGATGAAAGGGGGGTGCATGGGGATCTAGCCAAGATCCAAGTCATTCAGGATTGGCCAGCCCCAACCACCCTAACAGAGCTTCGCAAATTTCTGGGTCTTGCTAATTTCTACCATAGGTTCGTGTTGGGATTCTCTCATATCACTTGGCCCTTGAGTCAAGTCACCAAGGGAGGAGCGAAAGAAAAATTCTATTGGTCGGAATCTCAAAAGAAGGCGTTCGTAGAATTGAAACACTGCCTCTATTCTACCCTAGTGCTCACATTACCAGACTTGCAACAACCATTTGAGATCGAGACAGATGCCTCTGACTATGCTATTGGGGTAGTTCTTACTCAACAGGGGCATCCAGTGGCATATCATAGTGAGACATTGTCCAACACAGTTCGAAAGTATCCCACTTATGACAAAGAAATGTATTCCATTGTGCAGGCTTGTCGAAAATGGAAGCATTACATTTTGGGGAAGAAGACAATCATCCACAAAGACCACCAACCCCTGTAGTTCATATAGACACAAGGGAAGTTGCAGAATGATTGCTATCATAAGTGGTCCACATATCTGCAACAATTTCATTTGAACATAAAGTACAAGAAGGGTAGCACCAATAATGTTGCAGATTGCCTCAACTGACCACTGATCGTGGCCATAACCACTGTTCTCAACTCTTGTGGGCATGAGACTTCTGATTGGCCGCTTCTCTACAAGAATGATCTAGAATTTAGCTACACATACAAGGCACTCTTGGGGGGTATGCAAGTTCCAAATTTTCACCTCCAAGATGCACATTATGTCACCTGGGACACCTTTGTGTTCCTTCAAGCGAGCGTGCCAAGATGATATGGGAAGCATACTACAGTCGAGTCGCTGGGAATTTTGTGGTCGAGAAAATAGTGGCAATACTGCAGAAGTATTTCTATTGGCCGAACCTTCGACAGGATGTTGGGAAGTACATCAGATCCTCCATTTCTTGCGTCATTGCCAAACCGACCATCAAGAATAAAGGGCTCTATACTCCATTACCTACCCCTAGTATACCTTGGGAATCCATATCCATGGATGACATGCCAGGCCTTCCTTCTACTAAGCATGGAAACGACTGTGTTTTCGTGGTCATTGACAGATTCTCAAAGATGGCCATTATGGCGGCCTGCAAGAAGAATATCACAGCAGAAGCCACTGCTAAACTCTTCTTTTAATGAGTGTGGGTGCACTTTGGGATCCCACAGTCTATCATATCAAATCACGATAGCAGGTTCCTCAGCACATTTTGGTCCAGCCTCTGGTCAATGTTGGACACCAAGCTCAACAAGTCCACAGCTTTCCATCCCCAAACTGATGGCTAGACAGAGGTCGTCAACAGGATGATTGTACAAATTCTACGCATGTACAATTAAAAGAATCCAAAAAAATGGGATGAGAACCTCCCCTATGTACAACACAATTATAATCGGGCTCTCCACATCTCAACCAGCCACAGCCCCTTTCAGATGGGCTTGGGATTCCAGCCACTATGTCTCATTGACGTAGCCATGCCATTTTCAGCTACTCGGGCTGATTCGGCTCATGTCCAGTCTGAAGCTGACAAAGCAAACACCTTCATCGAGAAAATTCAGCACATTCTCCAACAGGTTCATGACATATTGGACAGAGACAATGCTAAGTACAAGCAATGACATGATCAACATCGGGTTCCACACAACTTCCAGGTGGGTGAAAAAGTGTGGCTACATTTGCAGAAGGTGCACCTCACTGGAACCCATCGCAATATTCTCCCACTCTAATATGGGTTGTACACCATCACCAAGGATGTAGGGAACAATTCCTTCGAGCTCAGTATTCCACCATTCCTTGGTCTGCACCCAGTATTCAATGTAGACCGCCTTCGTCCCTACTTCCCACCTCTATTGGACACCTCTGACATTGCAGAAGAACTCACACCAAAAGAGATAAACCTAGACTGCATGGAACAGGCCACCATAGACTGTATCATGGACATGAAAATCAAGAACACTAGCCGACAGAAGATCCAACTATATCAGGTTGTCAAAGCTGGCCAACTCCTGCACCAAGGCAAGTGGTTCACCAAGGACCAAGTTCAACAGAAGTTTCCTCATCTTATGGAGGAACTCAACGCAATGGGGACCATTTCTTCCTAAGGGGGGAGGAATGATCTAAGTGGATATTGGTGGCCACCCTCCTATTCCACTTGGGGCCCCACCATTGTCGCTTTTAGTTTTTTTTCAAAACTTACTATTTTTAGCAGTTTTTCGGGTCCTGAACATCCGGAGCCATTTTGAAGCCCCAAACAGAGACAGTATGCTGAAGTTACATCCCTGGGAAGTTGAAACACCAATTTACCCAAACGAGACCCATATTTTTGGCGCTTCATCTCCTAGGGTTAAGTTTTTGGACGTTTAGAGTTCTCCATTGTTTCTCCATAATAAATAGGCCCTCGAGCCTCATTGTAATACAGTTCATAGGTCTATAGTTGCCACATCTCTTCTCATATATTCGCTACCAGAAACCTAGCTATTCTATTTCCATCATGTTTGTAAGCATATTTCTGTGATTTGATATTAATGAAATGAAGCCTTATTTCCACTGTATTTCTATGTTTATGGTTATTTCTGTATTCTGTTGCGTTCCTACATAAATCTAGATTTAATGAAATGAAGCCTTATTTCCACTATATTTCTATGTTTATGGTTATTTCTGTATTCTGTTGCGTTCCTACATAAATCTAGATTTATGCAGGAATACAAAAGAATACAGAAATAACCATAAACATAGAAATATAGTGGAAATAAGGCTTCATTTCATTAATATCAAATCACAGAAATATGCTTATAAACATAATGGAAATAAAATAGCTAGGGTGCTGGTAGAAAATCTCTGAGAAGAGATGTGGCGACTACAGACCTTTGAACTGTGTTACAATGAGGCTCGAGGGCCTATTTATTATTGAGATACAATAGAAAAACTGAAACGTCCAAAAACCTAACTCTAGGAGATGACGCGCCAAAACTGTGGGTCCCTTTTGGGTAAATTGGGGTTTCAACTTCCTAAGGATGTAAATTTGGCATCCGATATTTGTTTGACGCGCTCAATAGCTCGTTAGAAAGATATATCCAAGGAGTAAAACTTTTTATGTGAGCAACATCGGTCCATGGACCCATGTTGCTCTCGGTTTTCCCAAAAAACGTTGTTTAGGGCCTCAAAACGGCTCCAGAAGTTCAGGACCCGAAAAACTGCTAAAAATAGTAATTTGTGCTACAACTTAAAACTGAACGAACTGATGATGGGGGTTCAAATGGAATAGGTGGGTGGCCACCAATATCCACCTGGATCATTAAGGCCCCAAAACGGCTCCGGGAGTGCAGGACCCGAAAAATTGCTAAAAATAGTAAGTGGTGTTGAATGTGAAAAGTTGCAAGAATTGATGGTGTGGGTCCAAATGGATTAGGTGGGTGGCCACCAATATCCACCTAGATTAGTTGACCCCACTGACCTCCTAATCCTTTGGTGGTGTCATTTGATTCTATGGAAGTTGACTAAGATAGTGAGCACCCTCTGCAGCTAATTGTGGAAGATATTATCCCTTCTTCAATGTCGTTAGTACCTCCTAAAAGTGGTAAAAAAATCCATCCCAATATGGAATATGATCATGTTCCTTTGCACACATGGGCCACCCCTTTTCTTGTTCCACGTGACTCCCTTGATGACCAGTCTCCCCAGTTAATCAAATTAGAGGTCATGGATCTATCCATTAATAATCATCAGGAGGTTATGCCTCTTTCTATCTCTAATATACCTGAATTTGAACATATAGAACTCGAAATATTAAATCTTGAAATGACTTAGCGGGCACCTCCTCGTCTTTCCTTGGAATGGCCACCATTGGACCAAGTCATGTCTTGGGTTTCAACTACTAAATTGGCAAACAAATTTCCCTTACCACCTCTCGACGAGCGTCCTGTACCTCCATTATGTCATGATCCTCCCTTATGTCGTTAGGATAATTTCGAGAGTATTACTATGTTAGATTATCCCTGGCATTGTCAACATTTCTAGATTGGGCAGTTTGACTTCATTTGGAATGGTTTTACTCTAGTAAACCATATGGTCTCTTCCTCCTATAAGTTCGCATATAGAAACCCTTTGCATGTGCCCGGTTGTGGGCACACCTTAGTGTGACCTATTGGAACTATGTTATATTTTTATATACTGTATATAGTTGTAAATGTGTTCAATTTTTTTTCTCTGTCCAATCAGTTGCACCCCCGACATAGGAAGATCGCAGCCCTAGTCGTTGGCAACCCGTAGCATGTGCGTGATTGGGCTTGTCTATCTGGAAATTTCTCGTAGCAAGGTCGCTCCCAGTGAAAAATATTCCTCAAAAGTGTAAAAACCAACTTCAAAACCATTGTGGCTTGACATCAAAGTGCAGGAATGACTAAGAGAGAAGTAATTACTACTTAGTTTCTTGAAGATGGTTGCTTTCTCCTCCTTTCTCTTGCTCTCAAACCCTTGGAACCTATCTCCTCCTTTCTTCAAAAACTTCACAATGATAAAAGAGAGAGGTATGAATTCCTTTTATAACTTTTTTTGGCATATTTTGGAATCTTGAGGAATATTCATTTTGTAATTTGTAATATTCCAAAATTATCTTGCAGCTAATTGGAATATTAATTTTTTCTTTTGTCATTTTGATAGGTGAATAAGTGGGTAGGGAGACTCATAAATATCTTTAGTAGGAACAAAATCTCTCTTAATTTGAATAAGGATCATGTTAGTAGCTATATAAAGCACCCTCATGTGTGAATAGAGGGTAAAGCATGTGGATGTGGTCAATTTTGACCAAATCAACAATGCTAGTATGGAGGGAGTGGATAATCAATGCGAGACAACGTAGTGTTAATGGGAGGAAGTCTCCGTGATAGTAGTGGCTTTAATGAGTGGGGCCCAAGGTGAGAAGGCTCACAATGAATATAAGAAAGGGGAAGGCAGCCATAGAAGGCATGTTGATTACTGTTATGCTTTTGGTCTGTATGACTTCTTGCACTCTTCAACTATTTTGCAGAGTCTGTTGTGATTTTTAGCACAAGGGTGTTCTCGAGCGAGAATCCCAACCTCATCCTCGGGGGACTTTGATTACCCACTCAGGAGAGGTTTTTGATATGAATATCCACATTTCGGCATCAAGCTAAGCTTCAGTCAACAACTACAACGTAGTTTCTTCCAGAGTTGTGTTGTATTGCAAGGAAGGAGTAGTGGAGGATTGTTAGGGAAATTTTTTGTGTTTGTTTTTTAGTGGAGAGGTATCCTTTCCATTGGGAGGCTAGAAAGGAAGGTCCTGGAGCATTATTTCATTATTTGGCATCAGGCCCAACTATTACCACCTCCTACAATGTAGTTTCCCTCATAGACTGTGTTATTTTATTGAGCATTTTCAGTGGAGGTTTCAGTGCTTTATTTGGAGGGTTAGATCTTCAAGGAAGGGATTAAACTTTCACTTGGAGGATTTATTGCAGGATTCCCATACATATATATATCAGTTTAAGCCACCTCCTTTTAGGTGCCCAGTTACAGAGCTTATTCAGCCCTAGGGCTACATATCGACATTTTATATTTTTGAGTATTTCCAGAAACCCTTTCTAGGTTGCCTTGGTAATGTGTTTGGGAGCCTAGATCTCTATTATCGACATTCATTGAGCCATATATTAGGATATCCATGTTATTATATTTCCCAGCAGTAGTTTAACTCACTGGGACTGCACTGTATGGATTTACCTGCATTTGTATAGCAGCTATATTTCATGTATTATCATATCTTCTTATTGGAGTCTTGTGTTATATTGCTTGACTAATTTCATCCTCAATATTTTATGCTCATTATTGCTACTATGTTTAATAATATGGCTCTACATTTGTCTCATATATTGGTGTATTTATATTTACTTTTATTTTTCCACTTTTATGTTCAATATTACTGCTCTTCCTATTTTGGAATAATATAGTGGTATCACAGCATAATCTTGGCTCAGCTTGTGTATTTTAGCCAATATGTCATCAAAATAATAAAACTAAGAAGATATCTACAATGAGGGAGGGAATGATTTTTGTCTCATATATTTTTAGATCTATGAAGGACCTCTATAAGGATGTCAAGAAAATGAGAATAGAGAGATGAAATGAGACCTCAAGAGGGTTGCATAGAGCAGTTCCTATCAGCAGCATAAGAGACTGTTATTGCATAGAGCTCCAAAGCAATCTATTATGTCCACTTTCTTTGAAGAGGAAGGTGAAAGGCATGGAGATGGCAGAAACTTATATCATGAGATTCTAAGTGAGTATCTTGTAGAGTATAAATCTCAAACAAGAGATTTCAAGGAGAATCTAACTCTCCAGTAACTCATTCAGATCAAAGAATGGAGGAGACCTTGAAGGAACAATAGAAGAAAAAGACACAGTATATTTCTATTGTCTACATTTTATGGGTCATCCACAAGCATAACAAGGGCTTGGAGAAGGAATTTAGATGCACTCTTACTTCTACATCCAATATCAAAAAGAGAAGATGTTGAGATTGCAGCGCTCCACCTTGAGGGTGAAGAATTTATTGTTAGAAAGTTATATATTACGGATCAATGCAACACATAAAATATGTGGAAAATACAAGCACACAAAACACATAAAACTAGAGAGACACAGATATATGTGGTTCACACAATTTGGGCTACGTCCACCCCGAACAACCAGTCCTTCCTTTCTATTTTCCAGCAAAATGAAGAGACAAAACCTACAGCAGATCCGCTGTAATATCCTCTATTCTCTCTCACAGTCTCCCTATCTATTTTCCACTAAGATAATATACATGTAATACACAACCGCAATACAATACCCTCATACAAAGAGAGTGGTTTCCTTCTAGGGAAAAAAACCCTAAACTAAATATAACTTCTACCGTCAGATCATCCGCCTAATGAATGGCCCAGATTGACTAGAAATTACTATACTTTTACATGGCAATTTTACATTTGTTTTTAGCTTCGGGGGCACTACCCTTGAAACCTCCACAGGGGGACCACTTGCCCCCGGACCCCCCAGCCAGGGGGTCAGCCCCCGCAGACCCCGCGAGGGGTACAAGTCCCCCCCGCACCCCTCCGCTGCAAGGGTGTACAGTTTTCCTGGGGTATACATCCAGCTAAAACAAGGATCTCTGAATCAAGTTGAAAATCAGGCTCCACACCCAACATTTATCTGGTGATTCAGCCATTTGAAACATGCAAGAATGACTTCTTATGAAGATTTTACTCAAAGGATGATCAAGAAGTTTGGTAGAAGAAAACCAGAGGAAATTCCTATTAAGACATTTTCTAATATTAATGATAAAGTAGACGAGGAGCCAAGGGAAGATGTCATCATTATCATTTTGGAAGAAGAGAAACTTCCACCACCAATTGCTGCAAGAGTAATTGCATCAGGAGATGGAACACTTGCATCTTTGCAAGATGATCTCTTGACATTGAGAGTCCCATGCATTATTCAGGAGATTCATGAGGAGGAGGATACTTATACCAGTGCTAGTGTGGCGGTAGAGGAGCAGCCATCACCATCACCAACAGTTGGAGGAGTCATTACATCAGTAGGAGGAACCCTTGTAGTTGTACAAGATGTTCCCAAGGATCAGCATAACCAAGGTATGAAAAATTTTCCACTTCCTATTATTTAAACACATCATATGGATGGTTGTGGGGACATGCTGTTAGGGAAATTGTATGACCTAGGGTCAAAGCAAACTATTGATTTGGAGGAGCACACTATCACTGTGCAGAGGACCCTTGACTAGTTCAAGGAGGAGATGTATATCCATCCAGGTATCTCATTTTTGAGCTGCACACAACACTTTGGGTTGGAGTGTAGAGTTTTGGAGGATAGGATGAGCATAATCCTAATCAATCCAATGCAGAAATATGTGTTCAGCATTGTGCATGATCATGAGACAACAGATGCACCATCATGGAGATCAACATCATTATCACTGAGTAGCAGTGATGATTTGGGGGCCCAACTATTATTGGAACATTCCAATGACCATTCTACTTGGGTAGCATGGGATAGGCATATGGTTTATGGAAGAAATCATATGATGGATAACATCTCCCATTATTATTATGGATCCTTCTTGATGGGCACTTTATAGCTCAATGAGAAGCTTTTGCCTACAACATATTTGGAACCTTATGGGTTCAACTTGGTCATTGATTAGTGTCCTTTATATGGAGATCTCCAGGAGGTTGCACTTCAAAATATCATGAAGTGCAAAGATAGTGACCAGATTTCAAAGGATGGTATTCTCCATGAGGTGGATACCAATTTTGAGCATGATAGGAGACACCCACAGTTGGATGGATGGGTGAGGATGAGGAGCAAGGGGTTGGTGAGCCACTTGCAGATCTATGAGATAAGGTAGCAGGAGACATAGCTGCGTTGACTACTCTTGAAAGAGTTTGGCCATGATGTGATATATCCTATGATAAAGGGTTTGTTAATGGTTTGGACATGACATGACACTTGCATCATGTGGCAGCAAGGAGTTTGGCTGTATTGGGGTGATGTGATATTTTTGATGTCAATCATCATGTTTTTACTCCATGGTCTGTATGATGATCATGTGAGGAGGAAGGAAGAGTTATTGTTGCTTTGGTTACTCATGGGAGAGTATGGGATGATTTTCTCCCATACCTTCCATGATGTTTTAGGAGTAGATGGTGGCACAATCATGGTGCAAAGGGGCCACTCCTTAGCATTGTTGGATCAGGAGGTACTTCCACATAGGAAGGAGTCTCCCATATGTAGCAGCATTATGGTAGATTACTTTAGCATTTGGCATGTCAAAGAATGGCATTATGAGATGATAGGAGCCTTATCACGAAGGCCAATAACGTTGTCACTGGGGAGTGTGTATCTATTGATGAAGTGTTCCAAGGGTCACTTCACATATCATGCACTTTATGGGAAAGTAGGAGATGTGAGTTATGGAGTGGAGGATGGATACATCTATTATGAGGATATGATATTCTTGACTTGGATATCCAAGCACAAGAAGAAGGCCTTACATGTAGCACATGGTTCATTCCTTTCCATTCACTAAGGCCTCATGGAGACATATCAAAAAACTATGGAGAGATCATCCATGGACCTCATTATTAGCTTTCTCAAGGTGCATGGAAAGGATTGTGTTTTTTTGCATAATGATCCACTAATTGAGTATTTGTATTTCCTTGACATCCATGTACAGTTAATTGCTCCAAGAGGGGGCACTCTTTATTATAGACTTCTTAGTCCATTTTGGGCCATAAGCAGTGATGAGGATGGCCACTCCCTAGGATATTTTGGGGAGATGATATCTTACTCAGGGTGTGCTCAGTTGGCACCACACATTATTCACCTTCTCTAGACATGTGAGAGGATCGTGGCAACAAGAAATTGGTTGGGAAACCACTCACCATATCATATGCTAAGGTAGTTAGGAGTAATACTGCACTGGTTCCACTTGAGGGACTATTATCCTCCTTCATTATTTCATATGGAATCTAGTGTGTCTTTGATTTTTATCCCAAATGTTGATGATTTACTTATCATTGTTGTTGGCATGATTGGAGGGATGGCACATGGACTAGATTTTCCCATTGGGAATGAGATTCCCCACACTTTTTATGCCTCATGCTTCAGGGGGAACATTGGATAGTATATGGTTGCTACAATAGATCTCTTGTTTCCTCACGAGGGGAGCCATTTGGTTAACTTGAGCACTTGGGATATGCATGTAAAGAGCATTTGGTAGGAGATTTTCTATGAGTTACCACTTTGGAGGGTGACCCATTTTGTTTGGATGATAGCTTGGGGATTGGAGCTTCACATGGGAATGAAGGTTCCCAACATTTTTCAGATTCCATGCCTCAATCAGGCCTCTAGATAGCATATAGTTTCCTCCATAGATATCCCAATTCTTCATGATGAGATCCATTTGGTTTTATCACCAAAATATAACTTGTACACTTAGGAGGAGAAACTAGGGGACAAATTGTTGAGAGAGAATCTTGTTCAGTGGAGGATATTATCATATAAGAATGCTACAGGAGGAGGAGAGGAGTATTTGTAGTTCTATCCTTGCAGTTGCTTGAGGACAAGCAACATTTGGGAGGGGGGACTATAATATTCCAAAATTAGCTTGCAGCTAATTGGAATATTAAAATTTTCTTTTGTCATTTAGATAGGTGAATAAGTGGGTAGAGAGACCCATAAATATCTTTAGTAGGAATAAAATCACTCTTAATGTGAATAAGGATCATTTTAGTAGCTGGATAAAGCACCCTCATGTGTGAATAGAGGGTAAAGCATGTGGATGGGGTCAAGTTTGACAAAATCAACAATGTTGGTATGGAGGGAGTGGATAATCAATGAGAGAGAACGCAGTGTTAATGGGAGGAAGTCTTCATGAGAGTAGTGGATTTAATGAGTGGGGATTAAGGTGAGAAGGCTTAATTTTCATATAAGGAAGGGGAAGGCAGCCATAGAAGGCATGTTGATTATTATTATGTTTTTGGTCTGCATGACTTCTTGCACTCTTCAGCTGTTTAGTAGAGTCTGTTGTGCTATTTAGCACAAGGGTGTTCTTGAGCGGGAATCCCACCCTCATCCTCGGGGGACTTCGTGTGCCCACTCAGGAGAGGTTTGTGAGCCACATATCCACATTTTGGCATCAAGCCAAGCTTCAGTCAACAACTATAGCGCAATTTCTTCTAGAGTTGTGTTGTGTTGTAGGGTAGGAACAGTGGAGGATTGTTAGGGCCATGTTTTGTGTTTTTTTTTCAGTGGAGAGGTAGCCTTTCCACTGGGAGGCTCACAAGGAAGTTCGTGGATAATTATTTCATTATTTAGCATCAGGCCCAACTATTACCACCTCCTATAATGCAGGTTCCCTCATGGACTGTGTTATTTTATTGAGCATTTGCAGTGGAGGTTTAAATGCTTTATTTGGAGGGTTAGATTTACAAGGAAGGGATCAACATTTCACTTGGAGGATATATTGGAGAAGTCCCATACATCTCTATATCAGTTTCAGCCACCTCCTTTCAGGTGCCCAGTTGCAGAGCTTATTCAGCCCTAGGGCTACATTCTGACATTTTGTATTTTTGTGTATTTCCAGAAACCCTTTCTGGGTTGTCTTGGAAAGTGTTTGGGAGCCTAGATATCTATTCCTGGAATTCGTTGAGCCATATATCAGGAGATCCATGTTATTATATTTCTTAGCAATAGTTTGACTCACTGGGACTGCGTTGTATGGATTCACCTGCATTTTTATAATAGCTATATTTCATGTATTGGCATATTTTCTTATTGGAGGCTTGTGTTATATTGATTGAGTGATTTGATCCTCAATATTTTATGCTCATTATTGCTCCTATGTTCAATAAGATGGCAATAAATTTGTCTCATATATTGGTGTATTGATATTCACCGCTATTTTTCAAATTTTGTGTTCAATATTGCTGCGTTTCCTATTTTGGAATATTACATAATTCTTGGGTTAAAGTAGGTTTTTTGACCTTTATGATCTATTTTTTAGTCTATCTTTTGCAGGAGGACTTGGGAGTCAATTTTTTATTTTTCCTTGAGAGTTTACCTTTAATTACACTTGTCCTAAGGTATGTTTCTTCTACTACCATATAGGGGTAGGTCACTTTTTCCGATTTTTCATTTTGACCATTAGCATTATTTATGCCTTAGGTTTGACCCTATCAAGTTGTAGCTTTCACCACTTCCTCCATGCATGTCGTAGCTTGGTGGTAGAGCTTACATGATCATTAATACCCTAGTTATAAGCCTCTTTCAATATTAGTATCCATGTAGTTGTTGTTTATTTTCTCCCGAAATCCCTCCTTCTAACCCACCATGACTTCGAATTTGTGCCTCATGTTCTCTTCTTCGTCATATTTCTAGCCATACCCAAGGAGGATTCCACACTCTATCCCTTGTGATTGCCACTTTTATTAGCATACTTCTGCAGTTTTACCCTTGGTTTTTTTTTTCCATCGTCATCACCTGCTTGGCCTACCATCCACACTCACTTGGTGTTTTACCATGTCCTGGAGGAACCACTGCAATGAGTGGTCATGTTAGCTAGCTTCATCTTCACCTTTTGTTATGAGTAGTCCCATAACTACTTGAACACGTTTCTTCCATTTATACCACTCATTCCTCTAGGAGGAGTTTATTTAAGCTATTTTCATACTCCTTAACTTAGACAATATTATTGAGTGACCTTGTCTATTTCATGCTTATTAAAGAACCTGAAATGTCATCTACCCAGTATAAGTTTAACCCTTTTTGAAACTTGGATAGAATAGTTACAAAAAATTAATACCCTAGTCTACTATGGCTAGAAGGTCCCATCTTATATACTTTTAGCTCCTTTTCTAGCTTGGGGGACAACTTTACGAAAAAGGAACTTATAAAAAGAGAAGGGAGGGAAATCTATTTTCATTTTTTGTCCATTGGCAGCACTACTTGTGTCAACCTTGAACATGGCACATGTCTTCTTCATTATCTTACAGTCAGGTTTTAGTTTGCATGGGAGCCGTAACATACATATGAGTGTCTTTACTCCTCCAATTGGTTACTCTTCTAGACATATGGAGCATACGTCAATCACTCCTGCATCATTTCATGATATCACATGGTGCTCATTAGTCATGTTGGAAAGTCACTCTTGTGTCGTGCCGCTATGTGTTCAAGGGAATTCTCAACCTATGTTGGCCATATGCAATATCCTATTGACCTTTTTGAGTCAGCCATCCCTGTCTCACTTGTAATTCATCGCTTCATGACTTCATCCATAAATCACATCATCCTAGTATGTTCTGTGTCGATTGATGGGGGATACACTAAGGCCCTCCTTTGAAGAATATTCAACGCTCAACTTTGGCTCATTATCCAGGAGCTTGATCTAGGAACCTATCATACCTTGGAGCTTTCATTCCTCAGTACCAAGCTTCTTCATGATCAATAACGAGTTCACATCATTAGCTCCTGATTGGTCGAGTTCACTAGTTTTCAATGTCAACCCATTTATTCACACTTAGTGGAATGTACTAGGGACCTTGGGGTCCATTTTCCTCATTGGTGGATCCCCTCACATCTGTTACTGGTTTAAATCATTGGGTGGTAATCAAGTGATTTCTACTATTGCTCTAATTCATATCATCTATTTGCATGTGTAGATTTGTATCATCGGGATTATGTCGAAGACCCTAGGTTAGGGATATTCCACCCTTAAATGAAACCCTTCTTAGGCTAAGTTGGTGTTATGTATCATTTATGTACTTTGAGGGATATCTAGGATACCCCTCTATTTGTTATGTGTCCATAGTCCCACTAATATATATTGTGACATAGATCCACAATTGTATTTATTAGTGTATATGCTCTTTTCATTGAGTCACATGGTTCCACCATGTATGTCTGTTGTGGCCATGTCTAGCACTTTCTATCATGGATCTGTAGTGCATTTCTGGCAGCCATGTTCAGTATTTCTTATTACTCAACATGTCTATGCGTGCCTCAGGGATGTTATCAACACAGTTGAGACTTCAACTTTAGTGTTTTACAATCTGGGTTATTGGCTTTGTTTCCCTACTTTTGAGACCTCAATTTTGATCATAATGTATTTCATCCATCAAATTATCATTTTGTCCTCATACATTAGGGGGAATATGTTATTGGCCTCTTTTGCTACCCCTGTGTCACTGATCCTTAGCCCTTATAGTCAGATGCCTTCTTCCTGACTAAGTTGACAATATTCACCAGTTTGACCCTTATCCGTAGGGTGGAAGGATTTTTCCCACAACCAACGACCTCTAGACACTACCTATCCCTCTTTTTCCTACGAATAAGGTCCTAATCGATCCTTTATGTGCCTGCAGCCAAGGGAATCTTCCAAAATCACTAGGTCCCTAAGATATTAATTTGATTAATAACTAATTCGATTTGGCTAGTACTCATCCATTAGAATCTTCTATAACTTCTCATCGTCTTGAGTGTCCACATTCATCCTCATGGGACCTATCATTTACCTATTTATACTGGATTTTTTGAGAGGGTCAGTATAGCTTGGAGAACCTAGTTTTAGATAGCCAGTATTTTGATGAGTTAATATCTTGATCTTATGTTTCCACTTTGTTCCCACATTGAGAAATTGTGAGGTCTTAGTCTTATGTGAGTGTTCTTCATGCTCATTCATTGGATCTAGTGGGTAAACATTTTTGGATCATGGAGAGTAGATGTTGGAGTGAAGGTATAGAAGCATTGTATAATTTTTATGAGATTAATGAAGATCTATGTTCCCTCCCTTACATAATTATGTTTTAGATCTTGTGATTGGTTTATATCGTTGTTTATCTAACGATCTTATGAGTAATATCTCTTTTTGTCCTTGAATGTTTTTTACTGTGTGCAAGTGTTGAGATCGGAAGTGAATCGAATAGATCACTCATGTGGAGTGCAAGAACTATGTTATGAACTCAATATCTATCCCCAAAATGCGAGGAGGAAAGGTGTTATTCTATTCCTCATAGTGTAAATCCAATTGCATGCTACTTGTTGAATCATATGGGATTGGGATCTTTTGTATCTTCTTAACCGTGCCTTTGTCTATTTGGTGAACTATTGGACACTAGATCATGGAGCAACAACTCCTTGCTATTTCTAGTGCAATAATTTTTTTCCTTATTAGTCTCCCTATAAAAATTTCACTCTGAATAAAAATTATGAAACTTAACTACCAATATAGATCCATCTTAACTATGTATCTACTATCAGCCAAGAGGGATCGACTCTCTTGAGATTCAAACCTCTTTTACAATGATAATAGATTTCATCCCTCTTGTATCTTGGTACATCTAGAGTTAATATGGATCTACGATGGTTTTATTATTACCTATAATTAATTATAATTATAATTGTAGTTATAATTATTAGTTGTATGTTTTTTATTTGATTTTATTTTTATTTTTATTTTAAGTTTTAAGTAATTTCACAAATTCAAAATGCTTTATTGATAATTATAATTATTAAATTTTTTTTTTTTCTTTAACCAAGTCAAAATGGTTATGGAAATTACAACATCTCCCCCATGTTTTATTTTAGATTTAATTTTAAAAAAATTATAAAATAAAATAAAAATAAATTGCTTATAAATTATATTAATTTTGAAATGAGTTATAGTTTTTAGGCATGTGGTATTGATAAAACACGGTATTGTAACAAAGCCTATTTACAAGTTAATAATATCCATGTTAAAATTGGGGTGAATATGCATTATATTGTAAGTAATAAGTTTTTATGTGCTTATTAATTAAATTTAAATATGGTTATGAATCATTATTTTACACAGGGAAGGTCCCACTTTACCTGGAGAAGACATTGACTAGCCTCACTTGGACTTTTTGGAGGGTAATATTCACTCAAGATCATAGTGGAGTTACTTGCACTAGATAGTTTCATTAAGTAGGTTGTTAGGGTAACTGGTCCAACTGCTGGTGTTCCACATTGATCTCTGCGAGGTTGGATTTCATCACCAACTAGTAATTTTATTGTGGAAACATATTGTTTGTGTGTGGTTTGACTTCTAGATTTTATAGCACATGTTCACTTGTTTGTTTATTTTTAGCGACCTTAGGTGTGATTTATTTAAAAAAAATTATTTTGTGTATTGAAAATTAATTGTGTCTGAATTACCAAGAACTTCATGTAGAATGGAGGGGAAACCCCCTGAAGACACACCAAGTCAGCTGGAAAAAATTAAAATTTAAAGGACACAACCAACAGGAACCGGGTCTTCAGAACAACCAAAGCCACATATTGTGATTCATCCTGATTTTGAAGTAACTAGACCTTGGGAATTTGAAACTGTTTTAGAAAAAGATCCACCAGAAATTTCTAAAGCAATCATAGTAGAATCTGGTATTGGTGAACTCTTAGATACACAATTAACTGAACTAGAAAATTATGCACATGAGTATGATTTTATAGAACCTGAGTCGACTTCAAATGTGATAGCCCCTACTTCTAGTCGTCCTCGTTCACCCTGAGTAAAAATTTTCTTCATTGAGAATCTTCCTCCTTGCCTTATTAACATTGAAGAGATAACTGGCGATGAAGAAGAACAAGAAATTCCTACTTGTCATATATCTTTAGACTTACGGCCCGGTGAACCGAAATTTCCTTTAGATTTACCCTTTTATCCTTTTCGACCAGATTCTTGGTGCCTTACCATCCTTGAATTTATAAATTCTTCTCATTACAGTGATTTTTTAGTAAATTTAATGTTCTTAAATTTCTATCATAAATTATCGATCAAAGTTGGTAATCTTGTGAAGTGCAAGTGCACTATATATGCTAGAAGCATTTCTTAATTAGTTTATTGTGATGATTGTATTTATGAAGGGTTTTTTTAAAGATGTTTTTATTTTGTATGTTCTTAATGAAATTGATGAATTGAATTATAAATAAACTAAATTATAATTTAACTTAGTTTCAAAAAATACAACAAATATTTTTGAATAAAAGTCATAACTGATTTATCTGTTAGTATATAAGAATTATGAGAATCTAATACAAGAAAATCAAACTCTAGAAAAAGAAATCTCATATTTTTGTATTTTTATCGATGTAATGTTATGTAACTGAGACTGAGAAAAGAAATGAATAAATCAGTTACTGTTATGGCCAGGAATAACTATAAAACTAGAAAAAATTCTCATCGTTGCACCAAAAAGTAAATCATCAAATCACCACTTCTTGAAAGGAATTAAATGAAATTGGAAATGAAATCTTTCAATGTTCTTGAAATAAATCAAATAGGAAAAACTAATCTACCATAAACCACTGATGCAAGGACATAAAACTAAGATTACTTATGCAATTTAATCATTGAAAAAGAAAGATGAACCTACATCAAATGAAAAGAAAAATCATTTATACGTTTATTCTAACAAGATCAAATTCTAGAAATGACTAAAACATAGTAAAAGCATAAATTGAAACTACATCAAATGATAAAAACAAATCATTTAAACATCTATTCTAACTAGATGAAATTTTGGAAATGACTATGACACAGTAAAGATGTAAATTTAAACTACATCAAATGATAAAAAAAAAAGCATGCATCTACTTTAAATAACACTACGATATTTAATGGGCCTCTAAATTAGACATAAATTATGGCCCATATAACCTTTCTTAGGAACATAAAAGATATATTAAATCTCTCCTTATACACTTAATAATGTTTTTTATGCTTTAATATGTTCTTAGGAAGGTTTAGAGATAATTTGATATTTGTGCCTAATATTATTTATTTTTGAAGGATGTTGTCAGAATATTGGGCAGATTATGAAGATTTGGAGAATGAGATAATTTAGGGACTTTATCCCTACTATTGGAGGATCAATATTGTAGAATGAATGAAAAGAATATTATGAAATAATTGAGAAATTATGGAGAGATTCTGGAACTTCGATGATTGAGAAAATCTAGGAATGTGTTCTCTGTCATTTACTATAAGCTCCTAGTTTTGGGAACTAGATCCACTATTTGAGGAATTTTGGAGGGGAAATCTTCCTCATTTCAAGGAGAATGCTTCCTCATTATTTTTTATAAGTACCAATTCAAATTTTCCTCTAGGGGCATGTATTTTTTAGTCTTATTATGGAGAAAACTTGTTGTTTATTAACTCCACTTTATGTTCTCGCAGGGACGTACTTGGAATGATTTAATAATGATTATTGGTGACATTTTTAGCTTCTAAGGCTTGGTTTTTCCATAGGACTCCAAGTCCTCCTTGGTATTGGCCATCCCAAGAGCCTCAGAGCCCTCATTTACAATTTATTTATTCTCTTTTCACTTCTTATTCACATGTATCTCTTACTTTTGTTTTTCATATTTCTGTATTTAGTATTGTTTCTTTTCTTGTTGTAGGATTGAGATAAATGATTGAAGTGTGTTATTTTGCAGGTTCATTACAGGTTCAAAAGAATTATTCATCCTTGTAATAACTTTGGAATGTCATCTTAATCATTAAGCTACTTGGATTTGGTTACTAGTTGACGAATATAAGATTTCTGGAAATGCCTTGTAGCAAAATAGTAGTAAATTTCCGCTATTTTTTAGAATAGGTTAATGAGCTTAATTTGACTTGATTCCACTTGGATTAGCTCATAATAATGTTAAATTTAATAACAAAATTTACCCCATTTAATTTTTAGTTGATTAGGCTAGGAATTTTATATTTTAACTAGCTCACTAGTTCTTGAATTTCTAGATTTTAGAGTAGTAATTTTCTATTATTTTTTAGCATGTGTGAACAGGGTTATTTGTTAGGTACCTATATTACTATTTTAGTCCCTTATTGTTATTAGTGTAGCCCCCTTATTATTATTTTTTTACCCCTACAACCCCAATATTGTTATTATTTTTCCCTTACATTATTATTGTTAGGTCGGCTAGGATTATATTGTGACCCCATGGACTCCTATATATAGAATGAGGTTTTGTCATTTGTATCATAAAATAATTTTTCATTTATGTAACGTAAAGTAATTTTCCCCCTTGAAGTGGCTTATTTATAATATTTTGATCTCTCTTTTCTTCTATTTTTGGACCTGGTTTCATAACATTTGTTATCAGAGCTTTGGATTCTAGAGTTTCGCTACTCCAAACAGGTCCTCATGGAATTTTCACTATACCTTTTGTTCTACGTAGGCTCAGAAGCTGGAAATTTTATAGAGAAAAGCAGAAATCCTAAGGAACGTTGTGTAAAAATTTCAGATCTTGGTTCTCAATATTTTCGGAGATATGGTCTGTGGAAGTTAGGCTTTTCTCAGGCTCCTGAATTTCATCTCAAAGAGGTGACCGTGGGAAAACCATCATAACTCTCTCTCTAAGCATCGAATTGGAATTCTATAAAAAGTGGACATAATTACACATACTTTAGTTTGCATTTTACAAATTTGAGAGCTGAAGGAGGAAACTGTGACGCGTGGCACAACGTACGAGTTCGATCTACTGAACCAATCCATAATTAGGTCATTGTGGGAGAATGGGCATACCTTTTCCTTGAAGAATCCAAATCAGGCCAGACCTATGGAATTTGAAAGAAAATTCATATGGCTACTACGGAACCAAATTTTAGATATTGAAGATCTTAAATAATAGAGATAATTAAGTTTCAATTTCATGCTCCTCAAAAGCAGGAAAAAGTTGTGTATTTTTTTTTTCCCGAATTGCATAAGTCTTGTTTGAAGGATAATTTTGAATTGATTCCAAGGGAATATTGTAGAATATATAATAGTATTTGGTCCCCCCTAAAATGAATTCAACACCTAGTAAGCCTTTATAAGGCTCTACTATGACTCATGAAGATGAATACGTGCAACATGACATATCAAAATTACAAGAGAAAATGCACCAAATTTCGCTCTCGCAAAGAGAAACAAAAAATGAAATGGAAGTTTTGAAGAAAGGTGTGGAAGCTAAGATGGATGGTTTGAAGAAAGGCGTGGAAGCTAAGATGGATGATATGAAAGACAACATGGAAAACATGAAGAATGATCAACAATAGGTCTTGGAAGGATCATGTTCAACATGTTGACAAAGTTCTCAAACTATTGCAGGAGAAACAATTATATGAGAAAACATCCAAATGCTTCTTTTGAGTACAAGAGGTGGAATTTTTGGGTCATATTGTATCTCACAAGGGGTTTAAGGTATACCCTAACAAAATTAAAGCCATTGAATATTGGAAATTCCCCACAACCATAATGAAGTTGCGAGGATTTCTCGGGTTAACAGTGTATTATCGTAAGTTTGTTAAGAATTATGGGAGAATAGCAGAACCTCTAACAACATTATTGAAGAAAGATGAATTTTCATGAAGCAACTAAGGCCTTTGAACATCTTAAAGGGGCAATGTTCCTAGCACCGGTCTTAGCTACACCAGACTTGACCAAAACCCTTATTGTGGAATGTGATGCCCCAGGAAATGGAATTGGTGTTGTTTTAATGCAAGAAGGAAGACCCATTACTTTTGAAAGTCATCCAATCAAAGGAAAGTATTTATAGAAAGCTATTTATGAGAATAAAATGTTAACAATACTACATGAACTAATGAAATGGAGACCTTACCTAATGGGATGACACTTCAAGGTAAAAACTGATTATGATAGTCTTAAACACTTTTTGGAAAAAATATTGTTAAACACCCACATGGTGGTTGGAGAAACTAAACAAACACAAAGGAAGATCAACATTAGTTTCCTATTACCATTGATATGTTGTACATGTATAATACAATGAGGTGACCCTTGGATTCCACATTCCAAGGTCACTTGGACTCCTTTATGACTGTTCGGCTTCCACACCTATCCATAGAGGATTAGGTGTCCAACATTCCCCCCCTTAATCCGAAGGGGTATGTGTGAGTCCAAGAAGAGAGTTGTAATACAAATCTACAAAGTCTGCATGGCGGCACTTAGGCTGAATCAATTCTCTGAAATGTTGGCACAAATAGGTGGTTTAAGGATGACCACCAACAATGGAATGCAACACTTATTGCAATTCCCGGAACTCTTCCAAAATTGGCAAGAAGCTAAGGGCTTCAGCTAGAGGAAGTGTCCCTCATATTTGAAGAGAGATACCTTCAACCTAAAAGAAGGGAAGTCTACAACCTGTGATGGTTTAAGGATGACAACCAACACTGGAATCCTTAATTCATTTCCTAGAACTCCACTAAAACTGGAAAGAAGATGAAGTCTTCTACTAGAGGAAGTGTTATAAAAGAGGAAGAATATCAGCCTCACATAGATGGTTTAAGGGTTTTCCACCAACCAAAGTCATGCTCATGGGAATCTGTGTCTCTAGCTACAACTCTGAATCTGGAATGACGAATTGTGGCTCAGGCTTGTTTGAACTGGAACGTCTCTGGCTACAACTCTGAATCTGGAATGAGAGATTGTGGCTTAGGCTCGCTTGATGTGGCTTCGAAGGTTGTAGATGACAACCATTTCCCCCCCTGTTAGGTACAAGGTGAGATGATGGCGAAAACTCAACTGCAAGTTTGTTCAATATTCTAGAACAAGTTCTGACATGTGACTTAAAAACATATTATTGGTTGTTGATGCCCATTGCCAAGAAGCGATCCATCTAAGATGAATATTTTTTCTTACAGGAGGCTTGTTTCTGAATCATATGTGTGAAGACTAGGTGTGCCAACCACAGTGCTTACATGGGTGAAGATCAAAATAGTGGTATTTCATATCACCAATGAGATCACAATGTTGGCATTTTACAATTTGTTGTTGTTGTTGTGGAAGAGAAGCAGGATCTGGAACAATTGAAGGTGAACTGTCATGAAGAAATCAGGCACTCTAGAATTTAATGGGCTTGGAGTAGTCCAGGATATGAAACGACACATCCTTGTCATATCCAAGACTATTTCTATGCTTGTTATGGACAATCTCTTCCTGAAGTCTGAGGATGGGCTTGAGAGGTGAAGCGTGAGATTCTGCATCTGCATACAAATCTATTTTTGAGCTAGGCACTGAATGTGAATCGACTGCAACATTATTTAATTGCTGCTTTTGGGAGTTTTTTTGCAATTTTCTGAACATAAACAAGTTCAAAATAATGACTCTTATGCTTTAATTCTTCTTGTTGAAGTTGATATTTGAGCTGCAAAAACTCAATCTGTTCTTGTGCATTTTGCAGAGAAGTTTGAATATCTATGAGAGTGTCTTTGCTAACTTTAACTCTATATTCGACATTATATTGTATCAGAGTTCTGTGAAACTCTAATACCCCACAATCAAAATGTAATAATTATTTAATGGAGGAAATAATTAAACTCTATTCATCAAGCATATCATACATATAATGTTTTTTTTTTTTTTTCACCAATGCCAACCTAACTTCAAAATATAGCTTGATGTAACAATAACTTGCAAAATAAAAGGCTATTTATTTTTGTTTTTTTTTATGAGAGGAACCACATTATCTCGTATGGAATGTCTTTCTCTTTTTTTTGTGTCACAATATCTCTAATTACTCGGGCTTCATCCGGTTCATCCTTCTTGCTACCACACTTCTTCGATTGGTTGTTGTCCATCGTTATAATATCCATGGTGGCCACCAACAATATATTCTTCATTTTCATATTTCATAGGTTGATGCCACTTACAACCATTGACCTCAATCACCAAATTTTCAGGAAAAATATTTCTAACATTCATACACACATATATTTTTGCATCATAGCAGTAGTTTAATTTTCCACCTTTGTACGCCTCAGATTCAGAGCAGCCCATTGTGCCCATTGTGTGTGATGCAGTGTTGCTTGTAATGATGGCCGAGAAGTGTGGTATCAAACATGCCAGAACAATAACTGTTGGCTGGCAGAGGATATGCGACAGTAGAAGAGGTCTATTGTTGGGAGGTAGGGGTAGAGGCAGGAGGGAGGTGGTGTTGAAGGGTGTAGTGAGAATTAGGGAGACTACGTTGGAGAGGTGTAGGAGGTGAGGAATATGATTCCACGTCGTGAGCATGAGGCCAAGTAGAAAGTCTAAGAAATGATGAGTTTTGGAAAAGGTTTACGCAGGAGTAGTGAAGGGATGATTTTTATGCAAGGGAGACTGCAGTAGTGTATGGAGGAGGTGCGTTTGATTAGG
This sequence comes from Pinus albicaulis, assembly GCA_034641835.2. Taxonomy (NCBI): domain Eukaryota; kingdom Viridiplantae; phylum Streptophyta; class Pinopsida; order Pinales; family Pinaceae; genus Pinus; species Pinus albicaulis. Next base: position 97,637,781 of record CM076581.1, read on the forward strand.
ATCATGAGAGGTGAGGAGTTTGGCCAGGGGAGGTGCATAAGCACTGTGGGAGGTGAAGGCCCAAGATTCTCTCGGTTCGGTGTCGGTGCTCCACAACAACAAAAATGACTCTGATTTAGAGGAGCATATATTATACACAAGGGTAAACCATGTCAGACACTAGCACTCTTCCTCTCCTTCTGCCTTTGCCTGCTCGTCGGAAAGTGAGTACCTCAGTGAGTTGTGTTAGCCCCTTATGAATTCATTGACAAAGCAAGCAAGGGGCTAGATTTTTTTTTTATGAGCCCTCAAGGAATGCATTTCCCTTGAAAACACATCATCCTTGAGGCCTTCTTATCTTCCCTGCCTTTGACTATTATCCCCTGCTGTTATGGTCTCAATGAGCCTTACTGATGAATAATTGTGCTCCAAAAAGGGCCATTATCTGTCCTTTTTCCCCCTACAGAATCCCCCCCCCCATTTTGTCCTTTTTTTTCCTTTTTTACCAAGTCCCCTTTGTTCCCCCTAATATTCCCATCAACCTCCTAAATTTTCCCAAAATCCCCATGAGGTCCCATCCTTGCCCTTTATTTTCCCAATTTCCCACCTTTGCCCCCTATCGTTACCCTCCCTAGGCCTTGAAATGTATTAAAACGGGTTAAAAACCCACTTTACGACATTATAACAGGGCTTAGCTCCTTACCACAAGTCCCTTAACCACTTCCCACACATTCCCTTGCGCTAGGACCAAGCGCTTAAGTCCTAAGCGCCAATCGCAATCGGAAGCGTCGCGCGGGCGCAATTCCTTTGTTACATTGAAAAGGTCTGATGCGATCGGTTTATAATAATAATTCTTGCGATATGTTATACACGGTCGATCTATTGTTCAGATCCGACGGTGGAGCATTAATCGCAACCCCTGTCCGATCGCAATCGCAACTCCCAGTGGTGCGGCCCTGATTGCAATCCCCCGATTCACTGCTCCACCGTCGATATCTCGCCAGATCGGATGCTCCAACGCTAATCGCTCCGTCGCAATCGCAGGTCCTTCCCTCCATCCCTTGATTGCATCACATCCATCTGTCCATCCGCCAGATCCAACGGCTTAGTGTTGATCGCACTCCCTTCCGATTGATCGGAAGCCTTCCCCACCGTCTCCCGATTTAATCCCATCCGTCCGTCTGATCCATGATCCAACGGCTTTCGCTTGTCCCCGCTAATCGCAATCAGAAGTTTCAATGTGTGTCACCTCTATCCCCCCTCCGATTTCGATTGCCCAATTTCATCCCGACCATCCATCCTCCCCTCGATCCGATGATCATCGCTCCTCTCCACCAATCGCAATCGAAAGTTTGTTTATGTCATCCTTTGTGTCCCCTCTGATTGCGATCTCCCGATCTGTATCTCCACCGTCGATCTCCATGTAAATCCAACGGTCATCGCTTCCTCTTCCTTGATCGCAATCGGAAATTATAAAGTGTGCGTCCCTCTCGTCCATTGCGATTGAGATTCTCCAACTAAATCTTGACCATCCGTTGGGTTTAAGATCTAACGGTTCGAAGGAATCGCCCTCCACCTCCAGCTGGGTCCCGCCTCATCGCATTTTCGTTGCATTTCATGTATTTTCTATGCATTTTTCCCATTTCATATATCATTCCGCCGCTCAATCTCCACCGTTGATCTTTGTTCCTAGACCATGATCTAACAGTCTGCGCTGCATTCTACCACCAAACCCTACTTGTTCATATTTTCACCATTCCATTGCATTTTTCACCCTTATTTTGTGTAAAACCACCATTCCATGCCGCCACACTACCATTTCATCCACTCTCCCATTGCAATGTTTCTTGAGTCCAGTTGCATGTTCTGCAAGGTGCAGAAGTAAAAGGCCGCCATGATTGCACAGTCTTCATTACAACGGAAAATTGTTGCAAATAAAGATATAAGTGAAGCATCAGAGAGTTCAGTGCACTGAAAACCAAGTCATCAGGGCAGCCACATCGGCAGAGATGTTTTTCTCCATGGAAGGACAAAGCGCCCACACTGTTGTTACTCCATGCCGTGCTCCAGTGAAAAGATTTCCACCCAGAACACAGTCTGAGCTACCAGAGCAGTTGTTAATGTGGTATGGCAGACCATTCCATTTTTATTACCAGTTTAATTCATCCACCCACAGTACCACAGAGTACTACTACAGCCAAAGTACATCAGGACCATGTCAAATTAAATGGAAACTGAAGAAGATCACTCTGTCATTCCAAAAAGGTACCAGGGATAAATGCAGAGATTTAAAATAGATAGGGCCTCGACCCTCTCCTTTTCCTCTGTGTTTTAATGTCTCATTTAGTGCTCCGCCTACCTCCTCATCTCGTCTTCTGCTAGAAAACTCAGGAAAAAATTATTGTAAGGGTTGTTGATGAGATATCAGAGCAACGCAAGCATTTTCCTCTTGAGACAAGTTCTCTGTGTAATATTGTAAGATAGGCTGAGATATGATGTATTCAGACTGAATGTTCAAGCTGTGGGAAATGATGTACCTTATTGGTGTTGTTTTTAATATGACAAGCACATTTCTTTGGATTATGATCTAAATCAGCTGGTGATGTTTTCTTATCTTTGTGTTTGATTTCATTTCATTCCATTTCTACTGGCTCGCATTAGAAGTTTGGCATAAGATTTACCCTTGATAGGTACCTTATGTTGCTTCTCTCCCAGCCTTTTATGTTTTCTGCTTATATGTGTATCTGAATATTGATTTCAATTGATTTAACCAGTGTAGTGGATGTCATTTCCTGCTCTCTGATGCATGAATTGATGAAATCTATGTTTATATGTTCTTTTTAGGACTTATTTGGATGAGTCAAGAACACTGGGGGGTCTAGAACCCTGTCTCTACCTCACTAGGATCTTTCTATCTCAATTAAGCCTTTCTAAGATCCCTTGTATTGCCTCCGAACTTGCCCAAGCAGGTCTAGAGTTAAATGACCTCTGACCTGATCTATAGACAGAATTGGATGGTTCTCCTTCTTTCATTTTCAGTCCTTAATGTCCCATCCCAACTATCATCTTTAAGATCCAAATGCTCTAGATGACCAGCCCAACTGAAGGCTTGCACATTGATCACAGGTAAATCCTTTTTTGACTCCATTGCCCAATGGCCTTGATGTTCTCTAAATTATCTATCTTTGCCTAACTTACTCTTTGCCCATCCTAGTCTTATATTGGACCCTTCTTTCCTGATTCCCAACAACCAAACATAAACAATCAAACCAACAAACCCTGTGCCTATAACTAGCCTAAAACCTCAACATTTGAGCTTTGAAGACATAAAACCTTTGACTATTATAGAGAGATCCCTCTCTGGACCTAGGAGGGCTAGATCCTAAGGTCTGAAAGTGGTTCTATGTTGTCTCATCTTTTGGTCTTGTCAACCTGGCCAAAACATGGGAACCCCAACATAATGGCGACTCCACCGGGGAATTTCTGAGTTTCCCTCTCTTTGCTACTTCACGAACCCTTAGAAAACTTGGAACTCTGGTAAGGTTGACATTAAATCACTCCTTTCTTGAATCGACCTCCATTGTTGAGTGTCCATCATACTCTTAGAAAGAGCCTAGAAAGGGCCAGGTAGCCTCCGGATCTCACCCTCTTTAGAAGTGACATATCTGGTAAATGCCCTCCCAGCCTATTTCTGGTTGGAGTTTGTTGTGTTCTGGGGTTACCCTTGAAAGGTGATAGTGACTGAGCACTGTGGTGGACATTGTAACCCCTTAGATATACCCTAAAACCCTCCACCTGGTGACTCCATTGTTCCTAAACATTCAAAAGACTCCACTTGTGATCAGTAGGCCTGCTGGTTAGCTTGGTTTCACATAAGACTCCACTGGGAGACCAGCCTCTGAGACAACATCAACCATAGTAGAATTAAAAATTGGGGTTAAGCTGCTCGGCTAGGAAACAACATTCTGGCTTTTAGAACCATTCACACAAGAGCTTATCCCAACCCTGACCCACCTGAAATAGTTGACAATCTGGAGAGTATCCTCAAGGGAGCTCCTGCACCTAAAAGACCAACTATTTCCAGTCACATTCACAAAGCTAACTCTGCACTGGAAAACCTTACAGCTCTATTTAACCCATTCCTTGACCTAGACCTTCCAGACGGTTTACCGAGAGCTAGGTCATTCAGTGATCCAGACCAGCCAGATCTTGAGCTTCCTGGTTCACCACCTCAAAGTAATAGACATACCCCTCCTTCTACGCCCCCTGATATACATTTAATACAAAACTTGGGGCTCTCACACCCTAGATCTGCTCAACAGACTTCTGCTGGTCCTAATATCCCTGTTATCCATATACCAGCTATTCAAGCCAACCCTATACCTCATCAGAACATTACCATGGCAGCTTGGTATGCACCTCTAGTTTTACCTCAGCCCTTGCTACCCTTACCCAATGATTATCAATCAAAAATCCCGCACTTCACTGCTAAAGAATCCATCACAGCCCAGCAACATGTGGATAAGATGGAGGATTCTTTTGACTATATGGAAATTGATGATGAAACAATCAAAATGAGAATCTTTGCTCAAAGCTTAGGGGGTGATGTAAAGAAATGGTTTAAAAGCTTACCTCCTGGCAGTATCCAAGATCTCCTTGCATTATATCAGACCTTCATAAACAAATGGGAAACTAGGGGAAACCCTCGCCAAATCCTAGCATAATACATGAGCCTTAAAAGGAATGTGGGAGAGAGTGTCCACGATTACACCACTAGATTCAACAACATTTACAATGCCCTCCCTCCTCTCATGAAACCTCCACAAGGTATGGCCCTGGCCAAATATCCTTATGGATATGATGCTGACATGGCCTATGAGCTTAGGGATAAAGAGTACACCACATTGGAGGACATGCAGAAGGGAGCAGTGAACATAGAGGAAAACTTGATTGAGAAAAGAGCAAGACTGAGATCTGAGAAGAGGGTAACATATAGGGATGACACTGTAGCCTCCACTTCAGACCCAAATTATGATAGATTATCTAAAAATGTGGAGAGACTACAGCAAATGATGGAAAAAATGGTTGTCACAGTTAGCAATCAGAACAGAAACCAGAACCAAAACCAGAATCAGAACTTTAGAAGGAACAATAATACTCCCAACAGATAGAAAGAATCAGATCAGCAAGTTATTCCCCCTTTCCAAAAAATTTTAGATGAAGATGAGGGAATCATAGAGCAGTCTGAAGGGAATGCAATAAAAATGTTTGAAACAAAAGACTCAGTCCTTAATTGTGATTCAGAGTAAGATCATCCCTCACCTTCATACTGGGATGAGGAACGGTTAGAAACTGAATATTACAGATTAGGATTCGAAAATGCCATGATGCAGGTTAGAGAAAAATATGAACTTAGGAGCAAAAAGAACCAAGAAAATTCCAAAACTGAGACTCCTGAGGTTACCATCAAGAAAAGACCTTATAAAACTTCTAAAGCATCTGCTGTAAATAACAAATCAGCAGCTAAAAGTTCTGGGAAAAACAAAGAAAAAGACAACCAAGACACTGAAAAACAAAGCCAACCAACCAGCAGCACTAGCACTGCAGTTAGTGCTCCTAATAAAACGATTCCTAACCCTGTACATAGTGAGAAATCACAAACTGATTCATCTACTAGGGCAGTAGCGAATAAAACAGAGTTAAGCACTCCAAAGACCCAGTCCGCTTTCAATTTAGAGAGTGATATTGCAAAAATCAAAATCTCTGTACCATTATCTGAGCTGGCCACTCAGGATGTATATAAAGGCCAAATTTTGAAAGCGTTAAATTTAGGAGAGAACAGTGACACTATAAATTTGAGTGATGATCAACCTGCCCTCCTGTTTGGTCCTAAGATTGAGGGAAAGTTTCAGGAAGGGGTAGTTCCACCTTTTTATATCAGCCTCAACATTCATGACAAAATACTCCACAATGCCATGCATGACTCTGGAGCATCACACAATTTAATGCCTAAGGTAGTGATGGAGAAGCTAGGCCTAGAGATAACCCGCCCTTACAAAGATTTGTATTCGTTCGACTCTAGCAGAGTAAAATTCCTGGGTCTAATCACAAATTTGTGTGTGAGCTTGACCCAGATCCCAGCTAAATGTATGGTCATGGATGTTGTGGTGGCAGATGTGCCACCCAAGTATGGCATGCTATTGTCAAGATCATGGGGAACCAAACTGCAAGGAATGATGCAGATGGATGGCTCATATGCCACTATCCCTATATTTGGCCAACTTAGAAGACTGTATAGAGAATCCCAGATGAAATTCCTAGTCAGCAGCCCCAAGAAACCTGAAAATTCACCATTATACTCTGTACACACAGACCTAGATTCTTTCATTCTCTACAACGACCAACCCCTAGAAGAGCTAGCGTCAGGAAACAGAAATACAAACAATAACATAGAGCCCATGGGCTTTAACATAATGGCTACCCTAGAAGAATACGATGAAGAAAACCATGGGCAGGATGCTAGGAACGAAACTCAGAATGAACCAAAAACACAATGCAGTCAGCTTATTAGTCACACCCCTCAAACTAATACACCGCGTGAAGAACAAGACAACCCACAACGTAGTGCAGACCCCCCAACACAACATAATGGTGAACCCCTGTGGGAAATGAATTTCGATGGGTACTGTACTAGAAATAATGCTGGAGCAGGGGTGTGGCTACGTAACACAGAAAATGACCATGCTGAGAGCCATGCTGTGAATCTGCATTTCAAATGCACAAATAATAATGCAGAATACGAGGCTCTTATCCTCGGTTTAAATCTGTTGAAAAAATTAGGAGCCGACAGGATAATTGTGCAAGGAGACTCAGAGTTAGTCATAAAACAAGTGAATGGTGAATACACGGAAAAACACCCCAGGTTAAGAGCATACTAGAACGACACATTGGATTTATTGAAAACATTTGTTGAATATGAATTGGTGTTCATTCCCAGGATTCAAAACGCAATTGAAAATGGATTAGCTTGTCTGGCTAGTTCATATCCTAAGACTCCCTCTGACCAACAAATCATCATTCAGACCAAGTTTAGACCTGCAGTGCGAGACAACGAAAAATATTGGCAGGTCTTAGAAGGAGACAAACAAATTGAAGATTTTCTGGTGGGCAGAAATGAGTTTGAATTTTCTGATTCCGACTCAAAATCTAATGATAGCTGCCCAAGTGAGGATCCCCCAGATGAACAAGAAGTACCCTGCAACATAGCAATAAACCTTTTTACTGAAGAAACTGGAAATGTAACTGAAAAATGTGAAAACACAAATAGCGAAGAGATATAGGTGCTGCAAGACAAATACAAGAATATACCCAGAGGCCTAGCACCCTTAGAGGACCTTTTTGACTTTGATGATGTAGAAAAAAATCCCACTATAGAACATGCAGACTCTGATGTTGAAGAATGCAACATAGGCATTGAAGATAGACCCAAAATGATCAAACTGGCTAAGTCTATACCTGCAAACATGAGGAACAAATACATTGACTTGTTCAAGGAATTCATTGATGTGTTTGCATGGATTTATGAAGACTTAAAGGCCTATGACACAAGCATAATACAACACAAAATACCCTTGAAGGAAAATCAGAAGCCTTTTAGACAAAAGCTTCGTAGAATCAATCTGAAACAATTGCCTACAGTGGAAAAAGAGATTAAGAAGATGTATGATGCAGGCATAATAGTTCCTGTGAGGTTTTCTGATTGGGTATCAAATCTAGTGGCTGTGAGAAAGAAAACAGGGGAAATCAGACTGTGCATAGACTTCAGAAATCTTAATAGAGCCTCATTAAAAGACAACTACCCCTTGCCTAGAATGGACCATATCTTACAAAGCGTAGTGGGCTCTAAGAGAATCTCCCTGCTTGATGGTTTTTCTGGATACAATCAGGTCTTAGTACTCCCAGAGGATCAACTCAAAACAACATTTACCACTCCATGGGGCTGATCGCACTCCCTTCCGATTGATCGCAAGCCTTCCCCGCTGTTTCCCGATTTAATCCCATCCGTCCGTCTGATCCATGATCCAACGACTTTCGCTTGTCCCCGCTAATCGCAATCGGAAGTTTCAATGTGTGTCATCTCTGTCCCCCCTCCAATTGGGATTGCTCTATTTCATCCCGACCGTCCATCCTCCCCTCGATCCGACGGTCATCGCTCGTCTCCGTCGATCGCAATCAGAAGTTTGTTTATGTCATCCTTTGTGTCCCCTCCGATTGTGATCTCCCAATCCGTAACTCCACCGTCGATCTCCATGTAAATCCAACGGTCATCGCTTCCTCTTCCTTGATCGCAATCGGAAATTATAAAGTGTGCGTCCCTCTCGTCCATTGTGATTGAGATTCTCCGACTAAATCTTGACCGTCCGTTGGGTTTAAGATCTAACGGTTTAAAGGAATTTCCCTCCGCCTCCGGCTGGGTCCCACCTCATCGCATTTCCGTTGCATTTCATGTATTTTCTATGTATTTCGCCCATTTCATATATCATTCCGTCGTTCAATCTCCACTGTTGATCTTTGTTCCCAGACCATGATCTAACGGTCTGCGCTGCATTCTACCACCAAACCCTACTTGTTCATATTTTCACTGTTCCATTGCATTTTTCACCCTTATTTCGCGTAAAACCACCATTCCACGCCGCCGCGCTACCATTTCATCCACTCTCCCATTGCACTGTTTCCTGAGTCCATTTACGTGTTCTGCAGGGTATAGAAGTAAAAGGCCGCCATGATTGCACAGTCTTCATTACAATAGAAAATTATTGCAGATAAAGAGATAAGTGAAGCAGCAGAGAGTTCAGTGCACAGAAAACCAAGTCATCAGGGCAGCCACATCGGCAGAGATGTTTTTCCCCATGGAAGGACAGAGCGCCCACACTGTTTTTACTCCATGTCGTGCTCCAGTGAAAATATTTCCGCCCAGAGCACAGTCCGAGCTACCAGATCAGTTGTTAATGCGGTATGGCAGACCATTCCATTTTTATTACCAGTTTAATTCATCCACCCACAGTACCACAGAGTACTACTGCAACCAGAGTACATCAGGACCATGTCAAAGTAAATGGAAACTGAAGAAGATCACTCTGTCGTTCCAAAAAGTTACCGGGGATAAATGCATAGATTTAAAATAGAATGGGTCTCGGCCCTCTCCTTTTCCTCTGTGTTTTAATGTTTCATTTAGTGCTCCACCTACCTCCTCGGCTCGTCTTCTGCTATAAAACTTAGGAAGAAATTATGGTAAAGGTTGTTGATGAGATATCATAGAAACGCAAGCATTTTCCTCTTGAGACAAGTTCTCTGTGTAATATTGTAAGATAGGCTGAGATATGATGTATTCAGACTGAATGTTCAAGCTGTGGGCAATGATGTACCTGATTGGTGTTGTTTTTAATATGACAAGCACATTTCTTTGGATTCTGATCTAAAGCAGCTCGTGATGTTTTCCTATCTCTGTGTTTGATTTCATTTCATTCCATTTCTACTGGCTCGCATCAGAAGTTTGGCATAAGATTTACCCTTGATAGGTACCTTATGTTGCTGCTCTCCCAGCCTTTTATGTTTTCTGCTTATATGTGTATCTGAATATTGATTTCAATTGATTTAACCAGTGTAGTGGATGTCATTGCCTGCTCTCTGATGTATGAATTGATGAAATCTATGTTTAGATGTTCTTGTTAGGACTTAGTTGGATGAGTCGAGAACACTTGGGGGTCTAGAACCATGTCTCTACCTCACCGGGATCTTTCCATCTCAATTAAGCCTTTCTAAGATCCCTTGTATTTCCTCCGAACTTGCCCAAGCAGGTCTGGAGTTAAATGACCTCTGACCTGATCTATAGATAGAATTGGACGGTTCTCCTTCTTTCATTTTCAGTCCTTAATGTCCCATCCCAACTATCATCTTTAAGATCCAAATTCTCTAGATGACCAGCCCAACTGAAGGCTTGCACATTGATCACAGGTAAATCCTTTCTTGACTCCATTTCCCAATGGCCTTGATGTTCTCTGAATTATCTATCTTTGCCTAACTTCCTCTTTGCCCATCCTGGTCTTATATTGGACCCTTCTTTCCTGATTCCTAACAACCAAACATAAACAATCAAACCAACAAACCCTGTGCCTATAACTAGCCTAAAACCTCAACATTTGAGCTTCGAAGACATAAAACCTTTGACTATTATAGAGAGATCCCTCTATGGACCTAGGAGGGCTAGATCCTAAGGTCTGAAAGTGGTTCTATGTTGTCTCATCTTTTGGTCTTGTCAACCTGGCCAAAACATGGGAACCCCAACAAGTTGTGTTGGACGAGGTGCCTGGCCACAAAATTAGTAGTGTTATGGGAGATTTTGGAGAGGACACTAGGAGGAAGCACAGGTATCCTAAAAAATATCGAATAACAAGCGTCGAACTCATTAAAAATTCTAAGGTTCACTACAAGAGAAGGGATAACGAAGCATTTTGGTGTAGGTTTGTAGACACAATAGCTCAGAGCTGAATAAGTGAGATTTAATGCATAGAGACATTCAACTTCCCATGATTTCAAATAATGCACACTTTATCCAACAAACACACATAATATACCAAAATTATGCAGCGATTGTAGTGGTATGCAGCGTTTGAATGGCGACAAAATAAAAGGCTTAAAATAGCAGGAGAAGGACTGACAAGACACTCATAGAAATAGAAAATGATATGTCAGTGCTAGCAGGAAAATAACGGCATTTCTGAACAGCGCAGGTAGGAGTTATAATATAGGATCAGTGTGTAGAGGTCGAATTTTATTCTCAAACACCAGTGCTATCAATGGGGCACAAGAGGAAGGCCACTCATCATGGCTCTGATACCATGTTAAACACCCACATGGTGGATGGAGAAACTAAACACAGACAAAGGAAGATAAGAATTAGTTTCCTATTACCATTTATATGATGCACGTTTATAATACAATGAGGCGACCCTTGGATTCCACATTCCAAGGTCACTTGGAATCCTTTATGAATGTTTGGCTTACACACCTACCCATAGAGGATTAGCTATCCAACAAACGCTATCTTCATAAGAGAAGCAAAAATGGGTCACAAAGATGTTGGTTTATGACTTTGAAATCATCTACAAAAAAGGGAAGCTAAATGTTGTTGCAGATGTACTCTCAAGAAAGAATGAAGAGGTGGAAGAATTACTTTGTGCCATTTCTATTACCCAACCAGATTAGATAACCGAAGCAAGGGATGAATGGAAGAAGGATGAAGAAGTGTGGTCACTCATTCAAAATTTGCAGCAAGATCCTAGTACATCTAATACATTTAGTTGGAAAAATGATTCCTTATGGTACAAAGATCACTTATATCTTTGTAAGAATTCTCAAATAAAACAAAATATTCTTTTGGAATTGCACACTTCTTGTTTAGGAGGACACTCATTATTTTTAAAAACTTACCACGGGGTGAAGAAATAATTTTTTTGGGATGGCCTTAAATCTTATATTCAAAAGTTTATGGTGGAATGTTTGGTTTTCCAGCAAAAAAAAGTTGGGACAATTAAGACCCTGGGTCTTCTACAACCTTTATCCATTCCAAGTCAATGTTGTGAGGAAATTTAAATGGATTTTATCGCAGGTTTACCTAAGTCCAAAGGAAAGAGTGTCATCATGGTGGTAGTTGACATACTTACCAAGTATGCACACTTTTGTGTATTATCTCATCCATTTAAAGCAAGTACAGTTGCTACTACATTTATGGACACAATTTGAAAGCTACATGGAAACCCAAAGATTATTGTGAGTGGCAGAGATCCCATTTTTACTGGAAATTTTTGGATGGGGTTATTTTCTTGTTTGGGTACTCAACTAGTTCATAGCTCATCTTATCATCCTCAATCCGATGGTCAAACTAAGATAGTGAATAAATGTTTGGAAGGATATCTTCATTTTTTTTGTATCTGATAAAAAAATGCAATGGGTCAAGTGGTTGGCTCTCACTAAATTGTGGTATAATACTTCCTTCCATAATACAAAGAAAATGACCCCATTTATGTCACTTTATGGATATCATCCACTATCAATCACATCACATTTAAGTGAAAATTCTAAGGTTAAAGCAATGGAAGATCACATCGAGCATCGACAAAAAGTTCTCCAACTCTTAAAGGATAACATAAATTTGGCACAAAATTGAATGAAACAACATGCAGATCAACATCGCAGTGAGAGAAGTTTTCATGTAGGATACTTACTTGGTATTTTTACAGCTACAACCACACAAAAAAATGTCCCTCAAGCAAGCTAAGAAGGATAATAAATTATCACTAAAGCAGTATGGTCCTTACAAGTTGTTGCAAAATATTGATACTATGGCATACAAATTGGAGCTTATTGCTTCTTCGCAAGTGCATCCAGTTTTCCATGTTTCATGCTTAAATAAGGTTATAGGTGAAAAAATTCCAGTTCAAACAATATTTCTAGAACTTGATGAGGAAGGAAAAATCATATTGGAACCTGTAGTAGTCACAGAAACAAAAACTCAACAACTATGAAATCGATCAACTTCAGAGTATCTCATCAAGTGGAATAACTTACCCACTAAAGATTCTACATGGGAAGATGATAATTTTTTACAGAAGTACCCAGAGCTACTCAATCGTTGAGGAAAACACTTTTTTTAAGGAGAGGAGAATTTTAGGTCTCTATATTACTAGTTTAGTTCCTTATTATTATTAGTGTAGCCCCCTTATTATTATTGTTGTACCCATGTAACCCCAATATTGTTATTATTGTTACCTCGGCTAGGATTATATTGTAAACCCATCAACTCCTATATATAGAAGGAGGTTTTTTCATTTGTATCATCCAATAATTGTTCATTTATGTAATGTAAAGGAGGTTGCCCCCTCTAAGTGGCTTATTTTTAAGGCATTGATCTCTCTTTTCTTCTATTTTTGAAGCTGTTTTCATAACATTATTTTGGAGTGATTCCACTTGGAATGGAGAACTAAGACATCATAATTAATAACAAAAAAATTCCCATCCCATTTGCATTTGATTTAATTAGTAATTAGGTGATTTATCTCCAAAATAAAGTTTCCTGTAGCCAAAATAGAATTTCCTGTAGCACTCTTGTAGCACATGTAAAATCGACCGGATTTGCTCCCAAAGCTTGGTTTTTGTCTCTTAGGCTTGAATCATGGCCCTTAGGATCTAAACCCATGATTGAGGAAGAATAAACGCCACTTAGGACATGCATTTTTAGAAATTAGATTAGGCCTATTTATTTGAATTCATGCTTTTAGGATTTCAATTAAAAAATTTTGTTCTTGCCTAGGATTAATTTGTTTTCCAAGAAAAACTTCCATTTCTGAAATTATTTTAGGCTTTAATTTCATGGAATTCGCTCCATTACATAAGATCAACAAAAGAAGGACACATTGTATTCTACACATATAGTTCTGATACCTCTTAAGTTTGTACAAACCATGGGTTGATAATTAAAGTTGGTAGCCTCAGTAGTTGCAACATTCTTGTTGCAATACTGAGGCTCATAATTTTTTGTTACCATTGCTAGAGAGGTGTCAAAGTATGCATTGTTTTTTTCCCTAGTTGATTCATTATTTTATTTATGTAAATAACAAAAAATTTCATTAGGAATATTTCATTTCAAAACATAAAATTGCATTGCATTAGCATTGTTATATAAAAAAATATTTAAAAATACCTCTTCAACACCAACCCCCCATTTGATCACGTGGTGCAGTAAGCACCACATAACCATCCAATTTTGCAAGTAGAAGAAAAGAGGTGGAAGAAAATTTAGAAGAAATTGATGGAGATGGCGACAATGAATAAGATCCTCTTGGATTTCCCATTCAAGATAATGATGTCAGTGTGCATATGAAGTTCATCCCTCCATCTTTCCTTCCCAACTTCCATGGTATGAGGTCAGAGGATCCGGAAACTTTACTCTTTTAATTTGAAATACTTTGTAGATCTTATGGCTACTTATCATGCACTAAAAAATTGAGATTGTTTTCTGCAACATTTAAAGATAGAGCTCTTAAATGGTTCATGATTTTAGGTACTAATTCAATAAGATCATGGAATGATATGCAAAAGATATTTCTAGAAAAATATAAATATCGTGATCTTAAAGAATATTTTTTTACAATGAATCAAGAAGAATCTCAGAGCCTCGAGGATCTAATATATAGGTTCATGTTTAATGTTAAGAGGGGAAAATTACAACATTTAGGATTTGACACACTAAAAACCCTCTTACTTAGAAAAATTAGGGATGAGTGGATCAATCTCCTTGATCTCATGAGTATAGGAGATGTATACCAATTATCATTTTAAGATATTTGTGAAACATGCAAGCACATATCAAGAGGAAGGGAAAGAGTAAGTAAATCAACATCAACATTGGTAAGTCAAGATGAACTTGAAAATTTTCTTGATAACTTTAAAACAAAAATTCTTAGCAATATAAGTGAACAAGTAGAAATGTTAATAATACAAAATGAGAAAAAATAAGATGATGATATTTGTGTTATCCATGCAGAATCATATGCTACTAAATATTTTCCATCATTACCAAGGTTGAAGGAATTCTACCAAGAGGACAATGGAGCATGTCAAACACCAAAGAAGATATGTTATGTAGCTCCAAGAAGACCATGGCAGCCTAGTCAACTTGATATGATGGAAGGATCTACTTCAAAATTTCAAGCTTATTCTAAAAATAATTGGGATACACTCCCTCATTGGAAACCTTGGCCATATCAACATGAAAACCAATCTTCGCAACAACATTGGAAATGACCTTATGGGAAAAATTTACAATATCCTCCATACCCAACTCCATGCTATCCCTACCATCCACCTCCACCACAACCACAATCTGAACCACATCCATCTCATAGATCCACTCCCACTCAACTACTTTTACCACCATTTCCAAACCCACACAATGAAGTATCTCAACCCACTTACAATGTTGAGGTACAATACTACCAAACATATCCTCTTGATCTAAATGGTATTCATCTTAGTTCAAGAAATATATTTCAAAAAAGAGAATCTCTTAATCTCATTGAAGGACAACATCAAAAAGAAGAATAATCAAGCGAGGAGATCAAAGAATCATGGGTTGCACTTGATGAAGAGTGGACATCAGAATTAGATATTGAGAAAGTTAATTCAAGAGAATAATCAACAAAAAGAGGAAGATTTGGATGCCATGGTAGAAGAGAACATCCAAGATGATCCAAATCAACAAGTGGACTAGGTGTATCACAACCATATTGAAGTATGGTTCTATACAGTCATTAAGTTGCAACAACACACTCTTCTTCAACAGTACTTGTTATCATCTCAGTCAAATAAGTTGTTCCCTCGTATTTAGGTACATGTCAAAGCATGTATTTCAAGTGTACACATTATTTTATCTATCATCTTGATGTGCACATGGCTCCATTGGAAGTTTTCCTATACTTGAAAGAGGTTTTTCTTTTTCAAGTAGAGTAGGATATAAAAAAATTTAAAAATGCAAAAAGAGGAAAAATAAAAAGAATAAAATCTCAGGTGAAATCTTTTTTAGGTGCTTGAGATTGGCACACTAATTGAAAACCTCTATGAGGCGGTCAATGGGTAGGAAAAAAGAGAAAATAAGAGAAAAATAAAAGATCCTAAGTGAAAACCTCCTTTGAGGTGCCTAGGTAGGCCTACTAGTCACAAACCTCAATGAGGCAACTAGTAGGCCTAAAGAAAAAGTGAAAAAATTAAACGAAAAAATGTATTTGCTCCAAGTATCTCTCTCTAATGAATGCAGGTGATCTCCAACCTTTGCAAGCAGCAAACAAGACAAGTTGGCAGAAAAAGAAAAAGTTGGTCAAAACCCTAGTCAAAGGAAGTCAAAATTAGACTTCCTCCTCCTTTGGTCATATGCTCCAAAAGGACCAAATTCATTCCAATCCATCACCCTCATCCATTTCAAACATCCACCCATCATTTCCAATATTTTCTCATTCATTTTCCTTGTTGTCCTGAAATTCTACACGAAACCATGTTTTTGCTACATGAAACTCTTTTTTCTTAGCATAAAATGGTTTTTATAATATTTCAAAATTGTTTATTCATTTTCCAACTTGTTTCATAAGGATATTCACATATATTATGGTAACATGCTAAAGTAATTTCAGCACATTCCGGTGCACGATTTTTGAGAAATCGACCTCCATCACCTACATCCATTTTTTATTTTTCTCAATATTTGTGCATCCAATGGCCAAGATGTTTTATGGGGAGGTGAATAAGGATGATAGTAATATTCTCAAAACATTTTAGGTCAATCATATCTACCGTTTGAGAGCTATTCATAAATCAATTCTGCTACAAGGGGGTTGTCCTGAGCAGCCTGTACAATCACATCAAAACTCAACATCAATTCTTTTTTCACCCACAGAGCAGAAGATCCACCCACCTTGAGCATCATGAAGCCATTTTTGAAATTGAGAAGAGAACAACCTCCTTAGGAAGAAGTATTTCCACTCCACCAGCAAAATATTGAACATTGGGAAGAAGATTGCACACACAAAAAACATTATGAGTCAAAGAATAATCATGTTATTAAAACTTGTACAAAAGAAAAATCATCAACTACAACACTCACATCATGAACATCTTAGAAAAAATATTTTATCAATGGATGTGAAGTAGCAACAACACCAAAAAAAGAAACCCTAGAAGGCCTTTAGATTCAATGCTATCAGCAATAGGACCTCCAATTCATTATCACATGTAGCTTCAGTAGCAGCTTCAGAACCACCAAAGGCATCTTCAACAATCATATCAGAAACCTCAATATCACCTACAAAAACACATCAAGGGTAAAGCTAAGGTATGCAATCATCTAAAACTTTCCTCTTATCTATTCTAGCTTAAGAAAACATTAAAAGTGCGACAAGGAAAGTTTTTTTATAGCCAAAAATCAGTACCAGAGCAGCCTCGGCCTTATCTAGCAATTAACTTCACTTTTCCACCAAGACACACACACATGTACGAGAGTGTTAGTATGAATCTTTCACTGGAAAATACCACTTTAGCTATGCATAACAAATATCCCTAACATCAATTATGGCTACCAATATCTTTAAGTCTGCAGTTAGTTGATCCAAATAATGTTGCACAAATCCAGATCTAAGCATAAAAGACATTAAGTAGTAAAAATAAAATGTGGCTCCATGCATCCAATAGACAAGACAAGGACAATGTATTTGAAAGTTTTTTTTTTTTTAATTAGAAGAGGGCATGTGAGAGGAAAACAAGAGAGGTGTTTCTGATTCTCCTCAATGGGATGGGTTCTTGAAAGTCCTCAGCATTTCAGATCTAAAATTTCTCTCTCTTGTTGGTGTAGAAAACCTAGACAAACATAGAACTCAAAGGGAGATCACAAGGCAAAAATTGAGAATGTGACCAAGAGTATACATCTAGAGTGATCTAATGCAATGAAAGGTGACTAATGAATGGAAAAACCCTTCTATTTATAACAAAATATTAGAGCGGTCTAGAACTTGGTGTATGAATAAAATATTATTAATCAAATTCTAGAACCACCCTTTAGGAATATTTTATTATATTTGTTGGAGGGAAAAGGATTTTTGACTTGGGTCAATTCCTTTATTTATAAATAATAAATAAATAAATGATTTATTTACTATTTTAAGGAAATGGTGGGAATATAATTAAATAAATAATGATTTATTTAATTATTTATAAATGATTTATTCAAATTTAACTAGGAATATTATTTAAATAGGATTTAAATAACTTATTCCTAGGAAATAATCAAATAAATAAGGATTTATTTAATTGATTTCCTTGTTTTGGGTTAAATATGACCAGGAAATATAAAAATATATAGATTTGTTTATTATTTCCTTTTGGGGTTTCCTGTTTAGACCATAAAAAACTTAATAAATGTGTTTTACTAAGTTATTTCACATAGTGAAAGAAATTTTACTTAGGGTAAAATTGGTATTACATGGTGTACTTGGGTTCATCTAATGATAATAGGTTAGATGACCAAAAAATGGTGTAACAAAGAGGAACAAGACAAAAGTAAAGAGAGCTTTAGAAAGTGGGTAGTAAGAAGTTAGTTGTGATGGGAGGCAAGGAGTTACAAGGGGTAACAAAGGGAAAACTCAATTAAGAGAAAAAAAGCTTTGAGTTTATTTTTCATGTAATGAGAAAAGAGATTTTTTTTTGAAAAAAATAGAAAAAAGTTAGAAAAAAAAATGAAAAGCAAAAAATAAAAGGTGGACCCACCAACTCTTGGCATACGAAATAGAGTTGCTACAAGAAAAATATGGCTGCTACTAGCACACAATTTTCTATAGGACATTGCTACAGGAAAAATAGATTTGTTATAGGAAGTTAACCAGGACGAATTTTTTTGATCAAAGGTGTTTTTTCTCCTCTATTCTCTCTCCTCTTCTTACACACTCCATGGAAAACTCCAGCATGCACCCATTCACTCATTTCACCTTTTATGTAGGTAGAAAACTGCATTTTTACTCATGACTGTAATTTCTACAAGAAATTCCTAGTAGCTACATGATTCCTGTAGCACTACAAGAAACCATGTAAATGCTACAAGAAACTTATTTACAAGGAAATTAGCTCTCTCAAAGTTTTCTAAACTTCAAAAAGAGCATCATAATTTATTTATTTTCCTATACATACCACTCCTAACACTCACTTCACTCCATGTGCAAGGATTCACTCCCTAAACCCTATGTTGCGGCACTAGCAGCTAAATCACCTGTACCATGGCATGGGACCTCTCCCCTTACCTCTCTGTCACTCCAATAATTCCATCACTCCATACCTAACCTCCATAAACCATTTCCCTTAATCTCTAAGCAATTTGGAGCCCCAAGAAGCAGAGAGAAGACTGCTACAGAAAGTTAAAAAGTTTCTTGTAGCAATTTTGTATATGGAACATCAAGGTCAAAATTTGAGGATAGGTTCATGAAGATGGCTTCAAAGGACCACTAGCAGACTCAAGGAGGATGAATAGGTTTCTTAGAGGATGAGAAAATAGTTCAGTAGGGGGTACGATGGGCCTCTAAATTAGACATAAATTAAGGCCCATCTAACATTTTTTAGGCACATAAAAGATATATTAAATCTCTCCTTATACACTTAATAATGTTTTTCATTGCTTTAATATGTTCTTAGGAAGGTTTAAAGATAATTTTGTATTTGTGCCTAATATTATTTATTTTTGAAGGATGTTGTGAGAATATTAGGCAAATTATGAATATTTGAAGAAGGAGATAATTTAAGGACTTGCTCCATACTACTGGAGGATCAATATTGGAGAATAAATGAACAAAATATCATGAAATAATTGAGAAATTCTGGATATATTCTAGAACTTCGATGTTTGAGAAAATATAGGAATGTGTTCCATGTCATTTACTACAAACTCCAAGTGTTGGGAACTAGATCTACTATTTGAGGGATTTTGGAGGGGAAATATTCCTCCTTTCGAGGAGAATTATTCATCATAATTTTTTGTAAGTACCAATTCGAATCAGCCTCTAGGGGAATGTATTTTTTAGTCTTATTATGGAGAAAAATTGCTATTTAATAGTTCCACTTTCCTTTCTTGCAAGGATGTACTTGGACTGATTCAATAATGAAGATTGGTGCCATTTTTAGCTTCTAAGGCTTGTTTTCTTCCATAAGACTCTAAGTCCTTATTGTGCTTGGCCATCCTAGGAGCCTCATAGCCCTCTTTCACAATTTATTTATGTTCTTTCCACTTCTTGTTCACATGCATCTCTTATTTCTGTTTTGCATATTTGTGTATTTAGTATTACTTCTTTTCTTGCTGTAGGATTGAGTTAAATGATTGAAGTTAGTTCTTGTGCCAGTTTTTATAGGTTCAAAATAATTATTAATCCTTGGAATAAATTTGTAATTTCGTTTTAATCATTAAGCTACTTAGATTTTGTTATTAGTTCACGAATATAGGATTTCTGGAAATTCTTTGTAGTGAAATAATATCAATTTTATGCTATTTTTTAGAATGGGTTAGTGAGCTTCATTTCAATTGATTCCACTTGGGTTACGTTATAATAATGTCAAAGTTAATAAAAAAATTTACCCCATTGTATTTTTATATTATTAGGTTAGGAATTTGATAGACTAACTATCTCACTAGTTCTTGAATTTCCAGATTTTAGAGTAGTAATTTTATGTTATTATTTACAATGTGTGAATAGAGTTATTTTGGAGTGATTCAACTTAGAATGGAGACCTAAGACATCATAATTAATAAAAAAAAATTCCCATCACATTTTCATTTTATTTAATTATTCTTTCAGTGTTTTATCTCCAAAAAGAGTTTCATGTAGCACTCTTGTAGCACGTCTAAACTCGACCAGATTTTCTCCCAAAGCTTGGTTCTTGTCTCTTAGGATTGAATCATGACCCCTAGGATCTAAATACATTATTGAGGAAGAATAAACACCACTTAGGACATGCATGGTTACAAATTAGATTAGCCCTATTTATTTGAATACATGCTCTTAGGATTTCATTTACAAATTTTTGTTATTGCTTAGGATTAATTTGTTTTCCAAGAAAAAATTCCATTTCTACAATTATTTTAGGATTTTATTTCATGGAATTCACTCCATTATAGAAGATAAAAAAAGAAAGGATGCATTGTATGCTGCACATATAGTGTTGGTATCTCTTAAGTTTGTATGGACCCTGGGTTGATAATTAAAGTCGGTAGCGTCGGTAGTTTCCACATTCTTTTTGCAATACCGAGACCCACCAAAATTATGCAAATAACATAGTGAAAGAACAAAATTGAGTCTGTATCAAATGATAAAAATGAAGCTATTGAAAATATATAAATGCAAAACATAAACGAAATATAACCTTCTCTATTGTAGGGGCCCTCCACAACATATGGTTTTGAGTCTAATCCAACACTAGTTGCACATTGAAGCTCTAAAATACTTCTTCATTAAAGCGAGGAATAAAACAGAGTTTTGATAAGTTCAAAATCACATCATAATTCACACTCTGAATACATTTTCTCGCCTTGTATTTATAAAAGCCTATCATTGATTGTCTTGAGGCTTTTATGCCTATCTAGAATAACAAATTCTATCTTAAACTCTAAATAGAAGGTAGAATTTCATTGCTTCATGATTTGCTACTTGGTATATCAAATCATGAAGTGTGATTTATTTGGACTCTTCACTCGCTTGTTCCAACACTTGGTTGACCGTCCCTTTGACTGCACATCTAGGCGATTTCCTGCTTGATTTGGGTCAGATGGATAGGAGAAAATCCATGAGAGGATCATTCTCCACATGCCCACATACTTCGTTGCTTAGTTGGCACCTTATAACACATAGAACCATGGGAGTGGCTATAGAAATTTAGATTAGCTACAGAATTGCATTAATTTTGTAGCGAAATAAAAATTTTGATATAATAATAAGGAACATTTCAAAATATGAAAAACAGGTCATTAAAATAACTTACCAAGTCAAAACATGCACTTTAACACTTATTTGAGCTGATGGTGATGACAAAAGAAGGAAAGATAAGTGAAAGGAAATGTAAAAAATGAGGCTCTACATTACCCCACAAGGAGTTCATTACATGATCTGAAAATGGTCTGGATAACTTCTATGTATTTCAATAACCTACCACTGAGATTAAATTAAATGATCTAGCTTATACTTGACAATTTTGCGGAATTATTTACTTGAAAGTGGTGTATGAATTTTTATTGTTTATGTGTCTTAGGTTAATTTTTTATTGCTGAAATTTAACATGTATAACAACAACAACATAATGCAGAAAATCAAAATTTAAACACAACAACAAACTTAATCTAGGAGTTTACTCGAAATCTCCTGGGCTACGTCTCCTTTGAGCTTGGTCATCTTGACTTGCTTCTCTGGGATTATGGTAAGTTTTTTTATAAGTAAATAATTAACTCCAATGAATATAAAAATGATCCAAAGGACTGAAAATACCATCAATATCCATCTAATGGCTGTCCAAACTCTTCAAATAGCTTTAGGTTCTTACTGACATGATTCCTTCTGTCAGTGCACTAAGCTACTCTGAGTTTCTAAATGGCATAAAATTCCTCAAAATTTTGTTTCTATCACTGAAACCACTACTGCTATATCCAACACACATCAGACACCAAATATAAACTAATAAATTGATCAAATTGAGCACTACATCCCCAAAATAGGCTATCCTCCACGGTTTACCCAAGGCTGCCAAAAAATTCACATCATCTTCTTGAGCTCTAGAAGTTTTCAAAATGCTCTAAAACCACTTCCATTGGTCCCAAAACGTATTATATAGTCAATATAGACTTTTCATTCATCAAAAATGGCCTTCGGCTGCTCCGGTTTCGCCTCAATCACCTATCGGCACCCCTGGCACTAGGGTCAATGAAAACTTCTCTGCTGAGTTTTTGACCTCTAGAAGTATTCAAAAATTGTTGAAACCTATATAATTAGATTAATAATGATTTTTTTAGTCAATAATGACCATTGGTTCACTGCATATGGTCTCAAGAAACTCTGGCTAAGCCCTGGACTACCGCTAGCAAAAGCTGGCACTAATAGCCCCTAGAACTTTACTAAAGCTTTTAGGCCTTCAAACGTTCTCTACAGACTCTGAAAACCATCTCATCAGATTTATAACCTCTGAATTATCCAATTTAAACTATTTGAACTCTGGAAAAGGACTCTAGCTCCCCCTGGCTAGGCCTCAAATTGATTTTGTCTCATGGTGGCCCTAATGTTCCCTTCATCTTCCTTGAAGCAAAAACTGTTGAATATGATCTCTGTTCGACCTGAAACCTATGCTAAACTCTTCAAATTGTCGAACATACCCAATATTTACTATTTTTTCGCTCAATTTGGTCCAATAATGAGGGAGTTATGACTTCTGCAAGAAAAATGCCCAATGTCCCCCCAAAATCCCCACTAAAAGTGGGAGAACTCCAGTTAACAGTGCTAAAGATGGGGGAAACTCCGAAATTGTCGGACCCACTCCAAAATGGTGGAACTATTAGAAGTTGCATTAAATGTTTGATGGTGGTAGTCACATGTGGATGGTTTGCTTGAACCGCCGAAAAAACCGCAACTTATCCATTAACATGAAATGTGATGGGCGCTGGCCACATGGCCCATCCAAACCGCAAGGTTACAGTTATTACCACCGAGAGTTAAGCTTGGGCTACGGTCACAGTGTATGGACATATTTTTCAGGCCTATCCCTTTAAATTTTCTGCCCAATATAATTTCAAACTTCAAATACGTTTTGTAACTTATAGCTATTAAGAACTATAATGTAGGCAAGTTGGTTGGCCGTCGGCTTTGTGCACAAGAGGTTGGGTGCTCGAATCGTGTAGCCACACAAAAAAATTTCATGCAAATTTTCCACCGACCTAGGGCCATGTGGTGGCCTCCGGGCTTGCCACGTGGCACCCGTTGATTGGCCAAAATCCCAAAAGTTAATCCATCAACCAATAAAAGTCTGCCATTTTTCATCAAATAATTCGCCCGAATGGAATATTCCAGTGAATATTATGGGGAATATTTTGAGGAATATTCTTGGAATATTCCTCAAAATATTATTTTTTTAATTTTTTCCAAATTTAAAAAGTCAACTTTGGTCAAATGAATTTTAGAGTTTACTGGAGATTTCAAACCTCAATAACTTTCACATACGAACTCGGTTTTGAAAACCGTTAATGGCACCATAATCACAGTGATGAGACATTTCTAGTTGTTTAGGTTTGGAACTCTTCCGAGAACGTTGAATTTTGAGCTATCATTCTGGTCCATGATCCAGTTCTAGTCACACCTCCCCACTGGGAATCTTTTGGACCCCAAAAGACTGATATACTGAAATTGATCTATACAGTAAATGAGAGTACAAAACCCTCTTCTCTTTAGCCTCTAAATACTTGCCTTGCATGGCTAGTGACTTTGAACCACAAATAGAAAGAAATTCACACTTCCCTTCCTCGATGCAATTGTCCTCTTGTTAAGAACTGTCTTTCTTGCACTCACTTAGAAAATTTATGGCGAGAAATTTGCAAAAGGAAACTAAACATCATTTCCTTGATCAATGATCCAAGGTGGCTCAAAAAAATGAGAGATTATAGCATAAAATACATGCATACAACTGGAATTTTCATATGTACAAAATGAGTACATATTACTATGCTAAGACGTCCATCCAATTCTTACCAAGCCACTTCCATGGCGACTTTTTCTGCTGCAACTCTTCTTCATTTGAAACTTCCATTTTCACATCAATAATGGAATCCTTGGTTCCACCTTCGCCAATATTTGTGTCCTCTTGTTGCATGTGCTTGGGAAAACCAGTTGGATGTAAAGTCCAACAATGAGAGACATCATGTCCCCTCTTTTGGCAATATGTGAAAATCTTATGCAGCTTCTTTGAAAGTTTCCTTTGCCTCATCTGCTTCCTGTATGCTTTCTTCCTCATCCAACATCTCGAAACATTATGGTTAAATCGACCAAAATATGTACAGCAAATATTTCTCCCATTTAAGTATGAAAAATTATCATTCTTTGCAGAAACACAATAAAATTGATCATGGAAAGATTTATACCTCTTGTGCTGCTTTGAATGTTCATCCTTTTTTCCTTCTTGAGAAGATGAACTAGTAGAGGCTACAACTTTCATTTTCAGACTAACATCATTCTTGTCTTCAAAACTGTATGAACTTGCATGCTTGCCATAAGCTGCATGTCTACCATCTTCTTGCTGCAAAAAAGGATTAAAGCAATGGAAATCATCTTTGAAACAAATTTGACATATTTGCATCTTAGAACTTGGAATAAAAGTTCTCTTTGAAATAGCCTCACATTCCTTCATGGCCTTGGAGTCTTCGCCATTAAATTTCACATAACCAAGACCAATATTCTTGGGTCGTTCCTCAACTGAAACAGGTTCAACCATGCCTTGTGCATTCTTGCCTAACCCTTTGCCTTCATAGCCCATTTTAATCATTAATTTTTACCCTATACCTCTTGTATGTTTTTCGAAAGAACCAACACATATTTCTAAAGAGGAAACTGAAGACAAATTAGAATGGATTACCTCTTCCTCACGCATTTTCTTGGTCAAAGCCTCTTGGGCTTGATGGAGCTGTGTCTCCATATCATGAAATTTTTGAAGAATTTATTCCTTCTCTTCCTTCATGGCAAACAACTATTCACGAAGTTGAGTTCTTTCTCTTTTATCTTCAAACAAAATCTTCACTGTGTCCTTCAATACAATAAAGTCATGCTTCATATCTTCATCAAAGAATCTTGTGAAGGAGGAAACTTCACTTATAGAAGTTGTCATTATGATTTAAATGAACAAATTAAATTCAAAAATGTTCTCAAATATTTTCAAAACAAATTAAAAATATTTTTTAACCAAATGTCTGTAGAGACAAACTCTTATTCAAGCAACCAAACAACAAACAAACTCCAAGAGCTTCTTAACAAACAATCATCAAGAGGGTTTATTCCAAAAGTGACCTTGTGGTCCCTTAGGGTAAGGAAGATGAAATCATGCCTTTTCTTCATTTTTTTCCTCTCCAGGACTTAGCTAATCAGTAGCTATCCCCAAATCTCAAGCAAACTCAAACAACAATCAGTTTGCAAACAGTAAAACAATCAATCTTTTACAATGTTTAAACACCTTTCAAGCTATACAGTCAAGTAACCAAGTGCTCTTAAAGCAAGAAACTAAGCTCTGATACCAACCTGATATGAAAATGGTCTGGATAACTTGTATGTATTTCAAGAACCTACTAGTCAATTTAAATTAAATGATCTAGCTTGTACTTGACAATTTTGCAGAATTATTTACTTAAAAGTGGTGTATGAATTTTTACTGTTTATGTGTCTTAAGTTCATTTGTTATTGCTGAAATTTTACATGTATAACAACAACATAATGCAACAAATAAACATTTAAACACAACAAAAAACTTAATCTAGGAGTTCAACCAAAATCTTGTGGGCTACGTCTCCTTTGAGCTTGGTCATCTTGACTCGGCTCTTTGGGATTATGGTAAGTTTTTTTACAAGTAAATACTTAACTCCAATAAATAAAAAGATGATCCAAAGGACTGAAAATACCGTCAATATCCCTCTAATTCTTGTCCAAACTCTACAAACAACTTTAGGCTCTTGTTGACACGATTCCTTTTGTCGGTGCACTAAGCTACTTTGAGCTTCTAAATGGCACAAACTCTCGCAAAATTATATTTATGTCACTGAAACCACTACTAGTATATCCAACACACATCAGAAACCAAATATAAACTAATAAATTTATCAAATCAAGCACTTCATCCCTAAAATAGACTATCCTCCACAGTTTGCCCAGGGCTGCCCAAAACTTCACATCAGCTTCTTGAGCTCTAGAAGTTATAAAAATTTTCTGAAACCACTTCCATTGGTTCCAAAATGTCTAAAATAGTCAAGATATACTTTTCATTCATCAAAAATGGCCTCCATCTCTTCTGATTTCGCCTCAATCACCTATCGACACCCTTGGCACCAGGGTTAATGAAAAATTATCTGCTAAGTTTTTTACCTCTATAAGTCTTCAATAATTGCTGAAACCTCTGTCATTAGATTTAGAATTATGTTTTCAGTCAATAATGACCACTGGTTCACTGCATATCGTCTCAAGCAGCTCTGGCTAATCCCTGCACTGCTACTGGAAAAAGTTGGCACTAATGGCCCCTGGAACTTTACTGAATCTTTTCGGCCTTCATACATTCTCTACAGGATCTGAAAACCATCTCATCAGATACATAGCATCTGAATTATCCAATTTATACCATTAGAACTTTGGAAAAGGACTCTAGCTACCTTGGCTAGGCCTCATACTGATTTTGTCTCATGGTGGCCCTGATGGCCCCTTCATCTTCATTCAAGCAAAAACTACTGAAGATGACCTTTGTTCGACTTGAAATCTATGCAAAAATCATTAGAATGGCGAAGATACCCAAAATTAACTATTTTTTCACTCAATTTGGTCCAATAATAAGGGAGTTATGACTTCTACAAGAAAAATTCCCAATGTCCCCCAAAACCCCACTAAAAGTGGGAGAACTCCAGTTGACAGCGCTAAAGATGGGTAAAACTCCAAAATTGTTGCACCACTCCAAAATGGTGGAGCTGTCAAAAGTGGCATTAAATGTTTGATGATGGTGGTCACCTTTGGATGGTCCACTTGAACCATCAAACAAACCGCAACTTATCCATTAACATTAAATGTGATGGGCATTGGCCACATGGCCCATCCGAACTACAAGATCTGGACCTATATTGTACAATTATTCATGTATCCATGAATAATATGCACTAATTTGAATTATATTTCTTTTTTCTCTAGGAAACAAATATGATGGTAACTTCGATATAGCAAAATAGTTAGCAATATCTGCAAACCATAGATATTTGGTAGATATTGAAAAAAGATATTCACTAGGAAAAATATCTTTTACAAGTATATCATTTTTATAATTTTTAATTCTAGATAAATATAGGTATATCATGGTTTTTAAACTTCTGTGGTTATCGTTATTTGCGGAATCTAGATTATCCACAATATCATAAAACATTGGTTGACATTTCGAATCCCAACGTGGATCCATCATCAGGACGAGAATGAAGAATGAAAGAAGGTTGCAGAAGGTCAAGGTATAAATAGTGGAGGGAAATGATGTTTGAGAGGAGCCGCCAATAGATACCAATAAATTAATTTTAATTATAATAAATTTTATTAAAATTTTTATTTTTATATTAAAAAAAAATTAATAAATTTTTTATTTTAATAATAACTAAATTGTTTAATAAATATTTAAAGTTATAATTTATTAATTTTAATTTTAAAAACCTAAGTGCTTAAATTATTTAAAATATTTAAATTTTTTTAATTTTAAAAACCTAAGTGCTTAAATTATTTAAAAAATATTTAAAATTTTATAATAAATAATAAAGCTGATAGTCTCAAATCTGCATCTTTCCTATACACCTTTCTAGACCTTTTTCATTCACCTGAACCTTCTAAGTTGTCAATATCATTGCATATTAATTGTAAAATAGCATCTAAAATGGTTTTAACTATGTTTTGTGTCTGCTGTTTGATTTATATTTTTTCTCATTTAGCTGCGGAATCTTGCCACTTTCCGCAGCTACTGCAACTTTCCGCAGCCATTTTGTGAAATTCTATGTTGCAGGTGTCTTCAGGCAAATCGAGCCACATGGGCAAGTCAGAAATGATGTGGACATGGATCGTGTCCTATTGGCTCGGGAAAATTCACCTAAGGAGGTTGTGGTCAAAGGTGGCCAAGTGGAAGTCAACCGTAGAGTCCCACGGTGACAGGACTCTATTTCTCATCACGTGAAGATTTGTATGACCGTTTCTAATTTACGGGAGACACATCAACACCTGTACACAACTCCATAAGCCGAATCCAACATCCACTCTTCATAGATTTACTCCTCACCGCGGCCATGATGCTGGATCTCTGGACGTGATGGTTCACGTGTCTCTATCAGCACAAAATTTAGGGAATTAGTTATATCACCTTTGTTATAAATAACGCGTTTCCATACGCATAATAGTTAGTCTCCATATAGCTCTGTAATGTAATTGCGTTGCCACTGTGCTGTAATATCATTTCTCTGTTATGAATGCATTTTAATATATAAGAAGACTCTGTTTCCAAGCGTAATTCGTATTTGAAGGCTGTTGCCCGAGGCTGGTGCAGAGGGCCCCTGCACACGCTGAGGTTTTGTGCATTATTGTATAGTTTCTTGTTTATTTCTTTAAGTTCATTGTACCATAATTCATTCACGTGTTTATACATTGCATCTTTCATGGTATTTATGCTTCATTTCTGTTCATAATCTTTCATGCTTTACATTTTACTTCTGTCTTTCATGTTTGATGTTATTGTTAACTGATCAATGTTCTTGTTTCAGATTACAAATAGGCAGCCCGGGCATTTGCATATCTTTTGACTAATGACATGGAATCAATATTGTTCTGCTGCTAATTTATTTTTCTTAGTTTTTGTTTAATTCCAGTACTGCTTTGTTTATTTCAGTCTTGCACATTTGCTTCAATAGTTAGATTTAGATATATTAAATTGCTCATGTCATTTTCAGTTACCTCCGAAAACCATAGCTGGACTAATGGTGAGGGATTGAAGTATGAGTGTGTAGTTTGATATTAGTTTACTTTCTGCAAGTTAGATATATTAAATTGCTCATGTCATTTTCAGTTACCTCCGAAAACCATAGTTGGACTAATGGTGAGGGATTGAAGTATGAGTGTGTAGTTTGATATTAGTTTACTTTCTGCAAGTTAGAAATATTAAATTGCTCATGTCATTTTCAGTTACCTCCGAAAGCCATAGCTGGACTAATGGTGAGGGATTGAAGTATGAGTGTGTAGTTTGATATTAGTTTCTTTTTCTGCAAATTAAATATCAGATTGCTCAAGTTGTTTATGGTTACCTCCGAAAGCCATAGCTGGACTAATGGCGAGGGATCAGAATATAAGTTGATGTAATTTGATTTAGATTTACTTTTTTGCAATTCTTGGATTTCTTTAAGCATAGTTTCTTTTGTGTTTAGACAGCAGCAAGGATAGTTTGGTTTTCATGCTCAATAGTTCACTGTTTGATTTACTAGGCTAGCAACACATTTTCATTTCCTTTCAGTTTTGTCATTGTATGTTTCAAATTCCTTTTGAAGTTTGAAGTTGGTAAATCATTATAAAGGATATCATTGCCTTGAACAATCATAACCATACTTGTTCTTATTTTAGAATTTCCATCTCACATTAGAAAACCAAAAACGACAAAAAGGTAAGAAATAGGTTATCTTGCACATATAGTCATACCGCCTATAGGCACTTCTGGAATCCGGATTGATAAATTAATGTACTTAATTTAGGACACACTAAATTGACAGTATATACTAGACTTAAATTAATCATACTAAACTAAAATTTTAAATGTTTTAAATAATTTAAGCACTTAGGTTTTTAAAGTTAAATTGAAAATAATTATAACTTCAATATTTATTAAACAATTTAGTTATTATTAAAATAAAAATTTTATTAATTTTTTTTTTTTTAAATAAAAATAAAAATTTCATTAATTTTTTTAGCAGATTATTATATTAAATTAATTGTTATTATTTCTCTAACAATGACTCTCTTGGACATCATTTCCCTCCACTATTTATACCTTGACCTTCTGCAACCTTCTTTCATTCTTCATTCTCGTCCTGATGATGGATCCTTGTTGGGATTCAAAACGTTGACCAATGTCCTATATAGGTATATCATTATTATCATTTTGAATTCTAGATTCCAGGTCAATATAAAAAGGTAATATTGAATTCTTGCAATAATAATAACGATATTGTGGCACTTCCATTAGTAATTGATCTATTGATTAAATATCTAATTTCATAATGATCAGTATGAATGAAAGTTTCATAGTCAGTGATGTAATGTCTGAATTTATTAATGGCATGGACAATAGCTAAAAACTCATTTTCAGTAACAATATAGTTTAACTCTACATGAGCCAATTTTTTACTTGTATAGTAAATGGCATAAGGAGTTAAGTATTTTTTTCCCAATAAAACTCCTAGAGTTGTACCTCGAAGCACCAGTTGAAATATGGAAGGGATATTTCCAGTTTGGTCATCTTAAGATGGGTGCTTCAGAAATATTTTCTTTCAAAGTTTCAAATTCATTTTGGAAATAAGAATTCCAACTGAATTCAGAATATTTTGTAAGAAATTTGAAGAGTGGAGATGCAATCTTTGTAAATTTTTCTATAAATCTTCTATAGTATCCAGTGAAACCAAGAAAACTCCTAACATCTCTTTGACAAGTTGGAATTGCTAGTTGGGAAATAACTTCTACTTTAGATGAGTCTACCTTAAGTCCCTTTCCTGAAATATGGTGTCCTAAAAAAATCCCCTCATAAAACGTCATAAAACAGTTTTCATGACTTAATGACAGATTTGCTTCTTTACATCTTATGAGAAAATTTTCCAAATTTTCAAGGGATTCTTCAAAATAATTTCCATAGACTGTAAAATCATCCATATACACTTCCACAAAATCATGAATTAGTTCTGAGAAAATACCCAATACTGCTCTTTGTAATGTTTTTGGTGCATTGCATGATCCAATAGGGAGTACTCGGTAAGCATAGGTTCCCCATGGACAGGTAAAAGTCATTTTCTCTTGATCTTATAGAGATACCTGAATTTGGTTATATCCACTAAAATCATCCAAGAATGAAAAATAATTCTCCCCTACTAATGTATCTAAAACTTGATATATGAAAGGGAGTGGAAAATGATCTTTCAAAGTAGCCTTATTTAGCTCCCTATAATTAATACACACTCTCCATTTTCCATTATTTTTAGGAACAATTACTAAAGGTGAAACCAACTAACTGTCTGATATTGGAAAAATAAAATTTACATTCAACAGTTTTTGTAGTTCCTCCTTAACAATTTCCCTTAAGTTTTGGATTTGTTCTTCTCTGAGGTTTTCAGATTGGTCTAGCATTTTATTCAATATATATGTAATGTATGCAAGTTTTGGGATTAATTTATTTCATGTCAGTGTATTCTCATGCATATGTAGAAGACTATTTTGTAATGTTCTCATTAATTTCTTCTTTTGAAATTCTTCCAAATTTTTATTTAAATTTAAAGTTTTACCTCGAAATATTTCTATTGAAGAATTACCAAATTCTTCCATAGAATATAAAGACATATGTATGGATGACAGATATTCAATATTACATTTCTATTTAAAATTTTGACTATTCTCACAGTGTGAAGATAATTCATTATTTTATATTCAATTTAAAATTTGATCTTCTTAACTAATTTGTGAGATAGTAAAAATGGGTTGTATATCATTATCATCATCCATCCATTCTTCATTTTCTACCTCTATCATTATTTTTGCAGGTGGGTATAATCTGAATTTATTTGTTGAGCTACCATCAAAGATAAACATATCACCAGATCTACAACTGATAAAACCATTAGTTGTAGGTGATATGAAAATGGAAGCATTTGTAAATGTTGTAAATGTTGTGCAAAGTATCCATTTCCATTTAATTAAATGTGTGCAAAATTCTCCATGTCTTTCAAGTTAAACAAAGTGTATTTGGTAACTATTTTTGATTTTATGTATGAGGGAATGTTAATTAAGTTTTATGTTTAAAATATTAAATCATAAATACAGAGAAAAATAACTTCAGCATAACATGACTCAGATATTTGGTGGTAGTTCACCCCTCCTGGGCTACGTCTGCTGGACCAAGCCTCCCAAATGAGCTTGTCCTCTTGTATTAAAATGCTCCAAAATGCTAATACAAGTTTAAAAGTTCATCAATAGGCAAATTTAAGTGTAAATACGGAATCATAAGACATGAAAATGCTAAAAATGCTTTTCCATATTCACTAAACAGTGAAAAATTACCAAGTACAGTGCCTTCTTCAACAAGGCCCTGATGGCTCTTTGAACTCATCTGAAGATTTTTAGGCTGGAGAAGTCCTGAAACAGTTATGAAACCTCTTCCATTAGGTTCAGAAGGTCAAAAATAGATGAAAATGGTTTTTGGTTCACCTTAAACAGTGAGGTACAACTCAATACAACTCCATTTCCCCAATGGCCCTTATGGCTCTCCAAGCTTCTCTGAAGCAAAAATGGCTGTAGAAAACATCTAGTGCCTTTGGAACCTATCCCAATGGCTTCATAATGCTCAGAATAGTTGAAATTGAGTAAAATTTTGTCCAATTTGGTCCAATATTAGAGAATTTATGACAGAAACAAACTTCTGCCCAATGTCACTAAAAAAAATCCACTATAAGTGGAGGAACTATAGATAACCCGACCAAAATGGAAATTTTTCCTAAATTTGTTGGACCCACTCCAAATCTAGTGAATAGTTAGCAGTTATAATAAATGTTAAGTAAATGTGGTCACATGTGCTGTTTGCACCTCCGCAATAAATGTTAATACAAATTGTCACGTGAACAATTTGAGTGGTCACATGATCATTTGAATCTACTTTAACCGTCGTTTGTTTAAAGTGCAACCATAACCGCTCCTAAACCGTAGCATTTATTTTGCAATGCGGCTGGCCACATGTAATAGTGATGTCTAATGGTTTGCCAAGTTTCCTGCCGGTGTAAGCCCTCAGGTCATAGCGCCGAGACATGTGGGGTCAGGCTAGCCCTAAGGGGCTAGCCCCTTTTATTTTTTGGTGGTTAAAACTTTAAAGCTTAAATTAAATGTAGAGCCATAGTAGTTTAGAACTACATGTGTGGCACAACGAACGAGCATGGGGCTTGCGGTGGTGAGGTTCGGGGTGCGACCCTACAGACTCACAAAAAAATTTTACACAGCCAATTCTTCCACGGCCTGGGGCCACATGGCAGCCCATGATTGGCCCAATAATTGCATAGTCAACCATTCTTCAAATCACTAAATGCCACTTGTCAAATCTTGATTCGCCTCGATGGAATATTCTAAGGAATAGTCAAGGGAATATTTTGAGGAATATTCCTTTTTTAATTTTTCAAAATTTGAAAGTCAAACCTGGTCAACTCAGGTTTTTACAGTTTACTGAAAACTTCAAACTTGCATAACTTTCACATACGATGTCGAATTTGAGTGTTGTTCACGGTGCCAGGATCGTATCGACGAGGCCTATCCGGTCGTTTAGGTTGAAAGTGATTTTGAACACTTTTAATTTTGAGCTTTTTCCATAGCTCGGACTTGAGCTCCTGGTCAATAGGCAACCAAGGTCTTCCTAAGATTAATGGATGTCCTCCTAAGTTATTCTTGGGTGTTAAGATCATAAAATAAACTGGATATTCCCAAGAATATAAGGATACACAAATGTCTTCTAACACACCATCAGGTTTAAATATAGACCTATCTACTAATTGTAACAATGTTGGTGTATGTTAGCATAATTTCTTAACACAGGTATACAAAAAGAGCCTAATTTAGTTGTGTGTGACAAACAACTCTAACAACATAAATGGTTGCTTAACTTATTTAGATCTACAATCAATAGTTAGAACAAATGCTGCAAAAAACTAGATCTATGAAGTAAATGAGTTAAACAATAAAAATAAATAGTAATTACTCCATGCGTCCAACATAAAAGACAACATTTCAAGAATTTTTCATTTATTAGTACACCTGATGAAGGGAAAAAATAAATTTATCACTCCCCCTCAATGGGATGGGTTCTTGGTCATCATCAATGCTTTAGTTCCTGGAGTTTTTCTCTCTCAAAGGTGTATAAAACCTAGAATGTGTTGAACTCTATGGGAGCTCAAGAAGAAAAATAAAATAGTAGCAGCAATTAGAATGATCAAGGCACGAAAATGAAAGTGATCTAAGTCAAGAATGAATGGAAGAACCCTCCTAGTTAGAACAAAATATTGAGTTATCCTCGATTCTAGAGAATAATAGAATATTATTAACCAAGATCTAGATCTAACCGCTTGGAATATTTTATTATATTTTGTCAGAGAAAAAATATGTTTGAGTTGGTTAAATACCTTTATTTAGAAATAATAATAATAAATGATTTATGTATCATTTCAAGAATGTGGTTAAGGAATAATTAAAAAATAATGATTTGTTTAGTTATTCCTAGGTGATTTAGTCAAATTTAACAAGGAATAATAACTAAATAATCATTTAATTAATTATTTATAGAGAAAAGTAAGATAAATAATGATTTATCTAATTATTTCTCATAATTGGATTAAATATGACCAGGAATATTATTTAAACAATGGTTTAATTAATTATTCCTAGAGTAAAATCAAATAAATAAGGATTTATTTAATTATTCCTCATGGGGTTCTATTTTAAACTAGAAATAACTTAATAATATATGATTCATTAAATTATTTCTTATAGTGAAATAAATTTTACTATGGTAAAATTGGTCTGACATGGTGTACTTCGATCCTTCTAATTGTAAATGGTTAGATGACCAAATTTTGGTGATAACAAATTCCCCCCCAACGTGTAAGAGTTAGGATTTAATCATATGAATGAACTACGTCATAAGAACACACTCACTAGACACCGAAGGGGAGTCAGAGAGCGAGATACATAGATGGAGAAAAGCGAGAGAGGAAAATGATTGAAGGGGTGAGACCTACAAGTGATATAAGTCTGCTTGAATGTTGGGGTACTTGTTCTCAATGGGGTGGGGGAGGCATATCTATGCCTGTCGAGATGACAAAGTACAAAGAATGATAATGGGCTCAGCAATACGAGACTGAGTAATAAAGTACATGATATGTTGGCATAAAATGGGCCAGACAAAAATATAATGGATCCCACATACAAACTTTGACTAGAGAAACATGAGCTAGGATTGAATACAATAATATTTGAGTACACGAGACATAATAATAATCAAATAAACAATACTAAATAGGAAAGGGCTCTGAAAATATTAATGGATCATCTTAATGATACATGCATGATATGGGCGTTGCAAGCAGCTGAAACCAAATCCATTAAATCTATGGAGCGGTATCTGCAGTTGTAACATAATCTGAGGTCATGCAGGCATGTGGGGGGCTACCTGAAGGGCCACCCCCTGATGAGGTTTGAAACATATCACACACACCCCTGAATCACTGGTACAATTTGTTGGATCACCGAACCATCAAGTATATGAATCTCAATCGTGTGATAATGAGCTAAGTCTGAGTGGATTAAAAACAACCAATTCAAAGGGAAATGATGATTCCCTTTACCTAATTCGATGCACTAAACAAGAATGGAATCTAGAACCAAGGTACACCTCCCTCTAGACCTGTCTTCTGGAATGAATGTGTTGATTTTAAGAGAAGGAGATCTGCCATAGGTGAGGCAATGATGAATCCTCAGCTAAGGCATCAGGGATCATAGTAATGTGACTAATAAACTTACACCGGGGATGATGATGGAATAGGGATATTGAGTAACGGATGGACGACTTCCCTTGTCATAGCATTAAAAGCATGGATGACCTAGCAGTGACTAACTTGACTACGGAGGGGATTTGGGATAGTATGACTTGAGGCAAAAATGGGCGACACGAGCGGAATGTAAGACAAAAATGGATGGAATACTGTAATAGGAGGCAAAGGGACACATGACAATCTAAATGAATGAAATGATGACTTAACTCGGATGCTCTGAACAAGGGTGACTCGATGATGTTGCGACACGGATTAGGCCCATTAGGGACCATAGAAACAAAAGTAAAATATTGTTACTCATGATGAAAATCAATGCACTAGGTGACAAGTATGAAGGCAAAGTGGTGCCCCAATTACAAGCATCGCATGTGAAAAAATCTGATTTTAAGAGGTGGCAAAGTGACCCTTCTTGGAAAAATGCCTTCCTGGTGAAGTGTCAAATTACAAAAAACAAAAGAATACACTTTATAGTGC
This sequence comes from Pinus albicaulis, assembly GCA_034641835.2. NCBI lineage: Eukaryota > Viridiplantae > Streptophyta > Pinopsida > Pinales > Pinaceae > Pinus > Pinus albicaulis. The sequence continues at coordinate 97,674,442 of CM076581.1, forward strand.
TTAGTGAGAGCTTTCCAATGGTGTTGATGGTTCATCAAATCAAGATACAATTTGGTCATAATTGGCGATGGAAAATTTAGGTTTTTTCCTTTAAAAGGGTGATTTCCCTCCAATTTAATTCATTTGCTAAGTGATTTGTGGTGAATTTTGGAGAGGAGGAGAAGCACCTAAATCTTGCGGTGATCATATTGGACCAACCGTCCATTGGAATCTGGATCCGTGAATTTCAGGTAGGTGGCCTTACTTGTCTAAAGGTGACCTTAATGCTTCATGGAAGAATGGTTCCTGGTGAAGAATCAAGGTAAGAAAGTGTTGAGGCTCCGAAAATTGGTGCAACAACATCGGGGAAAACCACCTGGTCGAGGACTTGAAAATCGTCCCTTATCTGTTTGGTATGGTGGCTCTAACTGGATTTATGGGACTAGTTTCCCAATGAAATATAATTGGGTGAATGGATGGTATTATAACTGACTGTAACCTAGTATATGGGAGTGATAAAAAGCTTGAAGTAAATAAATATGCCTATCTATATCTATCCCAGGATGAATTATTCACTCTGTGTGATTTATAAAAATTATCTTTCAATGGATGCAAATAAAGATTATATAAACAATTAGAGATATAAAAACAATTTAAAATAATTGATTTAATTAAATAGTTAATTAAATCAATTGAATAAGCCTATATTTCATCTATATACTGCATGTATTGAATAATTGTACCAAATATGGCAATCAAACATGTTCATAAGTGAATTAGTGTCTGATTGTTTTAAAATGATACATAAAACAAATCACCAGAAGAAAAATTAACCATTTCTCATTTGGAACAGAAAATTAACATATAGGATAAACGTACCATGTATACGCTAACTCTGCTCATTTGAAAAACAACATTTGGTCCAGCCCTTTCTATTAAGAAAATTTTAAGCATACAAAAGTGTGACTTTTGTAAAGTATTCCTTTCAAAATTGCAAGATCCCTTCTTAAAAGACATGAAGGGGTTTATATAATAAATTAGAGAGTCTTAAAAATAGTAATTACAATAAAAGTCGAGGTGTTTTAAACAATTATTCTCAAACTAAGTGAAAATAAAAATAGAAATAGAATTTAATGGTGTTACTTGCTTGAAGGTTTCTCTGATGTCTCAACAACCATTCATTCCTTCGGTTGAAGGATGTTGAGCATAGGCTTAAACTCGGGAGGTTTTCTTGTCTTGATGCACAACTGTCTAGTGAAAAACGCATCTGAAAGTGGAGGCAACATATAGGAAGAACTATCTGTAAGAAAACACAACATGATCCATTGGCTATGTGGCTTTACCAAGTATTTCCAATACTTATCCCAATCTAGCTTTTCCAACTTTTTGATGCTTTCCTCTTCGACCTTGGAGACTTCTTTCCATTGCCTTATCAAATCTTTAACAATAGGAAAATAAATATGAGTTAATCTATCAATATTATTGGCAGTGATGAGATTCTAACTGACTGTTAGAACAATATTATTAGCCACATATATAACCCCATGGATGGCCCTTCTAACTTGTTTCAATTGTATGTCCCAGTCAGTAAATAAGATTTTTTTTTTGAGTCCTCAATCCTGGGAAGATTAGCCTTTCATCCATAAGTAATATCTTTCCATGTGACATACTATGACACTTTATCACTAATTTCATGAAAATTGATTCTCTATTCTACTATTTGATTCATTAGTGAATCGCTTTGCTCACATAATTCAATGATACTTGACAACTTTTGACAAAAAATAACTTTCTTTTGTGCCAGTAGGGTATTCAATTCCAATGCTTCTTTTGTGAATTCATCTATTTTCAGATTATATTTCAATTTCTCAACATTAAACTGAAATTGATGAATTTGAGTGTCCTTAGCATCAATTTCAGTTTAGTGTGGTAATTTTAATTTATCAATGCTCTCTTGGAGCTGTGATACCTGTACCACTAGTTGTTGGTTGACATTATGTTTTTCTACCTATAGTTCTTGTTCTAATTGGATTATTCTTTCATCCTTTTATTTAATTAGTTGTTGAACTTCAGAGACCTTATCTATAGTACTATATGCATAGGCTCTTGTGAATTGGATTAGATGAGATAGACCCCGAGAAATATTTTCTTGTCAAACTCTCCAGACTACCTCCTATTCGAGTCCTGTAATTTACAATATCACAAGGTGACTAAATATTTTTTTCCTTGCAGATATATATATATATATATATATATATATATATATATATACTCAAAACATTTCCAAATAATAGAAAAATAAAGAAGCAATAAGAAAAAGAGGGTGTAAAAATATAATATTCCCAAATGGGAAAAGAAGGAATATAGTGCAAAATGTTGGAATAGAAGTGTTAAACATAATATAAAAGCAAGAGGGAAATATGGAGGCCTTTAATTCATTATAAAAATAGAAAAATATGCATAATAAATGGTCCTTAAGATGTAAAACAAGATATAATAAGCCTCCAATGGAGAAAACCCTCAAAATAGGTGCTGCTACTATATATCAAAGAGTTGGAAGACTGCTACAACGCTATTTAAAAGGCACTGCTACAACAAATTAATATACAAAATAACTATTATAGCATCATTTATCACCCTTGTATACTTGATAATTTACACTTTGGCCTTGGGCACCCTTTCCCCAGACTTGAACATTTTCTCAAAAAACAGTGTATTAAAACCTGTACGTGACTCTTCCTAGACTTTTCCACATATACATGAGAGTTCATTCATATAGATCCGCATATACCCTTTTAACCATTAAAAAAATATATATTTTCCCTATTTTTGAGGTGGGGTTGATGGTTATTCGAGTAATTTAACCACCCCAGTCGGTGGCCTAACTATTCCCAACTGCAAAAACTAATTTGAGGGAATATAAAAGCCCCTCAAAGGAATGGCCTAAGAGAGAGAGAAAAGTATAGATATTATACTCTATTGGGGACCTATTCAAGTCTGATATTCCCATGCCTCTTGCACTTCCCAGGTATTTCCAGGAAACCCTTATTTCCTTGAGATGTTCATCACCCTATATGACATCTATTGTGCACACATCTTGGAAGAATTATTGAGAGGTTAGGGCTAGACAGATCCAGAGGACGGTATGATCGAAGGCCATGGAAGGATTCAGGAGATCTCTCCACATTTTGATTACATACGTGTCATTCGTAATAAGAGGTGTTAGGAATCTGTAATTTTTAGTAGATTGGTGAAACTAAAACTGCAGAAGCAACATCATTTCGACCAACTTTGGGATTCTAGGATCTAGCCCTCCTGAATCCGGAGAGGGATCTCTCCAATAAGTACAAAGATGGATTTGTCTTTGAAGTTTGGGGTTATGATGTTAGGCTAGTTATGAAGGCCAAGAGTTTGTTTTTTTTGGATGGTTGAGCATGATTACTATTTGAGGCGGAAAGTTCTAAATGCAAAAAGTTTCAAAGGTGAGAAGTTGCAAGAAATCAGAGTAAGCTTCAGCCAAAAAGATAGATAATTGCAGGTTTTAGTCCATTGGGCTATGGAGTAATAATAGGATTTAATTGAGGCAGCAAGAGGCAAAAGTGGTCCATGGGGCAAGTCATCTATGTCTAAGGATCTCTTTGAAGTTTGATTTATGGAATGAAATGATACAATAAGAAGGAGAGATAAACAGATGCAGAAAAAGAGCAGCCCAGGATCTGATAAGTACTTTTAAACTAGTCAGCGTTTGACATAGACTCAAGAAAAACATAAAAGTTACCTAGGATCTGGTAAGTACTTTTAAACTAGCTAGCCTTTGATACACTTCCAATATAAAACATTTTAAAACAAAGCGAACTTGAAAGCAACTTTTGGAGTAGAAACTAGCGAGTCGGGCTCACCACAAATCCTCTCCTAACTCTGCTTTACTTGGTTACTCTCAAGAAAAACACATAGACAACACAGAATGGCCTAAGATCTGGTAAGTACTTTTAAACTAGCCAGCTTTTAACACATTCCAAGGGAAATATCCAGACAGTAGTGGAGATAAAATTGGGACCAGGGCTCACCATATCTTCCTCAGTTCATCTTCACAAAACATATACTGAAAATAACATTTAAAAATAACATTCAGCTAAGGAAATAAGATTAGGGAACGCCGTCATTCCTATGCGTAAACTGAATTAAATCATTCCTAAATAACACAGTTTAGAAGAAAACGTTCAGATAAATATTTTCATTCAGAGAAGGTTACTATTGTACAATAGGTCCTAACTCTATGCATGCTGTTCTTTATAAGAGAAAATGGAACACAGTGAAAACATAAACAAAATGACAAGTTACAATAAGAAAAACATCACCGTCAACATAGACCAGGATCCCATAAATCAGCTTGTATTGATGCTCCAAACCAGTTACAGCTTTAAGTCCAGTGCTTTAGGTTAGCAACCATCTACACATCTCAGCCTAACCTATCTCTCACCAGCAGAGCTCCAAGAGCCAGTGAATACTATGTACAATCAGAAGTTTAAGCTCAATTGTATATCAAAGTTCTACAACCAACCCCTCACTCATCTTCTATTGTAGTATATATAGAAGGATGAGGAGGTGAGATCTGATAAAAGATCTCAATTACAATTAATACAGAAGTAATGGCTCATTCGCCTTTGAGGGGCTCAATGAAGAAACTTACATACATATCCTCTGTATTAAATGATTTACATAATGATTAAGCTTGGTGGGAGATTTTTTTGACCTTTGAGGCTCTGTGTGGCATCGAAGTAACTCTGCTGGTGTCTGTCATTAAGTTCCTTGGCAGAAATTACTCTTTGGCTGCATTGCGAGGCAGAAATCTGGTCTTGATCAATAACTTCGGCCTCTGATTGAATACTTTGAGGCACAGGTGGGATCGTTGTAGCTAGAGGGATCAATTTGCCTCGATTTGTGGTGGTGGAGGGTTTTCTGTCAGTTAAAACACTTCATATCTTCTTTAACCTGTGTTTTAAATCGGGGATTAGGCTTTTGATAAACATTCTTAGCCATGATCCCCACAAAGTCTGTCCTTTAATCCTCTGCCCTGATAAATTCGGTCTTCATCACTGATACTCTCTGACTGCGCTCGATTCATGGTTTTTTGTTGGTATGCAGGGCTGCACAGGGGTGATATGGCATCAATTCCTGAAGAAACACTGGTGAAACATGTTTTTAACATCCTGCGACAATTTTATTTGATGAATCGAAGGCAGGAAGATCGTCATCCTCTACCCTCGAATTTTCTTCGAAAATGGGGAGAAAACCATTTAAACCCTGCAAAATACAAAAAAACTATTATAAAATCCTACATATATAGGTTTACTGTTTCAGAAGGCACATGGAGGAAGCATAACCATTGGATGGTATCATCCAATGATCAGGATTGATAGGAGAAGGTGGAAGAAAGATTAAATCAAAGTCGTCGACCGCACAGAGATCGACGGTTAGGAGCAAAGGGGAAAGTCAAAATGGAGAATCGTTGACTGGGCGACGGAATCATGGTGATGGAATATGGACCGTCGATCTGCAGATCAGATCGACGGCGGAGATTAACTGGATGGCGCGTCGTAGCCTAGTTAACGATCAGGCATCTTCGGTGAGCGATAACCATTGGATGGCCTGCCCCAGATCGGATGGTGGACAGCAGTATCGTTGGGCTTCCACGTTGGAACGATAATGCACGATGGGCAAGCGGTTTTGAAAAAGTACACGGGATGAGTGTCAAGCGATGTATGGAATCGCTAGCGATCGGGGAAAAATAGCTTTCGCCCAAAGGCGGTGCGATGGATACCGCCGGTTTTGGGAAATCGGCTTATGGATGGTAGGGACCACAGAGAGACGGACTCCGCACCGTCAATCTGCAGATCAGATCGATGGTGGAGGTTAATTTGAAATTCGGACCGGCAAACAAGTTATAAAATAATTAAAAACCTAAAAATCAAAATAACCAGAGGTTTTAATACTTCGGGCGGAGAAATATTTAAAGGCTTGGCGCCCGACTGCGGGGCCAAGGGTCATACGACTAGGGATTTATGCGGGAAGGGACTAAGACCCATATATGTACAAAATGTGGGTTTTTATGGTTTTCCAATGGTTTTCAAGGGAAAATGAGGGTTCCGATAAGGCTTAAAAGTGGGTTTTAAACCTTATAAAAGTGGATTTTCATGAATGGAAGGAGAGAAATCATGAAAAATAGAGGAATTTTATGGAGAAATAGGGAAGCAAATGAAGGTTAGTTTTGGAAGAAGGGGAAAAGGGAAATGGGGCTTGCATCATTATTCTGGCTTGGGAATCAGCAGGTTTTCTGAGTTCTGCAGGGAAACAGCAGTGAAGTTTTGGACAGAGGAAAGGCATGAGGCCTTTAAGAGTCTTCAAGAGCCAACACTTTTTAGTAATAAAATTTGTTCTTTGAAGGCTCAAAAAAGTCTTATCCACCTTTTGCTATAACAAATATTATAGGTGGCTAACAGTGGCTCCACTTGGGGATGGTGCCTTCTTGAAGGCATCAAGAACTTCAGACTTGCATTCTTTGGGAGGCTGACCTGTGCCTGATCCATTGGACCGCTTTTCCTTTGCTGAGATGACTTTCTCTGAAAATATATTAGCAGCCATGAAAACAATGGACCTTCATCAATACAAACTTTCTACCTACCCAATCCTACTGGTCTAATTTTTCTTCATTAGAGTGCACTTGGATTGGCAAACTCTTCTAAAACATTTTATTCTTTTGAAAGCAGGAAATCTAATCTAGTTCTACTCCTTATTTCTCCATGGACCCAGATTAAACAGTTGAGCCCATATGATTATCTACCTATTCTACTACCTATTGGGATTAAACTGCCTAACAGATTTTTATTCTCTAATTTCTAAAACATAAATTTAAAAACAGCCAAGTAAAGATTAAACATTTTGACTTGCTATGATCTATGGCATGAAAACAAGCTGCACATAGACATTTGTTTTATAGAAAATGAAATCAAAATGGAAGGCTTAAGATCTGAAAATTTAAAACTCTTCCTTTATCTTTTCTAGAACTCTGTTTTGACCTTTGTTTTGAGCTATCTTTTCTTTTCTTCTGGTTCAGGTTTTAATCTGATTAGAACCAGATTTTTACATATTTTTTGACTCAGAAAATGAAACAAATTTGAGTCATCTCTTTTTTGGAAACTTAGGTTTAGATTTTGAAAATGTTTGAACCTTTAATTTCTATCCTAAACTATCTACTGATAAGCCAAGATTAAGCAGTTTGGCAAATCAAATTCACTATCATATCATCAGAAAATTTAAAACTAATTAGTCAAGATTAGGATTTTTGACTAACTAGAAGTGTGCTTTGTAGGAGTGGCATTTGAGCTTGCACACTTTCAGATTTGTTTCTCTTTTTTGGTATGGGGCTATACCTTTCTTGTTTTCACAATCTGCCCTGTTTTCTTTCTTTTCATTGTTTTTGTATTTTTTATTTTTACAACTTTGAATGCAATGGTGGATGAAATATTTATAGTGGGAAAAAGATAAAAAGGCTTTTGGAACATAACATGGATCAAGAGAATTAATGCTTAAGCATCATGCCATTGACAAGACCCCCAAACAGTTCTACTCCATTCAACTCCTGCAAGAAAAATGCATTGTTACCAGCAGTTGAGTGAACAGAGTAAGGGCCAAGCCATAAGTTGTCAAATTTTCCATGCTTTCCCTTCTCTTCCCTTCTTGAATCCCACTTTAGAACTTTGTCCCCAATCTTGAATTTTCTGGCCTTTTTTCTTCTGTCAAAAATCTTTTTAATGCTGTCCTGCTTCTGCAATGCTTTGCTATACACTTCCTATCTGGTTTGCTGAAGATGAATGGTCTGGTTCACTCTTCTGATCATGTCATTTTATTCAGTTTGTAACTCTTGAATCAACTTCATCACTGGTACACCAAGGTTGTTTGGAAAAATTGCATCAATACCATACACAAGCTGGAAAGGTGACATACCAATAGATTTCTTCAAATTCAATCTGTCAGCCTAAAGTGCATGAACCAGCTTTGTGTGCCAAGACTTCTTATGTCCTCCAACAATTTCTTGATTATCTTCACTAAGATTTTGTTTGAGGATTCTGCAAGTCCATTACCTTGAGGGTAATAGGCCGTGGAATGCCCCAATGTTATGTGATATCTATGACAGAACTCGACCATTTTCTTTGATCCAAATGCTGCTGCATTATCAATGATAATCTTGGTAGGACAGCCGAATCTGGAGAGAATATTGATCTCCATAAATTTTATAATAACTAAGTCATTGGCCTACCTACAAGGAATGGCTTCTATCCACTTAGTGAAATAGTCTGTGGCGGTGAGAATCCATCTATGCTGGGTGGAAGATGGTGGGTGGATTTCTCCTATAAATTCAAGTCCCCACTGTTGAAAAGGGGCCTCAACAGTGATGGGATGCAGAGGTAGGGGTAGCATTTTTCTTTTGCCTTCAAAAAGTTGACATTTGTGACAGGCTATGATCATCTTGTGCACATCATGAAAAAGACTAGGCCAATAGAAACCAACCCTCAAAATTTTGTTGGTTGTTGTCTTCCAGTACAAATGACCTCCACACTCTCCTTCATGGAACTGGTATTTAACCTTTTCTGCATCAAACTCAGGAAAACATTTAAGCAATACACCACTTGCATTTTTCCAGTAAAGACATATATCGATAATGCAATAGTTTACAGCTTTCAATTTAAGGAATCTTGCCTTTGTTTTTGTCAAATCGGGAAGTGTATTCAAATTAAGAAAAACATAAACAATATCAGCATACCAAGAGGAATTCATAAAATGGTTTTTAACAATAGGAGTTGAGAGTTACTCTCGATCATCCAAAGCATTAATCATATTAATATCAAGAACTTAAAAATTGGATTCAGCTATCAATCTATATAGACCTTGGCCTTTGATGATTTTAGTGGGTTTTATCTCTAAATCATATTCAAGAATAATAGTGATCCACTTAGCTCTCTTACCATCTGGGTCCTGTGTTAGAATGTCTTTAACAACTGAGTTTGGGACAAAGGCAATGATGTGTGAGTGAAGGATGTATACTCTGAAGTCTTTCAAAGCTTTAACCAAAGCAAAAGATTGCTTTTCCATAATGTTATACTTCAAAGGGGCATCCCTCAATGCCTTGCTAAAGAATGCAATAGGCTGCTCTTGTCCTTGTGGATTTTTCTATAAAATGACAGCAGTTATGGTATGTTCTGATGCAAATGAAAAAATATAAAAATCTTTTGAAAAATTAGGACTTATGAGAACCAGTGTTTTGGTTAAAGCTTGTTTCACCAGTCCAAAGGACTTCTTTGCTTCCAAGGTCCATTTTAGCCCTTGATCCTTCTTTAACATGTTTGTGATATTCCTAAGGAGCTCAGCCAAGTTGGGGATGAACCTTCTTAAAAGTTTAATCTTTTCGATGAAAGACTAAAACTCTTTAATGTTTCGAGGATGAGAGATTTGCAATATGGCCTCAATCCTCTTGGGATCTATCTTTATACCCTCCTTAGAAATAATGTGCCCAAGAAGTTTACCTTCTTGGAGAAAAAATAGTGTCTTCTTAGGGTTTAAAGAGATTCCAAACTTTCTGCACTTCTCGAAAACCTTTCTTAAATGTTCTAAGTGCTCTTCATCTGTTTTTGAAAACACAGTGACATCATCCAGATAGATAATGATGAAGAAGCCCAGTTCCTCTGAGAATGCTATGTCCATGTCTCTTTGAAAAGTTGCTCCAGCATTCATTAGACCAAAGGGCATTTTCACATACATGAAAGTGCCCCATGGTGTAGTGAAGGTTGTCTTCAATTGATCAGCAGGGTGAACTAAGATCTGATTGTACCCTGAATAGCCATCCAGCAAAGAAATTCTTCTAGACCCTACCACCCTTTGCAAAATGTGATCCATCTTTGGTAAAGGGTATTTGTCTTTTAATGAAGCTTTGTTTAAGTCTCTAAAGTCTATACAAAGCCTGATTTCTCCAGTTTTCTTCCTAACAGACACTAGATTAGACACCCACTTAGAATATCTAATAGGGACAATAATACCAGCATCGTACATTTTCATGATCTCCCTCTGAACCAAAGGTAACTGAACAGGGTTTATTCTATGTGATTTCTGTTTGAATGGTTTTTGGTTTCCTTTGAGGGGAATTTTGTGCTGTATTATTTCAATGTCATAGGATTTAAGATCTTCGTAACTCCATGCAAAAACATCAGAAAACTCTTTAAACAGCTTTATGTATTTAAGTTTAATGTGAGTTGGTAAATTTTTAGACAGTTTGATCATCATAGGTTTAAGTTCACTGCCTATATTGCACTCTTCTACTTCAGCCTCTACAGGTTCCAGTTTTGGCTTTTTGGCCGCATCGTTAAGATCAAACAACTCTTCTAAAGGCGCTAGACCGCTTGGCAAACTTTCATATATAGAGTGCAAAGTTTCTAACTCATCTGTTTCGAACTCAACATCGAATTTTGTTTTGTTTTTTAGTTTGTTTGACAGCAGGTTAACATTAACAGGTTCAGGAGACGGTTCCTCTTCACCAAGGAAATTTTATTCACTGCAGTCTGTATCATAATTTGAGTCTGAACTATGTAGTTCAAATTTATTTCTGAATTGCATGAAGTCTTCTATTTGTTTATCATTGTCAAACACCTGCCAATACTTTTCGTTATCAGGTATAGCTGGTCTAAATTTTATCTCAGTTGTGCAGTCTTTGGTTTCATATGGCGTCAAGCATGTCCTAGCTGCAAAGGCTAAATTGTGGGCTGCAATATTTCTTTTTCTTGGGACAAAAAACAGTTTGGACTCCTCAAAGGTTTTCAAAAGGTCCATGACATCGTTTTGGTAGGCTCTAAGTCTGGGATGATTTGCGTTATATTCCCCATTGACTTTCCTAATGACTAACTCTAAATCCCCATACACATTAATTCTTGTGGCTCCCAAATTTTTCAATATATGCAAGCCTAAGAGAAGGGATTCATATTCTGCTATGTTATTGGAACACTGAAAATTTAATCTATAGGAAATGCTTTCTGTGTGGTTATTTTCAGTGTTGGAAATCCAGACACCTGCACCAGTGTTAGTTCTAGTGCAAGATCCGTCAAAATACATACTCCACAGAGGACTAGTTTCAATTTCATCTGTTTGGTGAACGTCCTCTTCAACTACTGTGCTTTCTAAATTCTCATGATTAGCGGCACTTAATTGAATTTGTTTTGACTCTTCAGGTTTTGTGTTAAGTGGAGGCATGTTTTCTTGAGTGTCAAGGTTTAAAAGAAAAGGGTGCAGGGCTTGTAGTTCAAGACCTTTGTTTAGTTTGCTAATGTTTAACAGTTCAGCAAACTGTTTTGACAGTTCTGTGGTGTTCACCTCTTCCTCCCTATCGGCCATTAATCCTGTTAAAATGACCTATTCACCGAGTGTTTCCTCATTAAACATGATAAAAGAATCAAGGCCTATATTTACAGACTACATAGGAGAGTTTTGTGGTCTATATTGACTTGTAACTGTGTATTTCATATGGGACTCCCTGTAAAGTCTTCTATTCTGATTAAAAATAGGGATAGTCGCATAATTCATGTCCATTTGCATATTCCCCTATAAATTAGCCCCCCAAGATCTTGATAGTAACATTCCATACTTTGGGGGCACATCAGCCACAACAATATCCATGACTAAACATTTGGTTAGAATTTGGGCTAAGTTAACACAGAGGTCTTTGATTAAGCCTAAACATTTTACTCTGCTGGAATCAAAGGAGTAAAGGTATTTGTAAGGTCTGGTGATTTCTAAACCAAGGCTCTCCATTACAACTTTTGGCATTAAATTATGAGAAGCCCCGAAATCATGCATAGCGTTGTGCAAAATTTTGTCATGAACGTTTAAACTTACATAAAAGGGAGGAACAGGTCCCTCTTGATATCTACCTTCAATCTTAGGACCAAAAATAAGCTCTGGTTGGTCATCATTAAGATTGACAGTGTCCTCATTCTCTTCAATGTTCAAAGCCTTCAAAATTTGGGTTCTATATACATGTTGGGTAGCTAACTCAGTCAAGGGAACATAGATTTTGATCTTTGAAATTTCATGTTCAAGGCTGAAGGGAAATTGGTTCTTTGAAGTGCCGGTTTCAGCCTTATTAGCTATCATTTTATCAATAATATCAGCGTGCTGATTTTTTTTATTTACACTAGAAAAAAATGTTTTCACAGGAGTACTAGCTGAAGTGTTAGTACTGCTAATGTCTGCACTCTGTTTTTCTTTGTTTTGAGCGTCTTTCTCTTTATCATTACCAAAATTTACAGCCACTGTTTTATCCATTTGTTTGACAATTTTAGGCTTGGTTGTAGTGCTGTTTTGTGAAGATTTTTTAGAGGTTTTGTTGTTGGGGGTTTGTTGACTGGTTTTGCTTCTAAGGTCATATTCCTTTTGAGGTTCTATGATGACATTTTCCATTTCTTGATAATAATTTTCATCATCATCTCTTCTATCATCATAAGGTGTGTATAGACTTTGTTTTCTATCATAATGAATCTCAAAGTCATCATCCTCTACCCCAAACATGTTGACATCATCTCCCTTTGTTATCTCATTCGTTTCCTCAACCTCACTTACATAATTCTGATGAAAGGGAGGAATGATATGCTGATCATCCTCCCTAAGTCTGTTTGGAGGTTGGTTCCTTCTAACATTCTGATTCTGGTTCTAGTTTCTATTTTGAGGAGCAGTTTGGTTTTGATTTGCTTGTGCTCTCTTAATTATGCTCATCTCTTTCATCATTTCTTCCATCATTCTCTCCATCTTTGAGTTGGAAGTAGAAGGTGCAGATTCCTCTCTAAAGGACACTCTCTTTTCATTTTTCATTCTTGCTCTTTTTTCTATTAAGTTGACTTCCACAGAAATAGTGCCTCTTTGCATATCCTCAAGAGTTGCAAAATCTCTCTCTCTCAACTAATAGGTCATGTCAGAGTCGAACCCTTCAGGAAACTTGTTTAAAGATGAGCCCTGTGGAGGTTTTAGTTCTACGGAAAGTGCATTATAAACACTATTGAATCTGGTGCAATAAGCTTGCACACTTTCCCCAGTGTTTCTATGGAGGTTCTTGTAGTCAGAAAGGACTTGGAGAGGGTTTTTCTTTACTTCCCATTTGTTTAAGAATTATTGATGGAAGGCTTGAAGATCATTAATACTATGGGGGGCTAAAGTTTTGAACCATTTTCTTGCCTCTCCCCCTAAGCTCTGAGAAAATAACCTAAGCTTGACAGAATCATAATTAATCTCATTTCTTTCAATGTAGTCATCCATCTTATCCACATGTTGTGATGCAGTTGTAGTATTGCTAGCATCATATAATGGAATTTTGGACTGATAATCCTGTGGAAGATTGACTAATGGTGCAGGAAGGACTAAGGGGGCATACCATGCTGCCATAATATGTGGTGGGGGTGGATTCACAAGGAGTGGATTAACAACTGAAAAAGTGGGCTGAAGTGGAGTAGTTTGAACAGTGGATGTAGGGTGGTTTGAAGTGGATGGACCAGGAAAAGATTGTTGAGCTGACCTTGGATGAGAGACACCTAAATTGTGAAGGAAATGCAAAACAAGAGGTGTTGTTTCTCTGCTACCATGATGTTCACTTGTTTTAGGAGATGAAAGTGAAGACTCAGAATATAACTGATCTAAATCACCAAGAGACCTATTTCTAAAGGGATTTACTAAGTCAACTTGTGATTGTTGTAGAGATGAAAGATTTTCATGAACTGAATTAGCTCTCAAGGATGATCTGAAAACAGTTGATAATTTAATCTTAGGAGACTTCCTAATAATACCTTCTGGGTTATCAAATACTTCAGGTGGATCAGGGTCGGGATGGGCTCTAGTGTGAATCTTTCTAGGAGCCACTATGCTGTGATTTTCAAACCCAAATAAACAAGACAAGTTTAACTAGGTATGACAATCTTTAAGAGGTTAACTAATCTATTTACAGAAATTTCAATCCTACAGTATTCTAACGGAGTTTGCATGATATTATAAAATAAGGGTTCTTCCCAATGGAGTCTTAAGGTTTGCTAAGGATTGTGGAGTCGCCAAGTGGAATTTTTTAGCTCCTAAGGACGTAAAAGGTTTTATGGTCCACCACCATGTTTATTGGATACCAATCTAAAATATTTTTAGGTTTTCTGAGTTATTTTTCAGTTGTGTGGTTTTTAAGAATATCCTAACTCTGTTTCAAAACATAGCTACGGTTATGAGACAAAGACAGTTTACTCTTATGGCTAAGCCAACTGATCTTTCAAGGTTAGATAAAGTCTTATGAGAATCCTAGGGTTTACCTAGTTTGTCACAGATTCAAACAAGTTTCATCATGATTACCAGTTTCTTGGTAGTGCTTGAAAAGGCTGCATTTTACTCACAAGTTTTATGAAGTTTTTGAGGGAAGTTTCCCCAGCGGAGTCGCCAGAAATGTTAGGAATCCATAATTTTTAGCAGATTGGTGACACTAAAACTACAGAAGCAACATCGTTTCAACCAAATTTGGGATTCTAGGATCTAGCCCTCCTAAATCCAGAGAGGAATCTCTCCAATAAGTGCAAAGATGGATTTTTCTTTGAACTTTGGGGTTATGATGTTAGGCTAGTTATGAAGGCCAAGGGTTTGTTTTTTTTTTGGATGGTAGAGCATGATTACTGTTTGAGGCGGAAATTTCTAAGTGCAAAAATTTTCAAAGGTGAGAAGTTGCAAGAAATCAGAGTAAGCTTCGGCCAAAAAGATAGATAATTGCAGGTTTTAGTCCATTGGGCTATGGAGTCATAATAGGATTTAATTGAGGCAGCAAGAGGCAAGAGTGGTCCATGGGGCAAGTCATCTATGTCTAAGGATCTCTTTGAAGTTTGATTTATGGAATGAAATGATACAATAAGAAGGAGAGATAAACAGATGCAGAACAAGAGCAGCCTAGGATCTGATAATTACTTTTAAACTAGTCAGCCTTTGACATAGACTCAAGAAAACCATAAAAGTAACCTAGGATCTGGTAAGTAATTTTAAACTAGCCAACCTTTGATACACTTATAATAGAAAAAAATTTAAAACAAAGGGAAATTGAAAGCAACTTTTGGAGTAGAAACTAGCGGGCTGGGCTCACCACAAATCCTCTCCTAACTCTGCTTTACTTGGTTACTCTCAAGAAAAACACACAGACAACACATAATGGCCTAAGATCTGGTAAGTACTTTTAAACTAGCCAGCTTTTAACACATTCCAAGAGAAATTTCCAGACAGTAGTAGAGATAAAACTGGGACCAGGGCTCACCATATCTTCCTCAGTTCATCTTCACAAAACATATACTGAAAATAACATTTAAAAATAACATTCAGCTAAGGCAATAAGATGAGGGAACGCCAACATTCCTATGCTTAAACTGAATTGAATCATTCCTAAATAACACAGTTTAGAAGAAAACGTTCAGATAAAGATTTTCATTCAAAGAAGGTTACTACTGTACAGTAGGTCCTAACTCTATGCATGTTGTTCTTTATAAGAGAAAATGGAACACAGTGAAAACAGAAACAAAATGACAAGTTACAATAAGAAAAACATCACCGTCAACATAGACCAGGATCCCATAAATCAGCTTGTATTGATGCTCCAAACCAGTTACAGCTTTAAGTCCAGTGCTTTTCATTAGCATGTATCTACATCTGTGCATCTGTTCTAACTATCTATTACCGTGACTCAGATCCAGTGAATACTATGTACAATCAGAAGTTTAAGCTCAAGTGTATATCAAAGTTCTACAACCAACCCCTCACTCATCTTCTGTTGTAGTATATATAGAAGGATGAGGAGGTGAGATCTGATAAAATATCTCAATTACAATTAATACAGAAGTAATGGCTCGTTGGCCTTTGAGGGGCTCAATGAAGAAACTTACATACATATCCTCTATATTAAATGATTTACATAATGATTAAGCTCGGTGGGAGCTTTTTTTGACCTCTGAGGCTCTGTGTGGCATTGAAGTAACTCTGCGGGTGTCTGTCATTAAGTTCCTTAGAAAAAATTACTCTTTGGTTGCATTGCGAGGGAGACATCTGGTCTTGATCAATAACTTCGGCCTCTGATTGAATACTTTGAGGCACAGGTGGCATCATGGTAGCTAGAGGGATCAATTTTCCTCGAGTTGTGGTGGTGGAGGGTTTTCTATCGGTTAAAACACTTCAGATCTTCTTTAACCTGTGTTTTAAATCAGGGATTAGGCTTTTGATAAACATTCTTAGCTGTGATCCCCACAAAGTCTGTCCTTTAATCCTCTGCTCTGATAAATTCGGTCTTCGTCACTGATACTCTCTGACCGTGCCCGATTCATGGTTTTTTGCTGGTATGTAGGGCTGCGCAGGGGTGATATGGCATCAATGCTTGAAGAAACACTGGTGAAACCTGTTTTTTACATCCTGTGACGATTTTCTTTGATGAATCGAAGGTAGGAAGATCGTCATCCTCCGTCCTCGAATTTTCTTCGAAAATGGCGAGAAAACCATTTAAACCCTACAAAATACAAAAAAACTATTATAAAATCTTGCATATATAGGTTTACTGCTTCAGAAGGCACATGGAGGAAGCATGACCGTTGGATGGCATCATCCAACGATCAGGATTGATCGAAGAAGGTGGAAGAAAGATTAAATCAGAGTCGTCGATCGCAGAGAGATCGACAGTCGGGAGCAAAGGGGAAAGTCAAAACGGAGAATCGTTGACTAGGCGACGGAATTAGGGTGATGGAATATGGACCGTCGAACTGCAGATCAAATCGACGCCGGAGATTAACTGGATGGCGCGCCGTAGCCTGGTTAACGATCAGGCATCTTCGGTGAGCGATAACCGTTGGATGGACTGCCCCGGATCAGACGGTGGATAGCAATATTGTTGGGCATCCATGTCCGAACGATAACGAGCGATGGGCAAGCGGTTTTGAAAAAGTACACGGGACGTGTGTCAAGCGATGTATGGAATCGTTGGCAATCGGGGAAAAACAGCTTTCACCCAAAGGCGGTGCGATGGATACTGCCGGTTTTGGGAAATCAGCTTATGGACGGAGGGGACCACAGGGAGACAGACTCCACACTGTCGATCTGCAGATCAGATCGATGGTGGAGGTTAAGTTGAAATTCAGACTGGCGGACAAGTTATAAAATAATTAAAAACCTAAAAATCAAAATAACCAAAGGTTTTAATACTTCAGGCGAAGAAATATTTAAAGGCTTGGCGCCCGACTACGGGGCCGAGGGTCATATGAAGGGTCATACGACCAGGGATTTATGCGGGAAGGGGCTAAGACCCATATATGTAAAAAATGTGGGTTTTTATGGTTTTCCAATGGTTTTCAAGGGAAAATGAGGGTTCTGATAAGGCTTGAAAGTGGGTTTTAAACCTTATAAAAGTGGATTTTCATTAATGGAAGGAGAGAACTCATGAAAAATAGAGGAATTTTATGGAGAAATAGGGAAGCAAATGAAGGTTAGTTTTCGAAGAAGGGGAAAAGGGAAATGGGGCTTGCAGCATTATTCTGG